>CM026404.1:19267625-19287201 GCA_014843695.1 Archivesica marissinica
AACATGTAGAAATCGCTATATTTAATTGTTTCGACATGTGGAAATGGCTAATTAACATTGTTTGGTCATGTAGAAATGGCTAATTAACATTGTTTCGACATGTAGAAATGGCTAATTAACATTGTTTCGACATGTAGAAATGGCTAATTAACATTTTTCGACATGTAGAAATCGCTAATTAACATTGTGGATGTTGTTTCGACATGTGGAAATGGCTAATTAACATTGTTTCGACATGTAGAAATGGCTAAATAACATTGATTCGACATGTGGAAATCGCTAATTAACATTGTTTCGACATGTGGAAATCGCTAATTAACATTGATTCGACATGTAGAAATGGCTAATTAACATTGTTTCGACATGTGGAAATGGCTAATTAACATTGTTTCGACATGTGGAAATCGCTAATTAACATTGTTTCGACATGTAGAAATCGCTAATTAACATTGTTTCGACATGTGGAAATCGCTAATTAACATTGTTTCGACATGTGGAAATGGCTAATTAACATTGTTTCGACATGTAGAAATCGCTAATTAACATTGTTTCGACATGTGGAAGTGGCTAATTAACATTGTTTCGACATGTGGAAATCGCTAATTAGCATTGTTTCGACATGTGGAAATGGCTAATTAACATTGTTCGACATGTAGAAATGGCTAAATAACATTGATTCGACATGTAGAAATGGCTAATTAACATTGTTTCGACATGTGGAAATCGCTAATTAACATTGATTCGACATGTAGAAATGGCTAATTAACATTGTTTCGACATGTAGAAATGGCTAATTAACATTGTTTCGACATGTAGAAATCGCTCACTAACATTGATTCGACATGTGGAAATCGGTAATTAACATTGATTCGACATGTAGAAATGGCTAATTAACATTGTTTCGACATGTAGAAATGGCTAATTAACACTGATTCAACATGTAGAAATGGCTGATTAACATTTCGACATGTAGAAATCGCTAATTACTATTGTTTCGACATGTAGAAATGGCTAATTAACATTTTTCGACATGTCGAAATCGCTAATTAACATTGTTTCGACTTGTGGAAATCGCTAATTAACATTGATTCGACATGTGGAAATGATGGCTAATTAACATTGTTTCGACATGTGGAAATCGATAATTAATGTTTCGACATGTGAAAATCGCTAATTACCATTGATTCGACATGTAGAAATGGCTAAATAACATTGATTCGACATGTAGAAATGGCTAATTAACATTGTTTCGACATATGGAAATCGCTAATTAACATTGATTCGACATGTAGAAATCGCTAATTAATATTGTTTCGACATGTGGATATGGCTAATTAACACTGTTTCGACCTGTGGAAATCGCTAAATAATGTTTCGACATGTGGAAATCGCTAATTAACATTGTTTCGACATGTGTAAATCGCTAAATAATGTTTCGACATGTATAAATGGCTAAATAACATTAATTCGACATGTATAAATGGCTAATTAACATTGTTTCGACATGTAGTAATCGCTAAATTTATTGTTGCGACATGTGGAAATGGCTAATTAACATTGTTTCGACATGAGTAAATGGATAAGTAACAATGTTGCAACATGTAGAAATCGCTATATTTAATTGTTTCGACATGTGGAAATGGCTAATTAACATTGTTTGGTCATGTAGAAATGGCTAATTAACATTGTTTCGACATGTGGAAATGGCTAATTAACATTGTTTGGTCATGTAGAAATGGCTAATTAACATTGTTTCGACATGTGGAAATGGCTAATTAACAATGTTTCGACATATGGAAATCGATAATGTTTTTCGACATGTGGAAATCGCTAATTAACATTGATTCGACATGTAGAAATGGCTAATTAAGATTGTTTCGACATGTGGAAATGGCTAATTAACATGTTTAGACATGTATAAATCGCTAATTAACATTGTTTCGACATATGGAAATCGCTAATTAACATTGATTCGACATGTAGAAATGGCTAATTAACATTGTTTCGACATGTAGAAATCGCTAATTAACATTGTGGCGACATGTGGAAATGGCTAATTAGCTTTGATTCGACATGTGGAAATGGCTAATTAACATTGTTTCGACATGTGGAAATCGCTAAATAATGTTTCGACGTGTAGAAATGGCTAATTAACATT
The DNA here is from genome assembly GCA_014843695.1 of Archivesica marissinica. NCBI lineage: Eukaryota > Metazoa > Mollusca > Bivalvia > Venerida > Vesicomyidae > Archivesica > Archivesica marissinica. The sequence goes on from CM026404.1 coordinate 19,269,784, forward strand.
TTTCGACATGTAGAAATCGCTAATTAACATTGTGGAAATCGATAATGTTTCGACATATGGAAATAGCTAATTAACATTGTTTCGACATATGGAACTCGCTAATTAACATTGATTCGACATGTAGAAATCGCTAATTAACATTGTTTCGACATGTGGAAATGGCTAATTAACATTGTTTCGACATGTGGAAATCGCTAAATAATGTTTCGACATGTGGAAATCGCTAATTGACATTGTTTCGACATGTGGAAATCGCTAAATAATGTTTCAACATGTATAAATGGCTAATTAACATTGTTTCGACATGTTGTAATCGCTAATGTTATTGTTTCGACATGTGGAAATGGGTAATTAACATTGTTTCGGCATGCAGAAATGGCTAATTAACATTGTTTCGACATGAGGCAATGGATAAATAACATTGCTTTGACATGAGGAAATGGATATATAACATTGCTTTGACATGAGGAAATGGATAAATAACATTGCTTTGACATGAGGAAATGGATAAATAACATTGCTTTGACATGAAGAAATGGATAAATAACATTGCTTTGACATGAGGAAATGGATAAATAACATTGCTTTGACATGAGGAAATGGATAAATAACATTGCTTTGACATGAGGAAATGGATAAATAACATTGCTTTGACATGTGGAAATGGATAAATAACATTGCTTTGACATGTGGAAATGGATAAATAACATTGCTTTGGCATGTGGAAATGGATAAATAACATTGCTTTGGCATGTGGAAATGGATAAATAACATTGCTTTGGCACGTGGAAATGGATAAATAACATTGCTTTGGCACGTGGAAATGGATAAATAACATTGTTTTGACATGAGGAAATGGATAAATAACATTGCTTTGACACGAGGCAATGGATATATAACATTGTTTTGACATGTGGAAATGGATAAATAACATTGCTTTGACATGTGGAAATGGATATATAATATTGCTATGACATGTGGAAATTAATATATAACATTGCTTTGACACGAGGCAATGGATATATAACATTGTTTTGACATGTGGAAATGGCTTTGAGAATGAAAGCCTATAAAATAAGTAAATCAAATGCTAACGTTAGTTTGCTTGCATGGTTGTATTGGAAATTTTAAACTTTATCTATTTTACGATTGAAAGGTTTTGACAACTTATATGAATCACTCTTGTTGGCGCGGATGAAAGCGCAAATGTGGTCATTCGTGAAGGAGGAGATCGGAGTACCTGGAGAAATCCCACCTGTACGATCTGGCGACCACCGTACCATCTTACAAACTTCTCGGTCCGAGGATCGAACACGGGTTGCATTGATGAGAAGCGAGCGCGCTAACCACTGTGCTAATCGGACAGCCAATTTGACGGGTTAGTAGTAATAATGTAAATTTAAAGGTTTTAAGTTATGTAGGCTTGCTGAATTCTTGTGAAATGCATTGTTGTTTTGTCCAAAACATGTCTGCTAAATATATGAGAAATCATACAGATTCAATCGGATTGAGTTATACATATTTGAATCTTGAAAATAAGGGGTTACATAATTAAATGACTTGGCTGTCTGTACTGGATCACATTGCGCAAACAATCACACTGCAGCTCTTCACTAGTTTCACATGGTTTTACAACGTTTATATCAGGATAATAACCCATAGGCTGTCCAATTAGCACAGTGGATTGTGCGCTCGTTTCTCACCAATGCACCCTGGGTTCGTTTCTCACCAATGCACCATGCACTCGTTTCTCACCAATGCACCCTGGGTTCGTTTCTCACCAATGTACCTTGGGTTCGTTTCTCACCAATGCACCATGCGCTCGTTTCTCACCAATGCACCCTGGGTTCGTTTCTCACCAATGCATCCTGGGTTCGTTTCTCACCAATGCACCCTGGGTTCGTTTCTCACCAATGCACCATGCGCTCGTTTCTCACCAATGCACCATGCGCTCGTTTCTCATCAATGCATCCTGGGTTCGTTTCTCACCAATGCATCCTGGGTTCGTTTCTCACCAATGCATCCTGTGTTCGCTTCTCACCAATGCACCCTGGGTTCGTTTCTCACCAATGCACTCTGGGTTCTTTTCTCACCAATGCACCCTGGGTTCGTTTCTCACCAATGCATCCTGGGTTCGTTTCTCACCAATGCATCCTGGGTTCGTTTCTCACCAATGCATCCTGGGTTCGTTTCTCACCAATGCATCCTGGGTTCGTTTCTCACCAATGCACCCTGGGTTCGTTTCTCACCAATGCACCCTGGGTTCGTTTCTCACCAATGCATCCTGGGTTCGTTTCTCACCAATGCACCCTGGGTTCGTTTCTCACCAATGCACCCTGGGTTCGTTTCTCACCAATGCACCCTGGGTTCGATTCTCGAAATGCGATATTAAATCGTGGCAAATAAATGGTTGTGATATGTTATCATACCTTTTCCCGGTGCATTTGATACCAGACGGTTTGTACCATACTTCCTATTTTACCGCCAGAGGGAGTTTGTACCATACTGCCGAATGTTGGTGTCATGGGGCTTTTGGAACCATACTGCACTATTTTGCTGCTAAAGATAGTTGGTACCATAGTGCCTATTTTTATGTTATTTTAGCTCAATTGCGAAACAAGTTCTTACAACTTGTATTATTCGCTCTCGAAACCTTTTTCCTGATGGAACCCATCGCCACGATGAAAGAGAGAGAGAGAAGATGCAACGTGGAATTTTAATGCCTTGCCTAAGAAAGGCAGAATCGTAACGGCTCCAGCTGGACTCGAACTCCGGATTTTTCGCCCCTGAAGCGAACGCGTTACCACTGCGCTATCACGACGTCCACTGTGTCCGTGTTTGGTACAATACGTATTCCGGTACCATAGTGCAGCTTCTACTGCTTAGATATTAAGTCACAAAATATTTAATAATACGTTATATTATTCACACACCAAATTGCTAATCATAGAAAGAACCAGTCCTATTGTTGCCATAAGGGGGGGGGGACTTTGAGGTTGTATATACGTAAATAGGCAGAAGTGCATCCGTGGTCCACTCGAATGTAGTCCCAATGACTAATATAGTTAATTTGTCTTTTTGGTAAAAATGCATTTTCATGACAGGCAGTGTATTTTGAGAAATTATGTGACTTGAGAAGACTTCAGACTAGTTGATGTGTAGAAAAGATGTGGTATAAGAATTCAGGCCATTGCAAACTTACTGTATTATTTGGCGGAGGAATACAGTGTGTAAACACAGTGATGTTATTCACAGGCGAGCACTGGTTATTTGAAACTTAAAATTTGAAATATTCTTGGTGTGTTTCAGGCTGATTTGAATACATCTTCACAGTGGATGTGGTATCAGAAGAAATGAAAGATTGGAAATATAAATGAACAGACTGTATGTTTTTACTTTTTACTATGTATTTAATAGGCAATTTATGTGTTGTTTTACAAGCTTAGTTAACATTCGCCGCAGTTACTGATGTTGGCTGCCGCTGTATGTAGACAGAATAGTTCAGAGAGTGTCGATGGATTTTCATGAATCTTTGTGGATTTGTAGAGGGTTGATCGAAGAAGTGATTCCATTTTGGACGAAATAGGTCAAGGCTCCTGGTCCAATCGCATTGATTTCTATAGTAAGGTGTACATGTTGTAGCTCGAAACAAGGCATGCTAGCTCAACTTGAGCACTTACATATAACTTCATATGACCTTTCAAATTAGCCATGCCCGTGACCTTGCATTTCATAATGTCAAATGTGATTTGTATGGAAAAATATGGAATAAGTGTCTTGGTTGTCATTATCGTTTTTGCATTATACACCAAGGACGCGTGTGTGTTTTACGTGTATTGAACGTCGCTACCGGTTGCCCATATGAGTGACGCCTCCTGAAGATATTTGTCAGTTTTAGATCAGTTGAAGCGTCGCGCAATGATACAGACATGTGCAATATTGAAATATTGAATAGTGAAATAATGACAACAAGCAGAAACACTTGTATTTACTACAGGCAATACATGCAATTATCAGTGCTGTGCTGTGTAACATGCAGAGCAGTTATGTAGTTTCAAAGATATTGCTCAAAACACTAACGTTTAAACTTTATTTATTTTTAACAACTTCTTCTAATCATTCTCGTTGACGCGGATGAAAGCTTAAAGGTGGTCATTCGTGTGGGAGAAAAATGGAGTACCCGGAGAAAGCCCATCTGTCCGATCTGGTGATCACCGTACCATCTCACATGCTTCCTGGTCGGCGGATTGAATCCGTGTTGCATTGGTGAGAGGCTAGCATGCTAACCACTGCGCTAATAGGACAAAACACTAGGACACGATGTCATACATTTATACTAATATATCACACACTTCAGAGCTCATGGATTTTATAATACAAACGTGTGTGTTTATTAGTGTCACCCATATTGAAAGAACATCAGTACTTCCCGATTCCTATGCTTGTATGCCAGGCGCCAGATTTGTAGGCAATCGGTAACCATTATTTAACTAGATGGCGGCTCACCAACCGGCCATATCAGAACGAACCCCTGGCGAGAACCGTTGACCTCCCGCTCCGGAGGCGGACATATTAACAACTATATATAAAATAACATCATATTTGCCTTCACCTTTTATTTGTATATATATTAAGCGTATATGTATGTACTAAACTTACAAACAATCACACTAACATTTTAATGAAGTCCAGAATATAGAATATCACAGTCCAACTAGAATATCACAGTCCAACCTAGATGATCACAGTCCAGAACCTAGATGATCACAGTCCAGAACCTAGATGATCACAGTCCAGAACCTAGATGATCACAGTCCGGAACCTAGATGATCACAGTCCAGAACCTAGATGATCACAGTCCAGATCAGAGATGATCACAGTCCAGAACCTAGATGATCACAGTCCGGAACCTAGATGATCACCACAGTCGAACCTAGATGATCACAGTCTAGAACCTAGATGATCACAGTCCGGAACCTAGATGTCACAGTCCGGAACATAGATGATAACAGTCTAGAACCTAGATGATCACAGTCGAACTAGATGATACAGTCTAGAACCTAATGATCACAGTCCGGAACCTAGATGATCACAGTCCAACTAGATGATACAGTCCGGAACCTAGATGATCACAGTCCATAACCTAGATGTCACGTCAGAACTAGACACAGTCCGGAACCTAGATGATCACAGTCTAGAACCTAGATGATCACAGTCCGGAACCTAGATGATCACAGTCCGGAACATAGATGATAACAGTCCAGAACCTAGATGATCACAGTCCAGAACCTAGATGATCACAGTCCAGAACCTAGATGTTCACAGTCCGGAACCTAGATGATCACAGTCCATAACCTAGATGATCACAGTCCGGAACCTAGATGATCACAGTCCATAACCTAGATATGTACAGTCCAGAACTTAGAATATCACAGTCCAGAACCTAGATGATCACAGTCCGGAACCTAGATGATCACAGTCCGGAACCTAGATGATCACAGTCTAGAACCTAGATGTCACAGTCCGGAACCTAGATGTTCACAGTCCGGAACCTAGATGATCACAGTCCATAACCTAGATGATCACAGTCCGGAACCTAGATGATCACAGTCCATAACCTAGATATGACAGTCCAGAACTTAAATATCACAGTCCAGAACCTAGATGTTCACAGTCCAGAACCTAGATGTTCACAGTCCAGAACCTAGATGATCACATTCCGGAACCAATAGTTCCGGCAACCTAGGTTGTCCCTCAGTAGTGAAACATCATTCTTTACACGTGATGATGTGACCGATTGTAGGCAGTAGACACAATAGTTTTATATTGATACTGGAGCCGATGACTGATGTGTGTGTGTTTTACGTTTATTTATCGTCGCTACCGATTGCCCATATGAGCGATGCCTCCTGAAGAGATTATTCATTTTTGATAGTGCAATGATACAGACAGAGACCCATTCCAGAGTCTCATCTGGTTCATTTACGTGCATGGTATAAAGCACCGACACGAGACCTCGGTTTAACGTCCCATCTGAAAGACTGGTAATTTTATTACGGTCAGACGGAGGATCGAACCTGCGATCCCTGGATTACCAGTCCAGCGTTTACGGGTACAGTTCCACATTAAATACGCAGTCATGTTGATTTGCCATTACATACTATACTGTTCACACGATTTGACGTGCTCGTCTGTTGGCGTTAGAATCATTGTACTCCGACATTTTGTGTACATTCGGCTGTCTATTTAAATATTTCACAGTCGATTGACATGACGCACTGTATTGTACATGTGTTCACACATGACCACAATGTGGCCCACCATTGGCTCTAGAATCAATATGAAATGTTATTGACGATGGTGCCGTCGATTGGTCACATTAATTATATTGACTAAATAACATAATTATATTGACTAAATAACACAATTATATTGACGACTAAATAACACAATTATATTGACTAAATAACACAAACACAATTAATACAGTCACAGCTATACACACTCTCATTGTAGCATAGAGAAGTGTTCTAAATGTGTGCAGGGTTCCCCCTGTCTGAATTGCTGTGCCACTTCTGTCTCCAATTGGAAACAACTGGCGTCAATATAGTTCATAGATCAATATTTGAAGACATATATTTGACAAAACATGTTGTGCCAAATATTTTCGCCAAATCACAGAATTTAGCGCCAGTATTTGTTTTTTGTCACAATTGCGACACTGGCGACCGACAGCGGGAACCCTGGTTTACACGCACATACTATCAGATATAGTAGACTGAAAACAATCATTGTAACATTAGGTTACAACATTAGGTTACAATGACTAGTTTCGTAACATGTTTAATTTAGAGAAAACCACTAATCTGCAATTATAAACTCGACATCAGCATAAACATTCATGACGACATTTGTTTACTTTATTTTATATTTAAGTTTATTTAACGTCAGTTTACCTAACATCACCTTTTCCTGGGCAGGCTCCAGCGGCTACCCAGTACTTTGTGCAACAACCTCCGTAAGAACTGTCAACTTTTTCATATAAAAAGACGCGGTCTGAGCGGGGTTCGAACCCGTGACCAACAGAGATGATAGATTACAATGGTATATAGGTCAGCAACATTAACCACTCGACCATGTGGACTATTTGTTTGCTCGCCTTTGTTTATTAAACTTTTGTTATTATTATTATTATACCAGATTTGTATAGCACTCTTTTCATACAGAAATGATACGTTCAAACGTGTTTAACATTAATTTAGCATAGTAAAACATTTTTACAAAATATATTACAATAGTCAACATTAAGGACAACATATATTAATATAAGTGCAACTAATAATCTTTAATGATCTCCATATTTACCTGAAAAAATGGGAGGAAAATACAAGGGACACAAAAATAATAACACAAACTGTAAAGAATAATACTAAATCGAGTGTTAATTGAGGAGGATATTCTGTCTGCGAGAAGTACTGTTCAAAGGAAGTACAGTTGGACTTAGTTTCTAAAAAAATATTTGAGCTCGATTGCGAAACAAGTTCTTACAACTGATATTAATCACGCTCGAGACCGCATTCCTGATGGAATCAATCGCCACGAGAGAGAGAGCGAAGAGGCAACGTTGAATTTAAATGCCTTGCCTAAGGGCACAATCGTAACGGCTCCAGCGGGGCTCAAACTTCAGGCCGTTCGCACCTGAAGCGAACGTGCTATCACGACTTCCACAGTTGGACTTAATAATCATTGAAACCACACACCCATCGTCAGATCAGCCAGTGCGTCACTGGAGACCCTACAATGCACCATTTGTGTTGTATATGTTTTATCAATATAGCTATAGCTCTATATATGACCAGAAAATAAATTGAAAACCATAATGGTGTCTCTTGTTTCCGAGATATACAACATGTAATTAGCTTCCTCTATCTGAAACAATTAGTGTGAGTTTACGTTTATTTATCGCCGCTACCGGTTGCCCATATGAGCGACGCCTCCTGAAGAGATTAGTCATTTTAGATTGTTGGAAGATAGTGCAATGATACAGACAGTGACCCATTCCAGAGCGTCCTCTGGTTCTGTTACGTGCACGGTGTAAAACACCGACACGAGTTTAACGTCCCATCTGAAAGACTAGTTAATTTTATTAGTCAGACGGGGGATCGAACCTGCTATCCCTGGATTACCAGTCCAGCGTGTTACCACTGGACTACATATCCGTCTGTAACAATTATAATTTTTAGTTCTACTTTATACTGGCGAACAATCAATTTCTGATTATGGCTTAGAGGCCCCTTTATTTTTTTGGGTCACACTCAATGACCATGTAAACCACCTTGAAAGAGAGGCATTGTGGAATTAAAGTTCATTGCTTATTTTAATAATATTTTATTGCATTTCATTCTGTATAATTATACAATGTTCAGAACAAAACAAATGAACACACTTGTATAATTATGCATAGTATATACGATTTGTGTCATTGTTGTGCACAAGAATTGTCAATAAATGTTGAGGCAAATGGGTTTATTGCTTAAGGGCACATTCGTACTGGCTACAACTGAACGCAAACTCAGGGTTTGTCTTTCACAAACACACGCATTATTGCAAGTGGTTTCAATAAACATGTTCCGTCAATATACGTTGTTCTTACTCTCTATCAAGACAAATAAAAATATTGTCAATAATACGCCTAAACGAATAGTTTATCCGAAATTCGTTCAAGTTGTAATTAACTCAATGTACTGAAACAGAAATAAACGGAAACTGGATGTGCGAAAAGGTGCACACCAACAATTCTAGGATAAGTCTTTAAAGCGACATTACATCTAAAACATGCCCATTTTGCGTATAAATAGAATTGCTACTATAAATTCTTCCAAAGTAATTCGAACACTAACTTTTAATAATAAAAACAGTTTTTGCGATCTACAAACTTTCAAAAGTGAAAGTAACATTTCATATAGCGGTCAACAGATGTCTGTTTATTATTGGAGTCTATAGTATGTTCGTGCTACAATCGCTAACAGATAATTTAAATGTGATTATTCTAAAAATAAATATGTGCAGGCACAAATGGTGAGATATAATGGTAAATCTGCATCACAAATGTTGTTATTCCGGATAAAAACTCATGGATGTTGACCCTTTCACATTATTTTGGTCAACAAATTATGTTTATTAGAGAAAATGTTCAGATACAGTGGCAACTATTTGGAGGACAAAATACCACAATATAGGAAATTGCATTCTGTAGAAATTCGCCTTTTCACCGATGTAGTATCGCTTTAAGGACTTTCTATGTTATTACTAAGTACATAATATTGTAAAAGCATACATGGCCTAAATAGTAATTGTTTGATTGTTATTATATGTAATACAATGTGTCTATGTAAGTAGGCTGTGTGCATATACATGTCTAGATAAATAACTAACACACTAAAACACTTATATATACAACGGGGAAATAACAAAACAAACAAAATATATGTCATTAGTCACACCGAATAGCACACATCCATTTCTCTAATATGACACACGCTGCTATAAGTGAGGATATACGAAGCAACAACAGACATAACTATATATAGAGAAGCGGTTAATATATTGACATGGCCAATCTACCAAGCTAAACGTTAACAAAACAGTATAAGCGAAAATAAGGAGGCGGTATTGCGATGCTATATACAGCTCACTATAGAGGAGGTGGTATTATGATGCAATATACAGCTCACTATAAAGGAGGCGGTATTGTGATGCAATATACAGCTCCCAATAAAGCAGCCGGTATTGCGATGCAATATACAGCTCACTATAAAGGAGGTGGTATTGCGATGCAATATACAGCTCACTATAAAGAAGGCGCTATTGTGATGCAATATACAACTCACTATAAAGTAGACGATATTGTGATGCAATATACAACTCACTATAAAGTAGACGATATTGTGATGCAATATACAGCTCACAAAAGGAGGCGGTATTGTGAGGCAATATGCAGCTCACTATAAAGGAGGCGGTATTGTGATGCAATATACAGCTCACTATAAAGGAGGCGGTATTGTGATGCAATATACAGCTCTATAAAGGAGCGTATTGTGATGCAATATACATTCCCAATAAAGGAGGCGGTATTGTGATGCAATATACAGCTCACTATAAAGGAGGCGGTATTGTGATGCAATATACAGCTCACAATAAAGGAGGCGGTATTGTGATGCAATAACAGCTCCCTATAAAGGAGCGGTATTGTGATGCAATATACAGCTCACTATAAAGGAGGCGGTATTGTGATGCAATATACAGCTCACTATAAAGGAGGCGGTATTGTGATGCAATATACAGCTCACTATAAAGGAGGCGGTATTGTGATGCAATATACAGCTCACTATAAAGGAGGCGGTATTGTGATGCAATATACAGCTCACTATAAAGGAGGCGGTATTGCGATGCAATATACAGCTCACTATAAAGGAGGCGGTATTGTGATGCAATATACAGCTCCCAATAAAGGAGGCAGTATTGCGATGCAATATACAGCTCACTATAAAGAAGGCAGTATTGTGATGCAATATACAGCTCACTATAAAGGAGGCGGTATTGCGATGCAATATACAGCTCACTATAAAGAAGGGGCTATTGTGATGCAATATACACCTCGCTATAAAGGAGACGATATTGTGATGCAATATACAGCTCACTATAAAGGAGGCGGTATTGTGATGCAATATACAGCTCCCAATAAAGCAGGCGGTATTGCGATGCAATATACAGCTCACTATAAAGGAGACAGTATTGCGATGCAATATACAGCTCACTATAAAGGAGGTGGTATTGTGATGCAATATACAGCTCACTATAAAGGAGGCGGTATTGTGAAGCAATATACAGCTCACTATAAAGGAGGCGGTATTGTGATGCAATATACAGCTCACTATAAAGGAGGCGGTATTGTGATGCAATATACAGCTCCCAATAAAGGAGGCGGTATTGCGATGCAATATACAGCTCACTATTAAGGAGACGGTATTGCGATGCAATATACAGCTCACTATAAAGGAGGCGGTATTGTGATGCAATATACAGCTCACTATAAAGGAGGCGGTATTGTGATGCAATATACAGCTCCCAATAAAGGAGGCGGCATTGTGATAAAATATACAGCTCACTATAAAGGAGGCAGTATTGTGATGCAATATACAGCTCCCAAAAAAGGAGGCGGTATGGTGATGCAATATACAGTTCACTATAAAGGAGGTGGTATTGTGATGCAATATACAGCTCACTATAAAGGAGGCGGTATTGTGATGCAATATACAGCTCACTATAAGTTAAAGATATTGATCATTAACAGACAGGTAATGTCATAAACCGTAAAATAATTTCTTTATGACATTGACTTTACCATAGGTCAAGGTCACCGACATCATTAATGAAGTATTAAGATAACAGAGGTCAAGGTCACCAACATCATTAATAAAGTATTAACATATTAACAGAGTTCAAGGTCAAGATCACCAAAATGAAAGTCGGCACTTTACAACAACAATATAAATTGATCCATAGCATGTGAACATTAAACATTGGAGTCGAAATGTACCCATGCCATGAAATATGTAGGGAGGAACCCCGTGCGTTTGACCTCTACGTGTGACCTTGACCGTAGCTGTGTGCACCACCATGTCACTGTGAATATTTTAAAAAAGCCCTCAATTCATGTGAGAGTGGATACGAAATATATCCTCTATATATGCATGCTAAAAACTAATGATAAGTGGCGATAATTTTACATTGAAGGAACATGTTCTGGGAAAAGGATGTATTGGGTCACATTGTTTGCTATGAGTATGAACATTGTCCTTTATTATTGCAACCTGTTTTTCAATCTCCGTTCGTTCTTTTGGATAACAACCGAATAATTCAAATATAGGAGTTGATTGATGGAGTTTAATTTTAAAGAATATTGTTTAGATAATAATACAATTCACTATCGACATTATTTGAATATGTGTTCTAACATCTTAATTAACACCCGAAACATAATCATAAGTGTATAACATTAGACAAACCACATTACTGCCATCATGTTAATCATCTGGTTTTAATAAGTATTTAATTTTCAATTAGCGACTGTTCCTCGGTTTTAATATGTAAATATAATAATATGTCGTTAGACTGTGATAGTTTGATTATCTGTCATTACATTAGTCTCTTATAATGCTTTTATAATGAATGGTGTTGTACTATGCCACGATAATTTGTTGTGTATATTTAATGTATTGTACAACGATGAGACTGAAATAAAGAACAAAAATCTGTATTTACAGAATAATCGAACTATAGTATATATAATAGCTCGCATTCATTATGCAAATTCATCCTAATTTACATAATAATCGAATTATAGTATATATAATGGCTCGCATTCATTATGCAAATTCATCCTAATTTACATAATAATCGCATTATAGTATATATAATAGCTCGCATTCATTATGCAAATTCATCCTAATTTACATAATAATCGCATTATAGTATATACAATAGCTCGCATTCATTATGCAAATTCATCCTAATTTACATAATAATCGAACTATAGTAAATACAATATCTCGCATCAATTATGCAAACTCATCCTAATTTACATAATAATCGAACTATAGTATGTACAATATCTCGCATTCATTATGCAACATCATCCTAATTCACGTCATGATGCAACATCATCCTAATTTACGTCACGATGCAGCACCATCCTAATTTACGTCACGATGCAGCACCATCCTAATTTACTTCATTATGCAACATCATCATAATTTACTTCACTATGCAACACCATCATAAATTACGTCACTATGCAACATCATCCTACTTTACTTCAATATGCAGCATTATCATAAATTTACGTCATTATGCAACACCATCATAATTTACGTCACTATGCAACACCATCATAATTTACGTCACTATGCAACACCATCATAAATTACGTCACTATGCAACATCATCCTACTTTACTTCAATATGCAGCATTATCATAAATTTACGTCACTATGCAACACCATCATAATTTACGTCACTATGCAACACCATCATAAATTACGTCACTATGCAACATCATCCTACTTTACTTCAATATGCAGCATTATCATAAATTTACGTCACTATGCAACATCATCATAATTTACGTCACTATGCAACATCATTATAATTTACTTCACGATGCAACATCATCATAATTTACGTCACGATGCAACATCATCCTAATTTACGTCACGATGCAACATCATTATAATTTACGTCACGATGCAACATCATCCTAATTTACGTCTCGATGCAACATCATCATAATTTATGTCACGATGCAACATCATTATAATTTACGTCACGATGCAACATCATCCTAATTTACGTCACTATGCAACATCATCATAATTTACTTCACGATGCAACATCATCATAATTTACGTCACGATGCAACATCATCCTAATTGAGATAATAATCGAACTATATTATATTCAACAGCTCGAGTTCGTTATGCAAAATAACCTCAATTTACTTCACTATTAAACGTCATCTTAATCAATACAATAATAGCACAATCGTAACAGCTCGCATTTATTATGCAAAGTGATCCTAATCTACAGAATCATAGCACACTAGTATATACAACAGCTCGCATTTATTATGCAAAGTGATCCTAATCTACAGAATCATAGCACACTAGTATATACAACAGCTCGCATTTATTATGCAAAGTGATCCTAATCTACAGAATCATAGCACACTAGTATATACAACAGCTTGCATTCATTATGCAACAGCATAGTAATTTACATAATAATCGCATTATAGTATACATGTACACACCAGCTCATATTCATTATGCAACATCTTCCTAAGTTACATAATCATCACATTATTGCATTCACACGAGCTCACATTAATTATGCAACATAATCGTAATTCACATAATAATCATACTATAGTATTTACACAAGCTCATATTCATTATGCAACATCATCCTAATTTACATATTCATCAATTGATAATATTCACACCAGCTCACATTCATTATGCAAGATCATCCTAATTTACATATTCATCATATGATAATATTCACACCAGCTCACATTCATTATACAACATCATCTTACTTTAGTATAAACACCATAGTCTTTTAATCATGTTACATTACCAAAAAATACATCAATACCATAACCATCGTATTGTAGTAGGTACACCAACAGTGTTTCATCATCCGCATCATCTTGCCACAGAAGGCACACATCAATATGTCCATCACAATACATCACCATAAAGGAGAGCATTAATATACTCACCCTACTGCTACACACACAAACACTAACACACACACGCGCACATACGCACGCACGCACGCACGCACGCACGCACGCACACTACTTTCGAGTCTTGTCGAGACATTCGTGCGGCGACTGAATCGATGAAAATTAAAAATATCATTAATCAAATTGAAGAGGGCATGGAATTCGTTGCCGTTCAAAACGGACTGTCATTAATAGCATAAGAAGTAATAATAGATTGATAATTCTTAGCTACCAGCTTGTCAATTATGGAAATGCAATGGTACTAAGTATGTCTGGACAGATTGAAGAGATTGAAAGAGTATTTGGCTAGACATTTTATAAACCAATATGTGGATACATATTTGTACCAACTATGACTAAATTCCATACAACGATTTTCAAGATATTTGACCCGACGAACATATTTTAGCAATGCAACTGAGTGGAAATATCTCTGGAGCTGCTGATGGTATATAGAAACTGAGTGGAAATATCTCTGGAGCTGCTGAAGGTATATAGAAACTGAGTGGAACTATCTATGGAGCTGCTGATGGTATATATAAACTATCAGGTAAGATGCAAGCCAGCATGGTGGTACATATTTGTTCCAAACTATATATACATTCCTTGTAAACATTTCAAGATACTGGCTCAGACAAACACTGTTCAGTAATTGAAAGGTTGATTCGAGCATACCCGTTTGGGAGAGTTCACAACGTATCAAACCAAAGAAATACATTGGAAGGTATAGCAAATATGGACCGAATGACTGACAAGGTTATCCACTGGTTAATATATAATTATTCAAAATGATAGTTCTATGTCACTGTTCGCGCTATTAAGTACCCCTATATATGTATCAGCTGATAGTATTGTACAACATTTAACTGTTATAATAAATAGTGAGTTTGAAAGCAAATACTTTTCCTGCGGCGTGGGCATTTGCAAAAGTTAAACCATTGTTCAAAAGTGGAGAACTCAACGAAGTCAATACTTATACACTTAACAACATTCCTAATCGGTCACCTTGTATTTCATAATGTTTGGAGTCAATTAATAATCATACAATATAAATATTTTCTTATTGTTGTTTAATGCTTTTAACCGAAATGATTATACAGAAAAATAACGATCTGAAGAAAATATAGCGAATAAGAAGATATCAATATTGGCGTTATTAGTTGCGCCAAATACTGTAAAACATCAGGTGAGCGATTAGGAATTGTGTTGAGTGGACATGTATTTCTATTTTACCATCTTTGTCAAAACGTTGTGAAAGACACGTGCAGATTAATTAAGATTTAATTACTTTTAGATCAGTTCAATATACTTGGTTTTATAGAACTGGTCTCTCAACTGATATACGTATATATATACTAGTATTCCAAGACCTAGATGTGAAATATACAATAACTATTTAGGATACCCTGGTCCAGAGATATGGAATAGTCTAAAATTTGAAATTAATACGTCTGGGCGTTATAACAACTTTATACTGCGATATATGATTGTAAACCAATATACTGCTATAAATGGTTGTAAACCAATATAATGCTATATATGATTGTAAATCAATATACTGCTATATATGATTGTAAACCAATATACTGCTATATATGATTGTAAACCAATATACTGCTATATATGATTGTAAACCAATATACTGCTATATATGATTGTAAACCAATATACTGCTATATATGATTGTAAACCAATATACTGCTATATATGATTGTAAACCAATATACTGCTATATATGATTGTAAACCAATATACTGCTATATATGAGTGTACATCAATATGCAGATGTTGTTTTGTTTTTCGATCAAACTATTGGATTGATTATGAAGTTGTTTAAAATACACATGCATAGTTAATTATGTAACTATGTAATTTTGCTACGATTTTTGTGTATGTAGATTTATACTATGATGTTAATTTAAGAGGGCCCTAAGGAGGAATAGTTCAGAACTAATTATGGCACCCTCTATAAATTAAGTAATATATCTATCTATCTCTACATTTCCATGGTGATATATTCCTAAACGAACATATTAACTGGTAGACATGCTTCGCGTTTCATACTTTAAATGATCTCGTTAATATTCATTTCAAGAGCAGCTCATTATTTCAACAAACAAGTATTGTCGAGGGTCACATTTCATATGTATATTTTTAACATTTCCATCTATTTTTGTTCCTAAACTATGAAAAGAAGGATTTAAGTCTTGACATGACTGTGCGTGCATCTTTTTCTCGTACCCTTTGCCCTCCTTTCATAACTACTCCGACTGTACTACGTGCGTCTTTGCTGAACATCTCTGCATCTGATGTTATGTGTGCTCGCTTACGGAATTCGTTAAGAACATGTATTCTCTTGAGATAGTCTGGCTTTTTCTCCATTTTCTCACTTTCTATCATCAAGTCAATATGTTCTGTCATCGACAAAGGATTGGGTCGCAATGCAATGTCCTTCAGTCGCTCATTGCAGCTTTTCACAACTAACATCATGTCTTCAATAGAATCATAAAGGTCATCCAATTCGTTAACCATGCTCTCAAGTAGTTGTTCCTGATCTGGTACTCTCCCGGTTGCTTCTTGATACTTTTTTTGCATATCTGCATACGTTTTCTGTACTTTGACCGTAACATATTCGAAAATGTATGGCGTATTGGCGTGTTTTTTCCAGTGACATCTATCAGGACAAACAGTACATTGTCCATTGCTTCCCATAGCAGAACATTGAGCTTTTTGATCATCATTAGCGAAAGTACAATTTTCATGACACGTGAAATGGCATTCAGTGCAGTTTGTGGTATGCATTCCTCTGGGCAATTCCTTTTTTTTCTGTTGTGTTTGCTCTACTTCATACGCAAAGTTTGCATTATCTTTGATCTGGGATTTGTTTTTATCAAATATTTTTATTTCTTGTTTCAACTGATCCACTTTAGCAAGGCCGGCGTTCAGTTGAGGTTGAAGGTTACGAACTGTGGCTTCCATGCGGAACCTTTCATCGAGGACATCCTTCGTAAGCTGAAGACTACGATTTTGTACTTGCTCAATGTGGTTGAAGAATTCCCTGAAACTTT
>CM026404.1:19288201-19342313 GCA_014843695.1 Archivesica marissinica
GAAATCGCTAATTAACATTGATTCGACATGTAGAAATGGCTAATTAACATTGTTTCGACATGTAGAAATGGCTAATTAACATTGTTTCGACATGTAGAAATCGCTCAATAACATTGATTCGACATGTGGAAATCGGTAATTAACATTGATTCGACATGTAGAAATGGCTAATTAACATTGTTTCGACATGTAGACATGGCTAATTAACACTGATTCAACATGTAGAAATGGCTGATTAACATTTCGACATGTAGATATCGCTAATTACTATTGTTTCGACATGTAGAAATGGCTAATTAACATTTTTCGACATGTAGAAATGGCTAATTAACACTGATTCAACATGTAGAAATGGCTGATTAACATTTCGACATGTAGAAATCGCTAATTACTATTGTTTCGACATGTAGAAATGGCTAATTAACATTTTTCGACATGTCGAAATCGCTAATTAACATTGTTTCGACTTGTGGAAATCGCTAATTAACATTGATTCGACATGTGGAAATGATGGCTAATTAACATTGTTTCGACATGTGGAAATCGATAACTAATGTTTCGACATGTGAAAATCGCTAATTACCATTGATTCGACATGTAGAAATGGCTAAATAACATTAATTCGACATGTAGAAATGGCTAATTAACATTGTTTCGACATATGGAAATCGCTAATTAACATTGATTCGACATGTAGAAATCGCTAATTAACATTGTTTCGACATGTGGAAATGGCTAATTAACACTGTATCGACCTGTGGAAATCGCTAAATAATGTTTCGACATGTGGAAATCGCTAATTAACATTGTTTCGACATGTGGAAATCGCTAAATAATGTTTCGACATGTATAAATGGCTAAATAACATTAATTCGACATGTATAAATGGCTAATTAACATTGTTTCGACATGTAGTAATCGCTAAAGTTATTGTTGCGACATGTGGAAATGGCTAATTAACATTGTTTCGACATGAGTAAATGGATAAGTAACAATGTTGCAACATGTAGAAATCGCTATATTTAATTGTTTCGACATGTGGAAATGGCTAACTAACATTGTTTGGTCATGTAGAAATGGATAATTAACATTGTTTCGACATGTGGAAATGGCTAATTAACATTGTTTGGTCATGTAGAAATGGCTAATTAACATTGTTTCGACATGTGGAAATGGCTAATTAACAATGTTTCGACATATGGAAATCGATAATGTTTTTCGACATGTGGAAATCGCTAATTAACATTGATTCGACATGTAGAAATGGCTAATTAAGATTGTTTCGACATGTGGAAATGGCTAATTAACATGTTTAGACATGTATAAATCGCTAATTAACATTGATTCGACATATGGAAATCGCTAATTAACATTGATTCGACATGTAGAAATGGCTAATTAACATTGTTTCGACATGTAGAAATCGCTAATTAACATTGTGGCGACATGTGGAAATGGCTAATTAGCTTTGATTCGACATGTGGAAATGGATAATTAACATTGTTTCGACATGTGGAAATCGCTAAATAATGTTTCGACGTGTAGAAATGGCTAATTAACATTTTTCGACATGTAGAAATCGCTAATTAACATTGTGGAAATCGATAATGTTTCGACATATGGAAATAGCTAATTAACATTGTTTCGACATATGGAACTCGCTAATTAACATTGATTCGACATGTAGAAATCGCTAATTAACATTGTTTCGACATGTGGAAATGGCTAATTAACTTTGTTTCGACATGTGGGAATCGCTAAATAATGTTTCGACATGTGTAAATCGCTAATTGACTTGTTTCGACATGTGGAATCGCTAATAATGTTTCACTGTATAATGGCTAACTGACATTTTTCGACATGTTGTAATCGCTATTTTATTGTTTCGACATGTGGAAATGGGTAATTAACATTTTTTCGTCATGCGAAATGGCTAATTAACATTGTTTGACATAAGGCAATGGATAAATAACATTGCTTTGACATGAGGAAATGGATATATAACATTGCTTTGACATGAGGAAATGGATAAATAACATTGCTTTGACATGAGGAAATGGATAAATAACATTGCTTTGACATGAAGAAATGGATAAATAACATTGCTTTGACATGAGGAAATGGATAAATAACATTGCTTTGACATGAGGAAATGGATAAATAACATTGCTTTGACATGAGGAAATGGATAAATAACATTGCTTTGACATGTGGAAATGGATAAATAACATTGCTTTGACATGTGGAAATGGATAAATAACATTGCTTTGGCATGTGGAAATGGATAAATAACATTGCTTTGGCATGTGGAAATGGATAAATAACATTGCTTTGGCACGTGGAAATGGATAAATAACATTGCTTTGGCACGTGGAAATGGATAAATAACATTGCTTTGACATGAGGAAATGGATAAATAACATTGTTTTGACATGAGGAAATGGATAAATAACATTGCTTTGACATGTGGAAATGGATATATAATATTGCTATGACATGTGGAAATTAATATATAACATTGCTTTGACACGAGGCAATGGATATATAACATTGTTTTGACATGTGGAAATGGCTTTGAGAATGAAAGCCTATAAAATAAGTAAATCAAATGCTAACGTTAGTATTGGAAATTTTAAACTTTATCTATTTTACGATTGAAAGGTTTTGACAACTTATATGAATCACTCTTGTTGGCGCGGATGAAAGCGCAAATGTGGTCATTCGTGAAGGAGGAGATCGGAGTACCTGGAGAAATCCCACCTGTACGATCTGGCGACCACCGTACCATCTTACAAACTTCTCGGTCCGAGGATCGAACACGGGTTGCATTGATGAGAAGCGAGCGCGCTAACCACTGTGCTAATCGGACAGCCAATTTGACGGGTTAGTAGTAATAATGTAAATTTAAAGGTTTTAAGTTATGTACGCTTGCTGAATTCTTGTGAAATGCATTGTTGTTTTGTCCAAAACATGTCGGCTAAATATATGAGAAATC
Source organism: Archivesica marissinica (assembly GCA_014843695.1). NCBI lineage: Eukaryota > Metazoa > Mollusca > Bivalvia > Venerida > Vesicomyidae > Archivesica > Archivesica marissinica. The sequence continues at coordinate 19,291,197 of CM026404.1, forward strand.
ATACAGATTCAATCGGATTGAGTTATACATATTTGAATCTTGAAAATAAGGGGTTACATAATTAAATGACTTGGCTGTCTGTACTGGATCACATTGCACAAACAATCACACTGCAGCTCTTCACTAGTTTCACATGGTTTTACAACGTTTATATCAGGATAATAACCCATAGGCGGTCCAATTAGCACAGTGGATTGTGCGCTCGTTTCTCACCAATGCACCCTGGGTTCGTTTCTCACCAATGCACCATGCACTCGTTTCTCACCAATGCACCCTGGATTCGTTTCTCACCAATGCACCTTGGGTTCGTTTCTCACCAATGCACCATGCGCTCGTTTCTCACCAATGCACCCTGGGTTCGTTTCTCACCAATGCATCCTGGGTTCGTTTCTCACCAATGCACCCTGGGTTCGTTTCTCACCAATGCACCCTGGGTTCGTTTCTCACCAATGCATCCTGGGTTCGTTTCTCACCAATGCACCCTGGGTTCTTTTCTCACAAATGCATCCTGGCTTCGTTTCTCACCAATGCACCATGCAGTCGTTTCTCACCAATGCACGCTGGGTTCGTTTCTCACCAATGCACCATGGGTATCTTTTCTCACCAATGCATCCTGGGTTCGTTTCTCACCAATGCATCCTGCGTTCGTTTCTCACCAATGCATCCTGGGTTCGTTTCTCACCAATGCACCATGCGCTCGTTTCTCACCAATGCATACCTGCGGAGTTCGTTTTCTCACCAATGACACACGATCCTGCGGTTCGCTTTCCTCCCAATGCCACCTGCGTAGTTCGTTTCTCAACAAGACCATCCATCGGGATTCGTTTCTCACCAATGCACCTGGCCCGTTCGTTTACCTCACCAAATGCCCAAACCCTGGTTCGATGTTTCTCAACAATGCCCACCCTGGATTCGACTTTCTCGAAAATGCGGAATAATTTTAAATCTCTGGCCAAATAAATGGTTTGGATGATGTTATCATACCTTTTCGCCGGTGCATTGATACCAGACGCGTTTGCACTACCATACATACTCAAATTTTACCGCTCATAGGGAGCTCTAGTACCATACTTCACTAATGTTGCACCAGATGGATGTTTTAGTAACCCCATATGCCGAAGTTTAGGCCGCCTTGGTGGCGTTTGAACCATTCGACACTATGTTGGATGCCCTAAAGATAGTTGGTACCATAGTGCCTATTTTGATGTTATATTAGCTCGATTGCAAAACAAGTTCTTACAACTTGTATTATTCGCTCTCGAAACCTCATTCCTGATGGAACCCATCACCACGATGAAAGAGAGAGAGAGAGAGAAGATGCAACGTGGATTTGTAATGCCTTGCCTAAGAAAGGCAGATTCGTAACGGCTCCAGCAGGACTCGAACTCCGGACCTTTCGCCCCTGAAGCGAACGCGTTACCACTGTGCTATCACGACTTCCACTGTGTCCGTGTTTGGTACAATAAGTATTCCGGTACCATAGTGCAGCTTCTACTGCTTAGATATTAAGTCACAAAATAGTTAATAATACGTTACATTATTCACACACCAAATTGCTAATCATAGAAAGAACTAGTCCTCTTGTTGCCATAAGGGGGGGGGGACTTTGAGTTTGTATATACGTAAATAGGCAGAAATGCATCCGCCGTCCACTCGAATGTAGTCCCAATGACTAATATAGTTAATTTGTCTGTTTGGTAAAAATGCATTTTCATGACAGGCAGTGTATAGTTTTTGTGTTGTTTGAGAAATTATGTGACTTGAGAAGACTTCAGACTTGTTGATGTGTAGAAAAGATGTGACTGTATTATTTGGCGGAGGAATACAGTGTGTAAACACAGTGACGTTATTCACAGGCGAGCACTGGTTATTTGATACTTAAAATTTGAAATATTCTTGGTGTGTTTCAGGCTGATTTGAATACCTCTTCACAGTGGATGTGGTATCAGAAGAAATGAAAGATTGGAAATATAAATGAACAGACTGTATGTTTTTACTCTTTACTATGTATTTAATAGGCAATTTATGTGTTGTTTTACAAGCTTAGTTAACATTCGCCGCAGTTACTGATGTTGGCTGCCGCTGTATGCAGACATAATAGTTCAGAGTGTGTCGATGGATTTTCATGAATCTTTGTGGATTTGTAGAGGGTTGATCGAAGAAGTGATTCTATTTATGAGGAAATAGGTCAAGGCTCCTGGTCCAATCACATTGATTTCTATAGTAAGCTGTACATGTTGTAGCTCGAAACGAGGCATGCTAGCTCAACTTGAGCACTTACATATAACTTCATATGACCTTTCAAATTAGCCATGCCCGTGACCTTGCGGTTAGCATTTCATAATGTCAAATGTGATTTGTATGGGAAAATATGGAATACGTGTCTTGGTTGTCATTACCGTTTTTGCATTATACACCAAGGACGCTGTGTGTGTGTTTTACGTGTATTGAACGTCGCTACCGGTTGCCCATATGAGCGACGCCTCCTGAAGATATTTGTCAGTTTTAGATCAGTTGAAGCATCGCGCAATGATACAGACATGTGCAATATTAAAATATTGAATAGTGAAATAATGACAACAAGCAGAAACACTTGTATTTACTATAGGCGATACATGCAAGTATCAGTGCTGTGCTGTGTAAACATCAAAGCAGTTATGTAGTTTCAACGATATTGCTCAAAACACTAAAGTTTAAACTTTATTTATTTTTATCAACTTCTATTAATCATTTTCGTTGGCGCGGATGAAAGCTTAAAAGTGGTCATTCGTGTGGGAGAAAAATGGAGTACCCTGAGAAAGCCCACCTGTCCGATCTGGCGATCACCGTACCATCTCACATGCTTCCTGGTCCGCGGATTGAATCTGTGTTGCATTGGTGAGAGGCTAGCATGCTAACCACTGCGCTAATAGGACAACACACTAGGACACGATGACACACATTTCAGAGCTCATGGATTTTATAATACAAACGTGTGTGTTTATTAGTGTCACCCGTATTGAAAGAACATCAGTACCGTACAGTTCCCGATTCCTATGCTTGTATGCCAGGCGCCAGATTTGTAGGCAATCGGTAACCATTATTTAACTAGATGGCGGCTCACCAACCGGCTATATCAGAACGAACCCCTGGCGAGAACCGTTGACATCCCGCTCCGGAGGCGGACATATTAACAACTATATATCAAATAACATCATATTTACCTTCACCTTTTATTTGTATATATATATTAAGCGTATTTGTATGTACTAAACTTACAAACAATCACACTAACAGTTTAATGAAGTCCATAATATAGAATATCACAATCCAGAACCTAGAATATCACAGTCCGGAACCTAGATGATCACAGTCCGGAACCTAGATGATCACAGTCCAGATCAGAGATGATCACAGTCCAGAACCTAGATGATCACAGTCCGGAACCTAGATGATCACAGTCCGGAACCTAGATGTTCACAGTCCGGATCATAGATGATCACAGTCCAGAACCTAGATGATCACAGTAGGACGCTAGGATGATCACGTCCAGGACCACCTCGATGATCACGGTCCTAGCACCTAGCATGATCACAGTCTCGGATCATAGAATGATCCAGATCCGGAACCTAGCATGATCACGCCCGCAGTCCAGAACCTAGATGATCACGGTTCTAGAACCTAGACCATATTCAAGTACGTACTCTTTTATACATAGATGATCACAGGCATTGTCCTGCGTCAGATTAGGATGTCACGAGTCTAAGAACTAGATGATCAGCAGTCTAGAACTAGTATGATCACAGTCATAGCAACCTAAATGAATCACAGTCCGGAACTAGTAGGATCACAGTCGCGACGTCTTGGTTGTTTTTTGCAACATAGATGATAACGAGTCCTGGAAGCAACCTAGATGATCACAGTCCATAACCTAGATGATCACAGTCCGGAACCTAGATGTTCACAATCCGGAACCTAGATGATCACAGTCCATAACCTAGATGATCACAGTCCGGAACCTAGAAAATCACAGTCCGGAACCTAGATGTTCACAGTCCAGAACCTAAATGATCACAGTCCATAACCTAGATATGTACAGTCCAGAACTTAGAATATCACAGTCCGGAACCTAGATGATCACAGTCCGGAACCTAGATGATCACAGTCCAGAACCTAGATGTTCACAGTCCAGAACCTAGATGATCACAGTCCAGAACCTAGATGATCACAGTCCAGAACCTAGATGTTCACAGTCCGGAACCTAGATGATCACAGTCCAGAACATAGATGATCACAGTCTAGAACCTAAATGATCACAGTCCGGAACCTAGATGATCACAGTCCAGAACCTAGATGTTCACAGTCCAGAACCTAGATGATCACATTCCGGAACCAATAGTTCCGGGAACCTATGTTGTCTCTCAGTAGTGAAACATCATTCTTTACACGGGATGATGTGACCGATTGTAGGCACTAGACACAATAGTTTTATATTGATACTGGAGCCGATGACTGCATTTACGTGTGTGTTTTACGTTTATTTATCGTCGCTACCGATTGCCCATATGAGCGATGCCTCCTGAAGAGATTAGTCATGTTTGATAGTGCAATGATACACACAGAGACCCATTCCAGAGTCTCATCTGGTTCATTTACGTGCATGGTGTAAAGCACCGACACCAGACCTCGGTTTAACGTCCCATCTGAAAGACTGGTAATTTTATTACGGTCAGACGGAGGATCGAACCTGCGATCCCTGGATTACCAGTCCAGCGTTTACGGGTACAGTTCCACATTAAATACGCAGTCATGTTGATTTGCCATTACATACTATACTGTTCACACGATTTGACGTGCTCGTCTGTTGGCGTTAGAATCATTGTACTCCGACATTTGTGTACATTCGGCTGTCTATTTAAATATTTCACAGTCGATTGACATGACGCACTGTATTGTACATGTGTTCACACATGACCACAATGTGGCCCACCATTGGCTCTAGAATCAATATGAAATGTTATTGACGATGGTGCCGTCGATTGGTCACATTAATTATATTGACTAAATAACATTATTATATTGACTAAATAACACAATTATATTGACTAAATAACACAATTATATTGACTAAATAACACAAACATAATTAATACAGTCACAGCTATACACACTCTCATTGTAGCATAGAGAAGTGTTCTAAATGTGTGCAGGGTTCCCCCTGTCTGAATTGATGTGCCACTTCTGTCTCCAATTGGAAACAACTGGAGTCAATATCGTTCATAGATCAATATTTGAAGACATATATTTGACAAAACATGTTGTGCCAAATATTTTCGCCAAATCACAGAATTTAGCGCCAGTATTTGTTTTTTGTCACAATTGCGACACTGGCGACCGACAGCGGGAACACTGGTCTACACGCACATACTATCAGATATAGTAGACTGAAAACAATCATTGTAACATTAGGTTACAACATTAGGTTACAATGACTAGTTTCGTAACATGTTTAATTTAGAGAAAACCACTAATCTGCAATTATAAACTCGACATCAGCATAAACATTCATGACGATATTTGTTTACTTTATTTTATGTTTAAGTTTATTTAGCGTCAGTTTACCTAACATCACCTTTTCCTGGGCAGGCTCCAGCGGCTAACCAGTACTTTGTGCACCAACCTCCGTAAGAACTGTCAACCTTTTCATATAAAAAGACGCGGTCTGAGCGGGGTTCGAACCCGTGACCAACAGTGATGATAGATTACAGTGGTATATAGGTCAGCAACATTAACCACTCGACCATGTGGACTATTTGTTTGCTCCCCTTTATGTATTAAACTTTTGTTATTATTATTATTATACCAGATTTGTATAGCACTCTTTTCATGCAGAAATGATACGTTCAAACGTGTTTAACATTAATTTAGCATAGTAAAACATTTTTTCAACATATTCTTTTATTGTTTTTTATTTTTTTTGGTGAAGCCAGAGACTTCGTTTATTTTTTTTCCTTCACATTATACATGCATATTACAGATTAACAATTATATAATCTACCTCACTACATAACTAAACTATATAATAAAATGTACACAATTAATGTTGTAAAAAATAATCGTTTAAGCATGTTATCCATTTAATTTTCACGTTAGTGTCCGTTTACAGTAGGGCATGTGATAAATACATGTTCATATGATTCCGGTACATCACAAACAGAGCAGTTAGGGGAAGCTACCATTTTCACTTGTATCTCAGTATCTTAGTCGGAAATATTATATTCAGAAGTTTAAATCTAAACTGTTTTACCTTGTTGTCTTGTATGTTGTTTATGAATCTGTAAATAGATACCCAGTCGTATACTTCACCAAATTTTTCCGACAAGAATTTATGAATATATGGTTTTGTAAATTTCTTCTTCACCAGGTATTGATAGATAAATTTATTAGTTGTTTCTGAAAGTGTTTTATTATTTATTTTTGTATTTAATTCGGTTTTAACCTTTGTTGCGCGTGATTCTTCCGTTTTTAATAATTGAATCCATTTTTTTGGAAACATATTTTTTATTGATTTATATTCAGCTCCATTTCTTTTGTTTTTCAGTTTGTTATAGATATATCCTACTGTTATTCAATTTTCATTAGTATATCATTAACATATATTATGTTTGCTTTTATCCAATTTGTGAATATGAAACATTTGTTTTTAATTTAATATATTTATTGCCCCAGATGATCTGTTGCCTGATTTCATAAAATGTTTTAGGATTATTTTCGACATTTGTATTTACTTTAATCCAAATTTCTAGTATGTTTTTATAAAACAGAGATAGATTAGAAACATTTAAACTTTTTATGCTATCAATATTCATATAAAATATTAGAAAATTTTCTAAACGTGTTATAAAAATATCTTGGAATGACTTTCCAGTTTGCTTTATCCGCAGTTAATAGTGTTTTTATCCATTTGACTTTCATTGATATTATACAATAGTCAACATTAAGGACAACATATATTAATATAAGTGCAAACTAATAATCTTTAATGATCTCCATTTACCTGAAAAAATGGGAGGAAAATACAAGGTACACAAAAATAATTACACAAACTGTAAAGAATAATACTAAATCGAGTGTTAATTGGGCGGATATTCTGTATGCGAGTGGTACTGTTCAAAGGAAGTACAGTTTCTAAACAAATATTTGAGCTCGATTGCGAAACAAGTTCTTACAACTGATATTAATCACGCTCGATACCTCATTCCTGATGGAATCAATCGCCACGAGGGAGAGAGCGAAAAGGCAACGTTGAATTTAAATGCCTTGCCTAATGGCACAATCGTAACGGCTCCAGCGGGGCTCAAACTCAGGGCCGTTTGCACCTAAAGCGAACGCTCTACCACTGCGCTATCACGACTTCCACAGTTGGACTTAATAATACTTAATAATCATTGAAACCACACACCCATCGTCAGATCAACCAGTGCGTCAACATACCATTTGTGTTGTATATGTTTTATCAATATAGCTATAGCTCTATATATGACCAGACAATAAATTGAAAACCATAATGTTATCTCTTGTTTCCGAGATATACAACATGTAATTAGCTTCCCCTATCTGAAACAATTAGTGTGCATTTACGTTTATTTATCGTCGCTAGTCATTTTAGATTTTTGGAAGGTGCAATGATACAGACAGAGACCCATTCCAGAGCTTCCTCTGGTTCTTTTACGTGCACGGTGTAAAGCACCGACACGAGACCTCGGTTTAACGTCCCATCTGAAAGACTAGTTAATTTTATTAGAGTCAGACGGGTGATCGAACCTGCTATCCCTGGATTAACAGTCCAGTGTGTTACCAAATGGACTACAGATCCGTCTGTAACAATTATAATTTCTAGTTCTACTATATACTGGCGAACATCAATTTCTGATTATGGCTTAAAGGCCCCTTTGTTTGGTTGGGCCACACTCAATGACCATGTAAACCACCCAGAAAGAGAGGCGTTGTGGAATTTAAGTTCATTGCTTATTTTAATCATATTTTATTGCATTCATTCTGTATAATTATACAATGTTCAGAAGAAAACAAATGAACACACTTGTATAATTATGCATAGTATAGACGATTTGTGTCATTGTTGTGCACACGAATCGTCAATAAATCTTGAGGCAAATGGGTTCATTGCTTAAGGGCACACTCGTACCGGCTACCACTGAACGCGAACCCAGGGTTTGTCTTTCACAAACAAACGTATTATTGCAAGTTGTTTCAATAAACATGTTCCGTCAATATAAGTTGTTCTTACTCTCTATGAAGACAAATACAAATATTGTCAATAATACGCCTAAACGAAATAGTTTATCCGAAATCCATTCAAGTTGTAATTAACTCAATGCACTGAAACAGAAATAAACGGAAACTGGATGTGCGAAAAGGTGCACACCAACAATTCCAGGATAAGTCTTTAAAGCGACATTACATCTAAAAAAAATGGCCATTTTGTGTATAAATAGAATTGCTACTATAAATTCTTCCGAAGTAATTCGAACACTAACTTTTAATAATAAAAAGAGTTTTTGCGTTCTACAAACTTTCAAAAGTGAAAGTAGGATTTCATATAGCGGTCAGCAGATGTCTGTTTATTATTGGAGTCTATAGTATGTTCGTGCTACAATCGTTCAGAGATAATTTAAATGTGATTATTCTAAAAATAAATGTGTGCAGGCACAAATGGTGAGATATAATGGTAAATCTTCATCACAAATGTTGTTATTCCGGATAAAACTCATGGATGTTGACACTTTCACATTATTTTGGTCAACAAATTATGTTTATTAGAGAAAATGTTCAGATACAGTGGCAACTATTTGGAGGACAAAATACCACAATATAGGAAATTGCATTCTGTAGAAATTCGCCTTTTCACCGATGTAGTATCGCTTTAAGGACTTTCTTCTATGTTATTACTAAGTACATAATATTTTGATGATGATGATTCCATTTATTTACCCTCGCCGCCGGTAAACCATATGGGCGAGCAAATAATATTTTAAAAGCATACATGGCCTAAATAGTAATTGTTTGATTGTTATTATATGTAATACAATGTGTCTATGTAAGTACGCTGTGTGCATACACATGTCTAGATAAATAACTAACAAACTAAAACACTTATATATACAACGGGGAAATAATAAAACAAACAAAATATATGTCATTAGTCACACCGAATAGCACACATCCATTTCTCTAATATGACACACGCTGCTATAAGTGAGGATATACCAAGCAACAACAGACATAACTATATATAGAGAAGCGGTTAATATATTGACATGACCAATCTGCTAAGCTAAACGTTAACAAAAAGTATAAGCGAAAATGAGGAGGCGGTATTGCGATGCAATATACAGCTCACCAAAAAGGAGGCGGTATTGTGATGCAATATACAGCTCCCAAAAAGGAGGCGGTATTGTGATGCAATATACAGCTCCCAAAAAAGGAGGCGGTATTGTGATGCAATATACAGCTCACTATAAAGGAGGCGGTATTGCGATGCAATATACAGCTCACTATAAAGGAGGCGGTATTGCAATGCAATATACAGCTCCCCAAAAAGGAGGCGGTATTGTGATGCAATATACAGCTCCCAAAAAAGGAGGCGGTATTGTAATGCAATATACAGCTCCCAAAAATGGAGGCGGTATTGTGATGCAATATACAGCTCACTATAAAGGAGGCGGTATTGCGATGCAATATACAGCTCACTATAAAGGAGGCGGTATTGCAATACAATATACAGCTCACTATAAAGGAGGCGGTATTGCGATGCAATATACAGCTCCCAATAAAGGAGGCGGTATTGTGATGCAATATACAGCTCACTATAAAGGAGGCGGTATTGAGATGCAATATACAGCTCACTATAAAGGAGGCGGTATTGCGATGCAATATACAGCTCCCAATAAAGGAGGCGGTATTGTGATGCAATATACAGCTCACTATAAAGGAGGCGGTATTGTGATGCAATATACAGCTCACTATAAAGGAGGCGGTATTGTGATGCAATATACAGCTCCCAATAAAGGAGGCGGTATTGCGATGCAATATACAGCTCACTATAAAGGAGGCGGTATTGTGATGCAATATACAGCTCACTATAAAGGAGGCGGTATTGTGATGCAATATACAGCTCCCAATAAAGGAGGCGGTATTGTGATGCAATATACAGCTCCCAATAAAGGAGGCGGTATTGTGATGCAATATACAGCTCCCAATAAAGGAGGCGGTATTGTGATGCAATATACAGCTCACTATAAAGGAGGCGGTATTGTGATGCAATATACAGCTCACTATAAAGGAGGCGGTATTGTGATGCAATATACAGCTCACTATAAAGGAGGCGGTATTGTGATGCAATATACAGCTCACTATAAAGGAGGCGGTATTGTGATGCAATATACAGCTCCCAATAAAGGAGGCGGTATTGTGATGCAATATACAGCTCCCAATAAAGGAGGCGGTATTGTGATGCAATATACAGCTCACTATAAAGGAGGCGGTATTGTGATGCAATATACAGCTCCCAATAAAGGAGGCGGTATTGTGATGCAATATACAGCTCACTATAAAGGAGGCGGTATTGTGATGCAATATACAGCTCACTATAAAGGAGGCGGTATTGTGATGCAATATACAGCTCCCAATAAAGGAGGCGGTATTGTGATGCAATATACAGCTCCCAATAAAGGAGGCGGTATTGTGATGCAATATACAGCTCACTATAAAGGAGGCGGTATTGTGATGCAATATACAGCTCCCAATAAAGGAGGCGGTATTGTGATGCAATATACAGCTCCCAATAAAGGAGGCGGTATTGCGATGCAATATACAGCTCACTATAAAAGAGGCGGTATTGTGATGCAATATACAGCTCACTATAAAGGAGGTGGTATTGTGATGCAATATACAGCTCACTATTAGTTAAAGATATTGATCATTGACAGACAGGTAATGTCATAAACCGTAAAATAATTTCTTTATGACATTGACTTTACCATAGGGCAAGGTCACCAACATCATTAATGAAGTATTAAGATAACAGAGTTCAAGGTCACCAACATCATTAATAAAGTATTAACATATTAACAGAGTTCAAGATCAGCAATATGAAAGTCACTTTACAACAACAATATAAATTGATCCATAGCATGTGAACATTAAACATTGGAGTCGAAATGTACCCATGCCATGAACTATTTAGGGAGGAACCCCGTGCGTTTGACCTCTACGTGTGACCTTGACCGTAGCTGTGTGCACCACCATGTCATTGTGAATATTTAAAAAACCGCTCAATTCATGTGAGAGTGGATACGAAATATATTCTCTCTATAATTATATGCATTCTAAAAACTGATGATAAGTGGTGATAATTTTACATTGAAGGAAAATGTTCTGGGAACCTGTCCTTTGGATGTATTTGATCACATTGTTTGCTATGAGTATGAACATTGTCCTGTATTATTGCAACCTGTTTTTCGTTCTACTTTCGTTCTGTTGGATAACAACCGAATGATTCAAATATAGGAGTTGATTGGTGTAGTTTAATTTTAAAGAATTTTATTTGAATATATGTGTTCTAACATCTTAATTAACACCCGCAACATAATCATAAGTGTATAACATTAGACAAACCACATTACTGCCATCATGTTAATCATCTGGTTTTAATAAGTATTTAATTTTCAATTAGCGACTGTTCCTCGGTTTTAATATGTAAATATAATAATATGTCGATAGACTGTGATAGTTTGATTATCTGTCATTACATTAATCTCTTATAATTCTTTTATAATGAATGGTGTTGTACTATGCCACGATAATTTGTTGTGTATATTTTATGTATTGTACAACGATGAGACTGAAATAAAGAATAAAAATCTGTATTTACATAATAATCGAACTATAGTATATATAATAGCTCGCATTCATTATGCAAATTCATCCTAATTTACATAATAATCGAATTATAGTATGTATAATGGCTCGCATTCATTTTGCAAATTCATCCTAATTTACATAATAATCGCATTATAGTATATATAATAGCTCGCATTCATTATGCAAATTCATCCTAATTTACATAATAATCGCATTATAGTATATACAATAGCTCGCATTCATTATGCAAATTCATCCTAATTTACATAATAATCGAACTATAGTAAATACAATATCTCGCATCAATTATGCAAACTCATCCTAATTTACATAATAATCGAACTATAGTATGTACAATAGCTCGCATTCATTATGCAACATCATCCTAATTCACGTCACGATGCAACATCATCATAATTTACTTCACGATGCAACATCATCATAATTTACGTCACGATGCAACATCATCCTAATTTACGTCACGATGCAACATCATCATAATTTACTTCACGATGCAACATCATCATAATTTACGTCACGATACAACATCATTATAATTTACGCCACGATGCAACATCATCCTAATTTACGTCACGATGCAACATCATCATAATTTATGTCACGATGCAACATCATTATAATTTACGTCACGATGCAACATCATCCTAATTTACGTCACTATGCAACATCATCATAATTTACTTCACGATGCAACATCATCATAATTTACGTCACGATGCAACATCATCCTAATTGAGATAACAATCGAACTATATTATATTCAACAGCTCGAGTTCGTTATGAAAAATAACCTCAATTTACTTCACTATTAAACGTCATCTTAACCAATACAATAATAGCACAATCGTAACAGCTCGCATTTATTATGCAAAGTCATCCTAATCTACAGAATCATAGTACACTAGTATATACAACAGCTCGCATTTATTATGCAAAGTGATCCTAACCTACAGAATCATAGCACACTAGTATATACAACAGCTCGCATTTATTATGCAAAGTGATCCTAATCTACAGAATCATAGCACACTAGTATATACAACAGCTTGCATTCATTATGCTACAGCATAGTAATTTACATAATAATCGCATTATAGTATACATGTACACACCAGCTCATATTCATTATGCAACATCTTCCTAGGTTACATAATCATCACATTATTGCATTCACACGAGCTCACATTAATTATGCAACATAATCGTAATTCACATAATAATCATACTATAGTATTTACACAAGCTCATATTCATTATGCAACATCATCCTAATTTACATATTCATCAATTGATAATATTCACACCAGCTCACATTCATTATGCAAGATCATCCTAATTTACATATTCATCATATGATAATATTCACACCAGCTCACATTCATTATACAACATCATCTTACTTTAGTATAAACACCATAGTCTTTTAATCATGTTACATTACCAAAAAATACATCAATACCATAACCATCGTATTGTAGTAGGTACACCAACAGTGTTTCATCATCCGCATCATCTTGCCACAGAAGGCACACATCAATATGTCCATCACAATACATCACCATAAAGGAGAGCATTAATATACTCACCCTACTGCTACACACACAAACACTAACACACACACGCGCACATACGCACGCACGCACGCACGCACGCACGCACGCACACTACTTTCGAGTCTTGTCGAGACATTCGTGCGGCGACTGAATCGATGAAAATTAAAAATATCATTAATCAAATTGAAGAGGGCATGGAATTCGTTGCCGTTCAAAACGGACTGTCATTAATAGCATAAGAAGTAATAATAGATTGATAATTCTTAGCTACCAGCTTGTCAATTATGGAAATGCAATGGTACTAAGTATGTCTGGACAGATTGAAGAGATTGAAAGAGTATTTGGCTAGACATTTTATAAACCAATATGTGGATACATATTTGTACCAACTATGACTAAATTCCATACAACGATTTTCAAGATATTTGACCCGACGAACATATTTTAGCAATGCAACTGAGTGGAAATATCTCTGGAGCTGCTGATGGTATATAGAAACTGAGTGGAAATATCTCTGGAGCTGCTGAAGGTATATAGAAACTGAGTGGAACTATCTATGGAGCTGCTGATGGTATATATAAACTATCAGGTAAGATGCAAGCCAGCATGGTGGTACATATTTGTTCCAAACTATATATACATTCCTTGTAAACATTTCAAGATACTGGCTCAGACAAACACTGTTCAGTAATTGAAAGGTTGATTCGAGCATACCCGTTTGGGAGAGTTCACAACGTATCAAACCAAAGAAATGCATTGGAAGGTATAGCAAATATGGACCGAATGACTGACAAGGTTATCCACTGGTTAATATATAATTATTCAAAATGGTAGTTCTATGTCACTGTTCGCGCTATTAAGTACCCCTATATATGTATCAGCTGATAGTATTGTACAACATTTAACTGTTATAATAAATAGTGAGTTTGAAAGCAAATACTTTTCCTGAGGCTTGGGTATTTGCAAAAGTTGAACAATTGTTCAAAAGTGGAGAACTCAACGAAGTCAATACTTATATACTTAACAACATTCCTAATCGGTCACCTTGTATTTCATAATGTTTGGAGTCAATTAATAATCATACAATATAAATATTTTCTTATTGTTATTTAATGCATTTAACCGAAATGATTATACAGAAAAATAACGATCTGAAGAAAATATAGCGAATAAGAAGATATCAATATTGGCGTTATTAGTTGCGCCAAATACTGTAAAACATCAGGTGAGCGATTAGGAATTTTGTTGAGTGGACATGTATTTCTATTTTACCATCTTTGTCAAAACGTTGTGAAAGACACGTGCAGATTAATTAAGATTTAATTACTTTTAGATCAGTTCAATATACTTGGTTTTATAGAACTGGTCTCTCAACTGATACTAGTATTCCAAGACCTAGATGTGAAATATACAAGAACTATTTAGGATACCCTGGTCCAGAGATATGGAATAGTCTAAAATTTGAAATTAATACGTCTGGGCGTTATAACAACTTTATACTGCGATATATGATTGTAAACCAATATACTGCTATAATGGTTGTAAACCAATATAATGCTATATATGATTGTAAACCAATATACTGCTATATATGATTGTAAACCAATATACTGCTATATATGATTGTAAACCAATATACTGCTATATATGATTGTAAACCAATATACTGCTATATATGATTGTAAACCAATATACTGCTATATATGATTGTAAACCAATATACTGCTATATATGATTGTAAACCAATATACTGCTATATATGATTGTAAACCAATATACTGCTATATATGATTGTAAACCAATATACTGCTATATATGATGTAAACCAATATACTGCTATATATGATTGTAAACCAATATACTGCTATATATGATTGTAAACCAATATACTGCTATATATGATTGTAAATCAATATGCAGATGTTGTTTTGTTTTTCGATCAAACTATTGGATTGATTATGAAGTTGTTTAAAATACACATGCATAGTTAATTATGTAACTATGTAATTTTGCTACGATTTTTGTGTATGTAGATTTATACTATGATGTTAATTTAAGAGGGCCCTAAGGAGGAATAGTTCAGAACTAATTAATAAGTAATATATCTATCTATCTCTACATTTCCATGGTGATATATTCCTAAACGAACATATTAACTGGTAGACAAGCTTCGCGTTTCATACTTGAAATGATCTCGTTAATATTCATTTCAAGAGCAGCTCATTATTTCAACAAACAAGTATTGTCGAGGGTCACATTTCATATGTATATTTTTAACATTTCCATGAGTTTTGTTCCTAAACTATGAAAAGAAGGATTTAAGTCTTGACATGACTGTGCGTGCATCTTTTTCTCGTACCCTTTGCCCTCCTTTCATAACTACTCCGACTGTACTACGTGCGTCTTTGCTGAACATCTCTGCATCTGATGTTATGTGTGCTCGCTTACGGAATTCGTTAAGAACATGTATTCTCTTGAGATAGTCTGGCTTTTTCTCCATTTTCTCACTTTCTATCATCAAGTCAATATGTTCTGTCATCGACAAAGGATTGGGTCGCAATGCAATGTCCTTCAGTCGCTCATTGCAGCTTTTCACAACTAACATCATGTCTTCAATAGCATCACAAAGATCATCCAATTCGTTACCCATGCTCTCAAGTAGTTGTTCCTGATCTGGTACTCTCCCGGTTGCTTCTTGATACTTTTTTTGCATATCTGCATACGTTTTCTGTACTTTGACCGTAACATATTCGAAAATGTATGGCGTATTGGCGTGTTTTTTCCAGTGACATCTATCAGGACAAACAGTACATTGTCCATTGCTTCCCATAGCACAACATTGAGCTTTTTGATCATCATTAGCGAAAGTACAATTTTCATGACATGTGAAATGGCATTCAGTGCAGTTTGTGGTATGCATTCCTCTGGGCAATTCCTTTTTTTTCTGTTGTGTTTGCTCTACTTCATACGCAAAGTTTGCATTATCTTTGATCTGGGATTTGTTTTCCTCAAATATTTTTATTTCTTGTTTCAACTGATCCACTTTAGCAAGGCCGGCGTCCAGTTGAGGTTGAAGGTTACGAACTGTGGCTTCCATGCGGAACCTTTCATCGAGGACATCCTTCGTAAGCTGAAGATTACGATTTTGTACTTGCTCAATGTGTTTGAAGAATTCCCTGAAACTTTTTAGACCCATTTCCCAAAACATTGGTGACAAACTGGAACTGCTAGTATTCATGTTATTTGCAAATAAACCCGAATTGTTGAAGGTGAAACTTTTCCCAAAAGGCAATCCTGATGCGTTCAATGCAGCAATAACTGGAGGATCAATGCCGTCTGCAAAGGTCACAAGGGAGCAAATGTTTGACTCAATATCCTTTCCAAATAAAGACATTATAGATTGAAAAATGAACATTTGAACAGAAGTGAGTCGGGCACCGGAAGCCTTAATCAGAAAACATACAGCATCAATACAAGATATACCATTCGGTCCGGCGTCAGACAATAGTTGACGAATTTGTTCCACGATCTCTTGATCTCTAGCTAGTACACGTGTATCATCAAACCCTGGTGTATCTATTATATTTAAACGATAACGAAGGCGACTTCCATTTTCAGGATTGATTGAGTAGCAAGTGATGCAGTCCGTTTGAGACAAAGCCTGTAAAAGGATTCAAATATAAGTAATTAACAAGCAAATTCGTTGAATTGGTATCCCCACCGAATATGACCTTGTTAATTTTATAAAATGGCAAGATGAATTTAAGTTTGATGACAGTCCATAAAGCGGTTACTTATGTCAAGTTTATTGAATGTGTAATCAATTAAAGTGCAATAACTCTAAGGGCCCTCACTGTTACTGAGCTGATGACTGAACTGATGACTGAGCTGATGCGGACTAAAGTTATACATGTGTACTTTGATGATAATACTTGATTGGAGTTTCATGAAATTCCACCCATTGCTTAAATCCTCATCCGAGATCCTTCAAATCGTTGGATGTTAATTAATGTTGTTATTTATTGATATTGATTAGTTATTTGAAAGTTTGCGAGAGAGAGAGAGTTACAAAAGAATGTCCTTATTTGTGGGACGGACACCGTTTGTGCCGGATCCGTAGACAGGCCGACAAATAACCCGATGCGTCGACCTAATACTTCTTCTGTGGGGCTAGATGATTTGCTAATAAGCACTCTATTGTGGAGATAATTCCACAGTAGACATAACATACAGCTACAGTCGGTGACGCTCTCTATTATACATTTGTTGTACATTTTAAATAGGTTAGATGATAATCGCCCAGGAAAGGTGTTGTTGGGTATAATGCTCGCCGGCGATATAGCCCACAATGGTGCTGATGCAGGCGTAAAACCCGAAATATAATAATAATAGATGATAATCACCTGATTTTTCAGTCTCTCCTTTTCATCTTGCTCCAAGTCAATTATGGTGAATCTAAATGGATCACTCCAGTTCACACCAAGATAGTAGTTAACAAAGCCATCAATTAGAGTGCTCTTTCCTGTTCCTGTGGCACCCACCAGCATAATTGTCTTTTCTTTGTCGATAATTCCCTGTGGTGAGCCTTTCGAAAAATACAATTCATAGTATATAAAAGTAAAGTGTATGTTTATTATAGTGTCACCCCTATTGCACGGGCCAGTAATTTCTGACTTATGAGACACCTCTTATGGACATCAGTACTTTACGAATCCTATCCTTGAAGGCCAGGCGCCTAGTTGATAGGCAATCCGTAACCGTTATATTTAACTAACTGGCGGCTCACCAACCGGCAATATCAGAACGAGCCCCTGACGAGGTTCGAACCTTCGACCCCCCTCTCCGTATATATATTAATGAGTATCTTGCTGCTTTACAATTGTTATCAATAATAGATATTGACAATGATCCAACGTGTACTGGGCGGAACCTAGACTGAAAAGTAATAACATCTCGCGCCGGGAATAAACTAGATTGCCACACCGTGATATGATCCTGTCAATGAAAGTGATCCTGGTTTCAGAGAAAGCAGTATCCTCACATAGTAGTCATACGTGTATATCGATATATAAATCATTAGTTTATTAAATGAAAATACTTCAATTACCTATTTCAAATTTCTTTATTTTGGCCTTAACGTTCCTTGCATTTCGCGTTTCCGTTAGAGGCAGGGCGTGCTTTGGCGGAGGTCCTTTTGCTACAATATTTGCGAACCGAACAATTCTAGAAGCAGGCGACATAGCAGTCACGCATTCGTCACTCGGTGGACCGTATGGTCCCTCTCCATCGTCATAAACAACTCTGACACGAAATATGAACTTAGTATTTGATTTCATGTCATCGAGTATTGCGGTAGCACGGGTATGTTCTTCTGGATGAAACTTCCACCTCCCTGAATTATCCACGTCCTTATAGCTTACCTGTAAATAAATAAGTGCAGTCAATATATTTGGAGAGTAGCGAATCTAACTGAGCTTATCATCGTACGTAAACAAATAATGAGGAAAAGAGAATAACATTTTTTGGACATAAACATTCTGCTAGCCTGGGTTCCAGTATGTCGATATTTCATTAATTTACTACTGGCAAAATGACGTTGATATTATCAGAAACTCAACATGCCCAATTAATGGTCTCGGTATTTATATGACTGACAAGGCAAAATATATCAAGCCTGTTCCCATTCTAACAGTATGCATGAGAGGTAATATGCAATTTGCATGAGAGGTAATATGCATTCCGTCGATTGGCACAACATGTTGAACACAAACTACTGTCAAGTGATATGTGGTTTCCAATGTGTCGATTAATATTTTAATAAACTTATAAATGAAGCGCAACATGACGAAAGGGCCATAACGAATCAACTATAGTTTGTCTTATCCCACTCGCGACCTCAACTTTGGCCTGATGTGTTTGTTTTCAGGTTTAAGGTCATATCCCCATGGTCAGAAGACATAATTTGCAAAGCATTAATCGTAAATACCCGTTTGCTGAAACTCCCCAAACCCTCCAAATGGAACACTGGCCTGTAGTTTACAGTCGCAATCTTATTTAGGAACACATACTCTGAATTACACGCAACTGTATTTCATTTAATGCACCATAAATGGGATGCGTGGTGGCATTTTAAGAACATATATTAAGATTGCAAAACGTGAACAAAGGACTTAGCGCATAGTTAAAGTAATGAAGCCAACAACCAGGCAACATTCATGAAATAAATGTCCAGAAAATATACAGCCTTCCAAGAGAATTCCGTGGAAAAAATCTCTATCACAATCTGCATCTTGATTTCCCATAAGATATATATTCAAACTTAAAGTTACAGGTATGTATAGTTTACAATAGAATTTCGTCAAAGGTCGGCACACTTCCTCCAAAACAAACAATATGCATATCCACAAATGTTCATCAAAACCCACCTACAACGCTTTGAATTATGCTGTCCACAGACACAGGTCGCCATCAAACACCCCAATTGAATACTCATCATTTTACAGGGAGCTCTCAACAGGTAATTTCCAAAACGATGTGTACAGCACTAATTTCGACATGCATATGTATGTGTGTGTGTGGGGGGTGTGTGTGGTAGATGAACATGACATGGTACCATAATTAATCAAACATGAATGTAGTACTGCCATGCAATACAAAGTCCCTTACCACACGTCTATAATAATGTGGTTAGTGTATGCCTAAACAAACAGTGTAGTATTGCCATGCAATACAAAGTCCCTTACCACACGTCTATAACAATGTGGTTTGTGTATTCCTAAACAAACAGTGTAGTACTGCCATGCAATACAAAGTCCCTTACCACATGTCTATAATAATGTGGTTTGTGTATTCCTAGACAAACAGCATAGTACTGCCATGCAATACAATGTCCCTTACCACATGTCTATAATAATGTGGTTTGTGTATGCCTAAACAAACAGTGCAGTACTGCCATGCAATACGAAGTCCCTTACCACATGTCTATAATAATGTGGTGTGTGTATTCCTAAACAAACAGTGTAGTACTGCCATGTAATACAAAGTCCGTTACCACATGTCAATAATAATGTGGTTTGTGTATTCCTAAACAAACAGTGCAGTACTGCCATGCAATACGAAGTTCCTTACCACATGTCTATAATAATGTAGTTTGTGTATTCCTAAACTGAAAACAATTGAAATACATGGGTGGTTGAGAAAGTGTGTGGATATTGACACGTCATCATATCAAGGTGACCATATGTGCCAAGTTATTCGACCGCCCTACAATGAATGGTCAAGTTTTGCTGTGGACAACTTCAAAATATCAATACCGGTAACCACCGAGTGTGACATTGACATTTGGAGTGGGGATATAACACGTCGTCTTCATATGAGGTATATAATCCCCTTATGCATGAGAACATTACAGAACGAGACATATATATACACCACTATTTGACATTTAACCGTCAAGTGTGACCTTGACTTCTGGTGTAGGGTCCCAGGTCTTGGATGCTACATCAACATGAACTATACCAATTAGATTATCCACCACCACCACCACCACCACCACCACCACCACCACCACCACCACCACCGCCGCCGCCGGCACCACCACCACCACCACCACCGGCAACCACCCCACCACACCACCCACCACCACCACCACCACCACCACCACCACCACCACCACCACACCACCACACCACCACCACCACCACCACCACCACCACCCCACCACACCCCCACCCACCACCACCACCACCACCACCACCCCACCACCACCACCACCACCACCACCACCACCCCCACCACCACCCACCACCACCACCCCCACACCACCACCACCCCACCACCACACCACCACCACCACCACCACCACCACCACCACCACCACCCACCCCCACCCCACCACCACCACCACCACCACCCACCACCACCACCCCACCACCCCCACCACCACACCACCACCACCACCCCACCACCCCACCACCACCACCACCACCACCAACCACCACCACCACCACCACCACCACCACCACACCACCCCACCACCACCACCACCACCACCACCACCACCACCACCAACCACCACCACCACCACCACCACACCACCACCACCACCACACCACCACCACCACCACCACCACACCACCACCACCACCACCACCAAAACCACCACCACCACCCACCACCACCACCACCACCACCACCACCACCACCACCACACCACCACCACCAACACCACAACCACCACCACCACCACCACCACCACCACCCCCACCACCACACCACACCACCACCACCACCACCACCACCACCACCCCACCACCACACACCACCACCACCACCACCACACCACCACCACACCACCACAACCACCACCACCACCACCCCACCACCACCACCACCACCACCACACCACCACCACCACCAACACCACCACCCCACACCACCACCACCACCACCACCACCCACCACCACCACCAACCACCACCCCCACCACCACCACCACACCAACACCACCACCACCACCACCACCACCCCACCCCACCACCACCCCACCACACCACCACCACCACCACCACCACCACCACCACCACCACCAACACCACCCCACCACCACCACCACACCACCCAACACACCACCACCACCCCACCACCACCACACCACCACCACCACCACCACAACCCACACCACCACCACCACCACCACCACCAAACACCACCACCACCACCACCACCACCACCACCACCACCACCCCACCACAACCCCACCACACCCACCCCACCACCACCACCACCACCACCACCAACCACCACCACCCACCACCACCACCACCACCACACCACCACCAACACACCACCACCACCACCACCACCACCACCACCACCACCACCACCACCACCACCACCACCACCACCACCACCACCACCACCACCACCACACCACCCACCACCACCACTACTACACTACTACTACCACTACTACCACCTCGTCCACCACTACAACTTTTTAAATGACAAGAAGAGTATGTTACGACAAAATGTTTACCTGGTAGTAGGCATTGCCATTAAATACAGTCGAGGGATCCCATGATAGTGTCAGCGAGTCTGCTCGAATGTCAGAGGCAACTGGTTTTCCGGGAACATCCATTACATCCTTTACATAAAATGACAACGAAATGTTATACAACGCTAATGAAACGTAACAAGAGGGCCATCGATATACTGAATCGCTCACGAGAGATGAAAAGCTGAAAGGGCTGTAACACATAATGTCCGCCTCCGTGGTTGAGTGGTTAAGATCGCTGACGTGTATACCACTATAACCTATCATCACTGACGGTCAAGGATTCGAGCCCCACTCAGATCGTGTCTCATTTATATGAAAAAGTTGGCAGTTTCTTATGGAAGTTGGTGCACCAAGTATTGGTTAACCACTGGAACCTGCCCAGGAAAGGTGTTCGGTAAACTGCATTTGGGTGATATAGCCGAAAATGGTGCTGATGAAGACGTAAAACCAGAACAAACAACTATAACACATAGGTCATATGTAATACATGCAAACCATCAACGCTTTGGACATTGTGGTTTCTGAGAAGAATATTTTAGAGAGATGTACTTTTTAAGTCTCTGTAAGCTATGTGACCCTCTACCAGACAATGATTACCCTAGTATCACCATTTGAGCAAACGTAGTGCGATGCCACGTACACAATGGAAAGTATCAAATAAATTTGAATGACTTACTGTGTGAGCCAATGTAAAGTATGCGACATACAGTGGGATAAATATAACCCCAGGACGACACACGTTAACAAACTTAGTAGAGGTTCTCTAGGCATTGTGGTTTCTGAGATGATATTTAAAGAGTTGTACTAAACGTATGCATACATTGAAGTCTACATGAACAATGTGACCTCTAACGTCTTAGCAGTGGTCCATTAGGTGATGTTACCTGCACATTATCAGAGCTCTGGACATTGTGCTTTCAGAGAAAATGAATGTTAATGATTTAAATGATTATGAAATGATGTATGTCAGTTTAAATTATGTAACCCTTACAGTGGGGTCATATATGGGGTCAAATATGACGTCATTATCACAGTTGAGCAAACTTAGTCGAGATTCATTAGGCAATGCTAGTTGCCAAATACAAATATCTTGGAATAGTGGTTACTGATAGGAAGCTATTTTTGAATATATATTTGAAGTAATATTTTTATTCTATAAGTCTATGTAAACTATGTGACCCTATTGTCGCCCAAATATGACAAAAGAATCACCATATGAGCAAACTTACAAGTGATTCACTTGGTGGCATTATATGCCAAAGATCAAATTGGGTATTGTGGTTTCTGAGAAGATTAATTTTAAAGAGTTGTACTATTGAAGTATATGGCACACGGTAGGGTCAATTATGACCCCGGGCTCACCATTTGAGCAAACCCAGTAGTTGTCCACTAGATGATTGAAATATTAATATTCTGGGCATTGTGGTATTATGTACAGCAATGTAAATTATGTGGCCATAGAGTGGATCGAATTTGACCCCATGATCACCACGAATGATAACTAGTCCAATAGGTGACATGCAACAGATCTAAGCTCTGAGCATTGTGGTTTTTGGGGATTATTTTATAGAATTTCACTCTATATATATTACGTGGATATTTGACCACAGGGTCATTATTTGGGCAAACATCAACTAGTTAATGCTACATGACAAACATCAACGATCTATGCACTATGGGTTATGAGGACGGTTTTTAAGGATTTACTATATAATTATATAGCAAATATGGCAAATCATTTACCCAGCCATTGGCAACAATCAATAGCAAGCATTTGAATACATTAATTTATATTTATCAACGTATCACACATTTCATAAAATACCTGCTCCGTGTGTGCTTCGGATGGACTGCCATCATGCATACCCAGGTTCTCGGAGTGATGTGTTTCTTTCACGTCACTGATGCCGATGACGTCATGAGTCTTGGTTGCTTTTTGAAATGTATGCGCACGTGTGCATTCTTTACAGAGATTCTCGTTGCACAGTGTACAGTGATTGTCAGCTGGTATGTGTTTTTCAGCTTCCGAACATGGGTCACACACCGTGATTAGGGCCGTGTCAGGATCGTAAAGTACATGTCCTTTTGTAGCTTTCTGGGTGCGATGTCTCGTACTGCATGCCTCACAAAGAAACTCCTTACAGTCTTTGCACCACTTGATGGCTGTTCTGGAGATATCAACACAAGAGCAAGGTTCACACACGTGACTTTTGTTGATCGCCGGTTGTTCTTTTAACTGGACCAACTCGTGTAGTTTCGTGGCTTTTTGGCTCCTGTGTTGTTGTCCACATTGTTCACAAAGTCGTTCTTCGCAAATTTCGCAAAAAAGGTTTGCAGGTTCATATGCATTTCTTAGCAAACATAGCTCACAGTTCTGAATTGATGATTGTTTTTCAACTACATCTTTTATCTGATGTGTCTTTGTTATCTTTTGCACTGTATGTCTTTGTACACAGGCATCGCATAAAATTTCGTCACATTCTACGCAAAACTTTGCAGCAACAGACTCCAGGTTTTGATGTTTACACGGTTCGCATAATGTGATAGAAGGTACAGCATGCGTTACATTATGCATCAATGCTACGTGTATTGGCACATGACTCTTCGTAAACTTACTCGCGCGGTGAACATATGTGCACTTTTCGCAAAGCAGCTCTTCACATTATGTGCAGTATTTAGTTGCTATTGTATCTTTATTGATTATTTTACATGTTTCACACATTTTAAGTAGTTCATCCGACTGAGATGAATGCTCTTTCATCGATGCTATTTCAATCGGCATGTGCTTTCTAGTTGCTTTTCCCATCTTATGTGTGTTTGTACATTCACTACAAAGGTATTCATCACAGTCATCACAAAACATGACGGCTTCAATTAACTTCTCAATAGTTTCGCATGGTTCACATAGTTTTAAACCTCGCATTGTTTTCTGGAGCATAGTGATTGGCTTGTGCAATGTCGTAGCTTTCCTTGATAGATGCCCAGCAAAACAGCCTTCGCATAAATCTTCTTCACATTGTTCGCAGTAGTGTGTTGCTGAACTGCGTTTATCTATGAATTTACAAGGGTCACACATCACTGCAGCTGTCATCTTATTCTCTACGTTGACAGTTGCAGGTTTTACTTCATTTACATCCATATTAAGCGCGTTTTCCTGGAAATATGATACATATGCAAACATTCAGTACTATTGAAGGAAAAGTATTTGGTTAAAACATATTTATTCCACTATATACAGTCACAAAACAATACATGCACACAAAATCAAAGAATAGGAAAGGATCAAAACGGAAGCAGAGCTTATATAGTTTCTCTCCTGGACAGTATTTCATCTTCATCTACATATGAATACAATGAATTGTCGTAAAAGACATGTTTATTTCAATAGAAGGATGTAGCAACACATTGAAAGTCGTGATAGCGCAGTGGTAGCGTTCGAAAAGTCCGCAGTTCGAGCCCCACTGGAGCCATTACGAGTGTGCCCCTAGGCAAGGCATTTAAATTCAACGTTGCCTCTTCTCTCCCCCTCTTGGAGATGAATTCCATCAGGAATAAGGTCTCGAGAGTGATAAATATAACTTTTTTCGCAATTGAGCTAAAATGTGTTTAAACTAACAACACATTTGGAGGTATACCAAAAGCTGGTAGTTCCGCGTGAAAGACATGAGAATAGTATATATTGTAACTGATAGACATTAGTGAATGAATGACACTGTATCGCATTTTGAATGGTGCATGCTATTGCATCTTAGCCCCGGGAGAGCTCATTTTAAGAGAGCCAATGAAGAAAGAGGAAGCAAGGAAGTCACCAACGTACAATTTGTAGCCCAGGAAATTATGTACAAAAAACAACATTTGTAGGCCAGAAAAGTATGTACAAAAAAAAAGAGTTCATACAGTGTTCACGACGATATTCTTTGATTTGACCGTCTTGCCAGGTATTTTGATTAACGACATTAAACCATATTTCATCAAAAATAAATAGACTTGCTAGTGCATACACGATAACTATTGACGGACGAACGTAGATCTCATTACTTCACACGAGCTTTCATTGCTGAAATCAAAGGGCAACTTGTAATTATACTGATATAGCATCTGGAAATAGGTAATTGAGACACCAGTTTGTAATTTTGTAGTCACTGTATTAACTTAGAGTAGGTAATATGGACGAACAAGGACTAGAAAACACCCAGACAGAGCTTGAGAAGAAAAGTAAATTATTGATCTCCACACTTACCAAAAAATATTATATGCGAGAATTAATATATATATATACGCTTTATAACCCTCCGCATATAAGGAGCGTATATGGATTTTGTATGCAAATTGATTGTATATATGCGTCTTATAAGCGACATATAACTCCGCATATAAGCGACTTATAACTCCGGATATATACGCCCTATAACTCGCATATACCAGATTTTATGTTGAGTGTTCGTTTTGTATGCCATACGCCAATGCATTGTGGTATAATGGCTAGAGTGTTCGTTTTGTATGCCATATGCCAATGCTTTGTGGTATAATGGCTAGAGTGTTCGTTTTGTATGCCATGCGTCAATGTTTGGTGGTATAATGGCTAGAGTGTTCGTTTTGTACAACATACGTCAAGGTCAAGGCTTTGTGGTATAATGGCTAGAGTGTTCGTTTTGTACAACATACGTCAAGGCTTTGTGGTATAATGGCTAGAGTGTTCGGTGTGTACAACATACGTCAAGGCTTTGTGGTATAATGGCCAGAGTGTTCGGTTTGTACAACATACGTCAAGGCTTTGTGGTATAATGGCCATAGTATTTGGTTTCGATGCCATACGCCAATACTTTGTGGTATAATGGCTTGTGTTCGGTTTCGATACCATACGCCAATGCGTTGTGGTATAATGGTTAGTGTACGGTGTGTACACCATACGTCAGGCATTGTGATATAATGGCTAGAGTGTTCGGTTAGTACGCCATGCGTCAAGGCTTTGTGGTATAATGGTATAGAGTGTTCGCTTTGTATGCCATACATCAAGGCTTTGTGATATAATGGCTAGAGTGTTCGGTTAGTACGCCATGCGTCAAGGCTTTGTGGTATAATGGTATAGAGTGTTCGCTTTGTATGCCATACGTCAGGGCTTTGCGATATAATGGCTAGAGTGTTCGGTTAGTACGCCATGCGTCAAGGCTTTGTGGTATAATGGTATAGAGTGTTCGCTTTGTATGCCATACGTTAAGGCTTTGTGGTATAATGGTATAGAGTGTTCAGTTTGTATGCCATACGTCAAGGCTTTGTGGTATAATGGTATAGTGTTCAGTTTGTATGCCATACGTCAAGGCTTTGTGGTATAATGGTATAGAGTGTTCAGTTTGTATGCCATACGTTAAGGCTTTGTGGTATAATGGTATAGAGTGTTCAGTTTGTATGCCATACGTCAAGGCGTTGTGGTATACTGGCTAGAGTGTATGGTTTGTACGCCATACGTCAAGGCGTTGTGGTATAATGGCTAGAGTGTATGGTTTGTATGCCATACGTCAAGGCTTTGTGATATAATTGTATAGCGTGTATGGTTTGTACGCCATACGTTAAGGCTTTGTGTTATATTGGCTAGAGTGTATGGTTTGTACGCCATACGTCAAGGCGTTGTGGTATAATTGTATAGCGTGTATGGTTTGTACGCCATACGTTAAGGCTTTGTGTTATACTGGCTAGAGTGTATGGTTTGTACGCCATACGTCAAGGCGTTGTGGTATAATTGTATAGCGTGTATGGTTTGTACGCCATACGTTAAGGCTTTGTGGTATACTGGCTAGAGTGTATGGTTTGTACGCCATACGTCAAGGCTTTGTGGTATAATGGCTAGAGTGTTCGCTTTGTATGCCATACGTCAAGGCTTTGTGATATAATTGTATAGCGTGTATGGTTTGTACGCCATACGTTAAGGCTTTGTGGTATACTGGCTAGAGTGTATGGTTTGTACGCCATACGTCAAGGCTTTGTGGTATAATGGCTAGAGTGTTCGCTTTGTATGCCATACGTCAAGGCTTTGTGATATAATTGTATAGCGTGTATGGTTTGTACGCCATACGTTAAGGCTTTGTGGTATACTGGCTAGAGTGTATGGTTTGTACGCCATACGTCAAGGCTTTGTGGTATAATGGCTAGAGTGTTCGGTTTGTATGCCATACGTCAATACGTTGTGGTATAATGGCTAGAGTGTTCGTTTTGTACGTCATGTGTCAAGGCTTTGAAATTAAATGGGATGTGTGCTTAAACAATACTTACAATAGGCATACGTTCATTCAAGTATAAACTGGCCTATAAGTCTAGAAGTTGGCGGGGGTGCTCAATGAAACATTTTAAACTATAAAACAGCTTACGGATCTAAGTCACACTCTATGTGCAATAGATGTCCGCCATCTTATTTACTGAGGAATCATTGTCCATGATTGTTTCCAATTTGCCTATTTATAGGCGTTGTGCAATGCTACATGTCTGTAGTAAGCAACATATTTGAAGAAACGTGTTCCTGTCGAAAAGGGATTAATATTAAGGCATCAGCGGCATGAGTTTAGTTTAATCATATTTCATTGCATTCATTCTATATATATATATATATATATATATATATATATATACAATGTACAGAACAAAACAAATGAACACACTTGTATAATTCTGCATAGTATATAAGTTTAATCATATGTTATTGCATTCATTATATATATACAATGTACAGAACAAAACAAATGAACACACTTGTATAATTATGCATAGTATATACGATTTATGTCATTGTTGTGCACAAGAATTGTCAAAAAATATTGAAGCAAATGGGTTGGGTCACAAGTTTTAACAACATTAGTTACGGCCCTCCCCAATAATACGGCATACACCATTTAGGCAATCTAAAAATAAATAGTGCGAATCCGCAGTGTATTGAAGCGTGTCCACCACCCCTTGTTTATCAATTACAAGCAAAGTTACAGACGGATATATAGTCCAGTGGTAACACGCTGGACTGGTAATCCAGGGAACGCAAGTTCGATCCCCCGTCTGACCATCATAAAATTAACAGTCTTTCAGATGGGACGTTAAACCGAGGTATCGTGTCAGTGCTTTACACCGTGCACGTAAAAGAACCAGAGGATACTCTGGAATGGGTCTCTGTCTGTATCATTGTACTATCCTCCAAAACCCTAAAATGGCTAATCTCTTCAGGAGGCGTCGCTCATATGGACAACCGGTAGCGACGATAAATAAACGTAATACACACACAAAAGTTAGAGGAAGTTTTTTTTTAATTTACCGGTTTCTCATTTGAGCGACCGGCTGTTTATCTAACAACACATTTCCTGGGCAGGCTCCAGTGGTTAACACGTACTTGGTGCATAAACCTCCGTAAGGAACTGCCAACATTTTTCATATATATAAATGAGACTCGGTCTGAGCGGGGCTCATAGAAGAAGATTCTTATTGTGTTCAGTGTATATAGGTTGTTCTCTTGCGATGGGTTATATCGGATATAGTGTGGGGCTGTGTGGCTAGGGGACATTGTATGCGTTGGGTACATGACTGATGTAACTATTCTAAATTACGTATCCAAATATCTTCTTGCCTTTTTATGTTTCTAACCTTTTGTTATCTATAATTTGTATAGTCTCATATGTTTTCGATCACTAAAATAGTGTGAAGTATTTCCACAACCCTTGTATTCGGCCATGTTGTCAAGTACAGCTATATCTACTATTTGATGCTAACTCTTGTGTGTGAAGTATTTCCACAACCCTTGTATTCGGCCATGTTGTCAAGTACAGCTATATCTACTATTTGATGCTAACTCTTGTGTGTGAAGTATTTCCACAACCCTTGTATTCAGCCATTTTGTCAAGTACAGCTATATCTACTATTTGATGCTAACTCTTGTGTGTGAAGTATTTCCACAACCCTTGTATTCGGCCATGTTGTCAAGTACAGCTATATCTACTATTTGATGCTAACTCTTGTGTGTGAAGTATTTCCACAACCCTTGTATTCGGCCATGTTGTCAAGTACAGCTATATCTACTATTTGATGCTAACTCTTGTGTGTGAAGTATTTCCACAACCCTTGTATTCAGCCATTTTGTCAAGTACAGCTATATCTACTATTTGATGCTAACTCTTGTGTGTGAAGTATTTCCACAACCCTTGTATTCGGCCATTTTGTCAAGTACAGCTATATCTACTATTTGATGCTAACTCTTGTGTGTGAAGTATTTCCACAACCCTTGTATTCGGCCATGTTGTCAAGTACAGCTATATCTACTATTTGATGCTAACTCTTGTGTGTGAAGTATTTCCACAACCCTTGTATTCGGCCATTTTGTCAAGTACAGCTATATCTACTATTTGATGCTAACTCTTGTGTGTGAAGTATTTCCACAACCCTTGTATTCAGCCATTTTGTCAAGTACAGCTATATCTACTATTTGATGCTAACTCTTGTGTGTGAAGTATTTCCACAACCCTTGTATTCAGCCATTTTGTCAAGTACAGCTATATCTACTATTTGATGCTAACTCTTGTGTGTGAAGTATTTCCACAACCCTTGTATTCGGCCATGTTGTCAAGTACAGCTATATCTACTATTTGATGCTAACTCTTGTGTGTGAAGTATTTCCACAACCCTTGTATTCAGCCATTTTGTCAAGTACAGCTATATCTACTATTTGATGCTAACTCTTGTGTGTGAAGTATTTCCACAACCCTTGTATTCAGCCATTTTGTCAAGTACAGCTATATCTACTATTTGATGCTAACTCTTGTGTGTGAAGTATTTCCACAACCCTTGTATTCGGCCATGTTGTCAAGTACAGCTATATCTACTATTTGATGCTAACTCTTGTGTGTGAAGTATTTCCACAACCCTTGTATTCGGCCATGTTGTCAAGTACAGCTATATCTACTATTTGATGCTAACTCTTGTGTGTGAAGTATTTCCACAACCCTTGTATTCGGCCATGTTGTCAAGTACAGCTATATCTACTATTTGATGCTAACTCTTGTGTGTGAAGTATTTCCACAACCCTTGTATTCGGCCATGTTGTCAAGTACAGCTATATCTACTATGATGCTAACTCTTGTGTGTGAAGTATTTCCACAACCCTTGTATTCGGCCATGTTGTCAAGTACAGCTATATCTACTATTTGATGCTAACTCTTGTGTGTGAAGTATTTCCACAACCCTTGTATTCGGCCATGTTGTCAAGTACAGCTATATCTACTATTTGATGCTAACTCTTGTGTGTGAAGTATTTCCACAACCCTTGTATTCGGCCATGTTGTCAAGTACAGCTATATCTACTATTTGATGATAACTCTTGTGTGTGAAGTATTTCCACAACCCTTGTATTCGGCCATGTTGTCAAGTACAGCTATATCTACTATTTGATGCTAACTCTTGTGTGTAGTATTTCCACAACGTATTGGCCATGTTGTCAAGTACAGCTATATCTACTATTTGATGCTAACTCTTGTGTGTGAAGTATTTCCACAACCCTTGTATTCGGCCATGTTGTCAAGTACAGCTATATCTACTATTTGATGCTAACTCTTGTGTGTGAAGTATTTCCACAACCCTTGTATTCGGCCATTTTGTCAAGTACAGCTATATCTACTATTTGATGCTAACTCTTGTGTGTGAAGTATTTCCACAACCCTTGTATTCGGCCATGTTGTCAAGTACAGCTATATCTACTATTTGATGCTAACTCTTGTGTGTGAAGTATTTTCACAACCCTTGTATTCATTTTGGAGATGAAGGGCGTACAGCCTTGTGTTTTAAAACGGTTCAAACGGATGAAAAGCAGCCACAACTCATCCAGTCGGAACGGTGTTAACATATGCACAACTAAACATCATACTGATGCTTCCTGATAAGATTGGTGAAAATCTAACAATGAGGTTTGGAGATGAAGCGATGTGCTATAAAATATACAAATGGCCGTAAATTCGCAAACAATCATCCTACCGGTACGTTTCGTAATCGAGCTCAAATAAATTTGTATAAACTAACCGTAACGGGGTTACAATATGCTCCACTAGACATCATACCGCTGCTTCATGCCAAGCTTGAGGACAATCCAGCAAGGTGTTGTATCATGTATGGTCCATTAATGTCAAAAATGGGGTTATGTAGATGCAGCGTGGGCAAGCTAAAGCAGGCAGACGGCAAAGGCAAACACATTATGTATGGGGAAACATAATTATACAAGTGTGTTCATTTGTTTTGTATTGTACATTGTATGATTTTGATCTAAAAATAATGTTCGTTTATCGGACATTTTAGTTACCGGAAAGAGCTACCATCCACGTGGAGGTACAGGAGAGCTTCACTGACGCAAAGAAAACGAGGCACATTCATGTTTCCCTGTTTTATTGTCATATTACTTAGATACGTTGTAATATCTCCAAATGACAGTATCTATGCGTAAGCTCGCTTTGATGAGTTACCTTATTTATATTATAGAATGCTTTGAAATGTGATTATACTAAACTAAAATGATGTAAGTTAATTATCAATCGTTCGTTATTTAAACTTGATGAGCAATGAATATCAAATGGTACCTGTTTGATTTATTTTGAGAATTATAAATTACTCGTAAATGAATATTGTCTATTCTAGCTAAAACTCACTTGTTCTCAATATAATTACAACTTGATTGGCTGATTATAGCCATGTGATCGTCGTCCATAACAAAAATTGCAAAATTATTCTATTCTCATTAATATTCATAGCGGACTACTTTTTGTATGGTATGATTGACCAATCAAATAGACAACTGGTAGGATTGACCAATCAAATTGACAACTTGTTTTCTAATTTTGTTAGCTGAAATTATAATGTTCATGTCAACCTTTACAAACATATTTACAACAGTTAATTTTCCTTTGGCCCGAGGTTATAGAACTGTCCTCAGATCTCAAACGCATGTTCAAGGAATTTGATTGGTCGAGTCTGAGTTTTGCAATCAGCAGAACCAATCAGAAGCTTGAGTGTGAGCTTGAGATTGGAGAACCTCGGGGCCTATTTCAAGTGTCCGGTAAAATGGCTATTAAATTCTACATTTAGCAATGAGCGACATATATACGCTAATTTCTATTTTCTGTGTTTCATCGATTACGGCGCTATGCTGTGTAACATATTCCTTAGCGTATCGGACTAATTAATTTAATCGAATAGCACCGAGTTTGTTCCTAGTCTTCAATAATAACAATGGATATGTTTATTTCATAGTGTGGGATGACACGGGAGCCATCGTCTGTTGTTCTCGGCTTCAATAATAGCGCTGTGCTTATATTGAATGATACGAGAACCAAATCATAATTGTTAGTTTATACAAATTTATTTTAGCTCGATTGCGAAACAAGTTCTTTCAACTTATATTTAATCACTCTCGAGACCTCATTCCTGATGGAATCCATCGCCACGAGGGAGAGAGAAGAGGCAACGTGGAATTTAAATGCCTTGCCTAAGGGCACAATCGTAACGGCTCCAGCGGGGCTCGAACTCCGGACCTTTCGCACCTGAAGCGAACGCGCATCCACTGCGCTATCACGACTTCCATCATAATTGTTCCCGGTCTTAGGTTGTATATACGTAAATAGGCGGAAGTACATCCGTACATCGAATATAGTTCATTTTTCCTTTTGGTAAAAAATACATTTTCATGAAAGGCAGTGCATATAGTTGTTGTGGTTTTTTTTTATAGAAATGATGTGGCTTGAGAAGACTTCAGACTAGTTGCAAACTGAAGGTGGGGTATACTGTAATATGTTGCGGAATAATACAGTGTAAACACAGTGACGTCATTCACAGGTAATCGGTGTCATTGTTTTGCCATTGCATTTGTAACATTTCTGCTGTCTTTCAGTGTGATTTGAATACCTCTTCACAGTGGATGTGGTATCAGAAGAAATGAAAGATTGGAAATATAAATGAACAGACTGTATGTTTTTTTACTTTTAACTATGTATTTAATAGGCAATTTATTTGTTGTTTTACAACATTTACTTTCGTTTTATACAATGGCAGAATCAAAACGGGGACGGTAGAAACAGATCACTCTTCACTTGGAGCAACGCTTTTGAGTGTGTATACGAGGAAAGTAATGAGGGTTCCACCCCCTTCCACCCTGAATCCCGATACTTCTTATTTTTTCGCTGAATCCCGAATACTTTTTAACCAGTTTAACACATTGAAAACACCTGTTTATAATAAAAAAAGATAACAAATCGGACAGGGAAAGTACCACTCAACAGAAACAGAGAACAAATCTGCGAACGTATCATCATCTATGTCCAATCCAAAACTGCGCGCTTCAACCCTTCGTGCGGTGTCCCGAAAGTTTAATCGGCAGCACGCCTCCAAGTACATTTTGTCAATTTACAGTAGTGCAAATGGTACAATTGTTTATAAGGGAAGTAACCCTGGACATTATCTAAAGTCCGAATAGATCGTATAGGTCGGTACATCAACAATTTACGTTTTATACACATAAAATCGCTTTTGAAGCATATTTCGTGGTATTGTTGTCGTTAATTTGGAAATAGAACGTAGATTATTGTCCAAGACAACAATTTATATTGGAAATCTTGCGTACTGAATACCAAAAGATGTTTTTATTGCGTACCGCGTACGACACACTTGCATCCCGAATACGGACTAAATAGGCTCTGAATCCCGAGTACCAAAAGGGGGCGTGTCACCCTCAGTAATGTAGGGCACATGTTAGAATATAAATAAGTATTGTGTTGTGATTTTGAGGGGTAAACGACTTATATTGACAACTCACATTTCATTGAATTTTATACCAGTGGGTAAAATACTCTCTTTGCTGAAAATTAACTGGCACTTTGTTTAAAACCCATAGGCAAAAGCTGACATTTCATACATCGGAGAAACCCAGAAGAAAAGTGTTTGTTTAGGTCATATGTCGACTCTCCACAGCTGGACACCTGGGTAGAACCACCAATCTCCACAGCTGGGCACCACCTGGGTAGAATCACCAATCTCCACAGCTGGACACCTGGGTAGAACCACCAATCTCCACAGCTGGGTAGAACCACCAATCTCCACAGCTGGGCACCTGGGTAGAACCACCAATCTCCACAGCTGGGCACCTGGGTAGAACCACCAATCTCCACAGCTGGGCACCTGGGTAGAACCACCAATCTCCACAGCTGGGTAGAATCACCAATCTCCACAGCTGGGCACCTGGGTAGAAC
Organism: Archivesica marissinica; assembly: GCA_014843695.1. Taxonomy (NCBI): domain Eukaryota; kingdom Metazoa; phylum Mollusca; class Bivalvia; order Venerida; family Vesicomyidae; genus Archivesica; species Archivesica marissinica. The sequence goes on from CM026404.1 coordinate 19,327,001, forward strand.
CACCAATCTCCACAGCTGGGTAGAACCACCAATATCTACAGCTGGGAACCTGGGTTGAACCACCAACCTCCACAGCTGGGCACCACCTGGGTTGAACTACCAACCTCCACAGCTGGGCACCACCTGGATAGAACCACCAATCTCCACAGCTGGGCACTACCTGGGTATAACCACAATCTCCACAGCTGGACACCACCTGGGTAGAACCACCAATCTCCACAGCTGGGTAGAACAACCAATCTCCACAGCTGGGCGCCACCTGGGTAGAACCTCCAATCTCCACAACTGGGCACCAAACGGGACTACAATGTCCCCCCCCCCATTAATTCGCAACAGGAAGCGGGACTACAATGCCCCCCCCCCATTAATTCGCAACACGAAGCGGGACTACAAGCACTCGCCATTAATTCGAGACACTAAGCGAGACTACAACCCCCCATTAATTCGCGACACTAAACGAGACTACAATGTCCCCCTCCCATTCATTCCCGACACCAAATGGGAATACAATGTCCCACTCCCATTCATTCGCGACACTAAACGAGACTACAACCTCCCCCCCCCCCATTAATTCGCGACACCAAACGGGACTACAATGTCCCACTCCCATTCATTCGCGACACCAAACGAGACTACAATGTCCCCCTCCTATTCATTACCGACACCAAACGGACTACAATGTCCCACTCCCATTCATTCGCGACACCAAACGAGACTACAATGTCCCCCTCCTATTCATTACCGACACCAAACGAGACTACAATGTCCCCCTCCTATTCATTACCGACACCAAACGGGACTACAATGTCCCACTCCCATTAATTCGCGACACCAAACGGACTACAATGCCCCCCCCCCATTCATTCGCGACACCAAACGGGACTACACTGCCCCCCCCCCATTAATTTGTGATACTAAACGCGACTACAATGCCCCCCCCCCATTAATTCGCGACACCAAACGGGACTACAATGCCCCCCCATTAATTCGCGACACCAAACGGGACTACAATGCCCCCCCCATTAATTCGCGACACCAAACGGGACTACAATGCCCCCGCCATTAATTCGCAACACTAAACGGGACTACAATGCCCCCCCCCATTAATTCGCGACACTAAACGGGACTACAATGCGCCCCCCCCCCATTAATTCGCGACACCAATCAGGACTACAATGTCCCACTCCCATTCATTCGCGACACCAAACGAGACTACAATCCCCCCCCCATTAATTCGCGATACCAAACGGGACTACAATGCCCCCCCTATTAATTCGCGACACTAAACGAGACTACAATGACCCCCCCCCCGATAATTGTGTCGTTACGACATATATCTTCACCACTAGCCTGAACAAAGTTAAAAGTCGCACAAACGGCATAGGTCATATTGGAGTCTACAGCTAATATTAGAGGAATATCTCGGGTGTCCCTCCGAACAGTATTGCAAGCATGTCTGGACACCCGGATAGAACCACATACTTACCGCAAGCTGGCTGTATAGCTTCCTGACATGAGGGGCAAGCGATTTGAAATCAACGAACTTAACCTCTTGGCCGCGGATGACTTCATAGTCGAGTGCGTTCCGACAATGTTTAAAAGAGAAAATTATATTGTTCGATAGAATCATAGTCGCCGCTGTTTTATCTGTGTATTAGGTGGTTGCATATTACCAGATTAGAATGTCTCAACAATAATCCTGTGAATAATAACCTAATCTAGTCTAGTCTAATTTCTGCAGAAAACATGATCGTGTAACATACATAGTAACATACACGCAGAAAGATTATAAATAATTTTATAATAATCAGTATTTTATATTATATAATATACTTTCTTACCGTGAGATTGACACATTCCACGTATATCCAGGCTACAGTTGTATCTTGCAACATAAATGACTTGCCGCGCTGAATTTTCCTCCCGCACTGAATACGCCCGGCGGCGTTGCGCAATACATACTCCGATTGAAAGTAAGGTCACCGAAACTGAAAGTGCGTTCTTCGAAAGCAGAGCATGTGGGCTGATCTAAAAAGCATACGAAACAGAAACTATATTTCATCATCTGATCGAATTGGAAAAAATATTTGCTAAACATTGAAGAGACAAATATAAACACTATGTTATTGTTGATATGCTCCTATGAGTGCTCCTCAGACGATCTAGCAAAAACGTTCCCGAAGGATAATGCAACGGGACCTCCCCCATATGCATTCCTTGAATCCACACAACGTTCTAGCTACGCGTCTGTTAGCTGATAGCGGCAAGATATATGAATTGTATTTATCATCATATGCTACTTTCATTGTGACTACACACGCGTTTTACATATATTTTGTTATCTGTTATGTGTCTTACACAACATACCATCTTGTTGGTTTTCCATGTCACACTTTAGTGCACCAGTTCAGTTTCTTCAAAATTGCAAAAACCAAAAATCAACTTTTAAATGTATAGGTTTAGTGTACGAGCATTTCGTGGATATACATACTCAGTGCGTATAGCGTGATTGTTGTAAATTCACAGGGACTTGTGATGTATGAACACATATAACAGATACAATAAGTTACTTGGTGTTGTAGAAACAGTAAAAATGATTATTTTTTTCGAATATCCGAAGGCCATTTTATCTTTGGTTAATAAATAGTCTCCAGCAAGAAATATATAAATCAGGCGAAATATATGTACAGGAATATTTATTATATATTTTTCAGAATGGATCGTCGAAGACGTCGGTTTGTCTTGGCAGCTCTATCTGCTCTTCTCCAACCACCAAAAGGTCAATCAAGTACATGCATTATGTTCGCTCCAGCCTTATTTCCTTAGTGATGCCACCTCCAGATCCAATCATAAATATACGTCACCGTCTATTTTTAGGAGATTATACCGTGTACAACGGCAGAGATCTTTTCAGTATGTATTCTGGGAACATATATCAGTTCCATAATATCACTGGTGAGACACCTGAAAGCTTAAGAGATTTAGTTACAGAGCTGCAGATGAGACCACCAAGAAATGTTAAGTTGTCTCCTCCTAACCGCGTTTTGATGGTATTGATCTGGATTAGATGTTATCCTACGTTTACAGCACTTGCTACAATGTTCAATGTTAGCACGGCTATAGTTCATGTAGAAATACGAAGAATGATCAGTTTGTGTCACGAAATACTTGGACAGTACATAACTTGGCCATCTGTCGATGAATGGCGAGCTAAAAGAGGACACAGGGATAACCTTTTTCCAGCAGTTGGTGCCATTGATGGCACGTCACACGAGGTAAGGAGACCACTTAATGAACCGCAAGGACATTATTATTCTGGCTATAGAAAGTTCCACGCCGTTCATACTCAAGTCATTGTGGACAATGAAGGTATTGTTCGTCATGTAGAGTCCGGTTTTCCTGGGCATCTGAATGACGCGCAGCAGTTTAATCTGATGACTCAAATAGGCGGACCACAACTTCCTTTTCCCGGTGACTGCATATTACTTGCTGATAAGATATATCCCAATCGCGACCCCATTATGACACCATATACCACTCAACAAATAAGGCGTCGAGATGCGAGACAACAACGTAAATGCAGCAAATTGAATCGTTTGATACAGAGGAACAGTCTGTGTAGAGCACGCAATCGGTGAAATCAAACAGTATCAGTTGGTCAGTACTGTTTGGCGTCATTCAAAAAGAATGCTCCCACAAGTTGTCAAAATATGTGCGTGTTTGATGAGAAGACGAAATCAACGTAATTGAGGACATATATTATAGCTATATGGTGATTAAACGGTAGTAACTTTAATAGTCATAATAAATACAAGTACCTGTGGTTTTGTCTTGACTTTTTTAATTCTTCACTTTCGTAAATTTCACAAAGCCCCATAATTATATCGCATTTCAGTATTATATAGTTAGATGTGTTATATATTATTTTGAGAAGATCCCTGGTTTATTTCAGAATTACGAAGTCCATTTTCGATTTCCGTTTACATTAGAAAACTCTATTTATAGGACTCGAATCCCTGTTTAAATATATATACTAGTACCCCCAAACGTGCCGAATCCCTGTGATAGGACTAGGGGGTCCGGGGGCATGCCCCACCCGGAAATTAATTCCGCTATATGGTCTCAAGTGACGTTTGCCTACTATGAACATCAGCTACAATCAATTTCGTTCATGTCTGCTTTCTCAAATTCTTGTGACTGACCAATGTCTGTGTCCCCCTTTACCCCCTTACGATCCCGGTTTTATTGCATTTTTCGCATTTCATTCATTTCATGTACATGCGTAAGCCTAGCTACGCGCCTGGTTAGTAATGCGTACTTACCCTACACAACTCGTTTATCAGCACTTATGTTGCACAGACAGCAGACATAAACAAAGTAGATTATTTTCTACGTGTTGCAACCACAGGGATTCGGCACGTTTGGGGGTACTAGTATATATATTTAAGTACAGGGATTCTACTCTGTGGGACAGACGGATCTATAGTCCAGTGGTAACACGCTGGACTGGTAATCCAGGGATCGCAGGTTCGATCCCCCGTCTGACCCTAATAAAATTAACAGTCTTTCAGATGGGACGTTAAACCGAGGTCTCGTGTCGGTGCTTTACACCGTGCACGTAAAAGAACCAGAGGAGACTCTGGAATGGGTCTCTGTCTGTATCATTGCACTATCCTCCAAAAATCTAAAATAACTAATCTCTTCAGGAGGCGTCGCTCATATGGGCAACCGGTAGCGACGATAAATAAACGTAAAACACACACCTACTCTGTGGGATGTCAGATTTCGCATCGATCAGTAATATGGCCCTATCTGAAACAATTTTGTACAAATCTGTCCAAATATAACGCCTATCCCGAGTCTTTATATTGTTCTTCAAATAAAACACAACTTTAAGCTGCATGCATGTATACTTTGCAAACAATTGCCACAGACATTGGCCATAGCAGGTCACATTTCCATACTAGGACACGGGTTCTGTCAGCAACAAAAACAAATCTTCGACGGGAGAGTTTTAACTGTGAATAACATTATCAATAAAATGTGTTTCCACTAACGTGTAGGTTTATTCGGCAAAAATGTACGTCAAAAAGAGATTTCGTAGAATTTTCAATTTGTTTTGAACATTTCTAAAGCGGCGCAATTCGCGTTGAAACTAGCGTTGAAACGAGCGCTCTGATTGGATTATGATTATTCTTCATATAAAAAAACATCTTGTTACATTCTAATAATCCAATCAGAACCCCCCAAACGTGCCGAATCCATGTGGTTGGAACATGTCTAGCTTCAAATTCGGAGAAATATAGTTTCGGTTTCGTATAATTTTTTATATCAGCCCACATGCTCTGCTTTCGAAGAACGTACTTTCAGTTTCGGTGACCTTACTTTCAATCGGAGTATATATTGCGCAACGCCATTGGACGTATTCAGTGCGGGAGGAAAATTCAGCGCGGCAAGTCATTTGTGTTGCAAGATACAACTGTAGCCTGGATATACGTGGAATGTGTCAATCTCACGGTAAGAAAGTATATTATAAAATATAAAATACTGATTATTATAAAATTATTTATAATCTTTCTGCGTGTATGTTACTATGTATGTTACATGTTTTCTGCAGACATTAGACTAGACTAGACTAGGTTATTATTCACAGGATTATTGTTGAGACATAATTCTAATCTGGTAATATGCAACCACCTAATACACAGATAAAAAAGCGGCGACTATGATTCTATCGAACACTATCATTTTCTTTTTTAAACATTGTCGGAACGCACTCGACTATGGGGTCATCCGCGGCCAAGAGGTTAAAGCCGTTGAATTCAAATCGCTTGCCCCTCGCCGTATTAATTCATACCAGGAAGCTATCCAGCCAGCTTGCGGTAAGTATGTGGTTCTATCCGGGTGTCCAGACTATGCTTGCAATACTGTTCGGAGGGACACCCGAGGTCTTCCTCTAATAATAGCTGGAGACTCACAATATGACCTATGCCGTTTGTGCGACTTTTAAATTTGTTCAGGCTAGTGGTGAAGATATATATGTCAAATATGTCATAACGACACAATTAATGGGGGGGCATTGTAGGTCTCGTTTTAGTGTCGCGAATTAATGGGGGGGGGGGGGGATTGTAGTCTCGTTTAGTGTCGCAAATGAATGGGGGGGGGCATTTGGTAGTCACTGTTTTGGTGTCGCGAATGAATGGGGGGGGGCATGTAAGTCCCGGTTGGGTTGGGAATATAATTTAATAATAATAAAGACTTTATTTAACGAGAGTACTCATTTAACAAAAGTTAATCTACCATGAGGCCCTCAACATATATACAATCAAATGCAATCAAAACATAGCACTATAAGTGAGAACTGCACATTGGAATAATATAGTAATGTAAAAGCTGAAAAATAGAGAAACTATATTTAATATGTAATGGAAAATGATGATATATGGAATTGGCTAGCAGAGTAGAAAATGGGAATGAGACAATTAATGATGCTAGATCTTATCTAACAATATGCAGATTTGACTTGTAGTGGTATCTTCAAAATATGTATGAAATCAACTTAAAGACAGCAATATTTACGATTCTAATAAATATAGCAATCGCAATACACGTTTATAATAACAGTAGAAGTGCGCGATTAGTTTGAATTGTTATAGTTCCACCTTAAGTAGAGAATTTTGAACTGTTGGATAGTTGGAGCATTTTGAACTGAGTGAGGCAATGAATTCCAAATAGATGATCCTGAAAATTCAAATGTATTACGAAATAATTCACAATTTGGTCTTGGTGTGTATAATTGATATTCTGAGGTTGATCTAAGAATTCTAGGATGTATATCAGAAGTAAAAGTGAAGGATGATTTTAAATAGTCTGGAGCAGCTCCATGTAATGTTTTATACATTTGTATAGCCTTCTGATATATGACTCGTTCTGGAAAGGTCATCCATTTTAGTTGGGAGAATAATAATTTCGATGGAGTGTCAAAGTCCTGATCTAGAATTAGTCTAGCTGCTCTCTTTTGTAACCGAACTATTTTATCTTCTAAAGATGAGTTGCAGTTACCCCATATCACACAACAAAAGTCTAATTGAGGCAATATGTAAGCATTGTAGAAGAGGTTGCGATTGGGAATAGAGAGATACCTACACTGAGAGTGATTGTAATGGGGGGGGGGCATTGTAGTCACGTTTGGTGTCGGAATGAAGGGGGGGACATTGTAGTCCCGTTTGGTGTCGCGATTGAATGGGGGGTGGGGGCATTGTAGTCCCGCTTCGTGTTGCGATTGAATGGGGGGGGGGCATTGTAGTCTAGTTTGGTGTCCGGAATGAATGGGGGGGACATTGTAGTCCCGCTTCGTGTCGCGAAGTGAATGGGGGGGGGGACATTTAGGTCCAGTTTGGTGTCGCGAATGAATGGGGGGTATTGTAGTCTCGTTTGGTGTCGCGAATTAATGGGGGGGGGCATTGTATCTCGTTTGGTGTCGCGAATTAATGGTCGGGGGCATTGTAGTCCCGATTGTTGCCGCGAATTAATGGGGGGTTGACACCGTGATTGACAAAGTCCTTCATGATAGGAAGGTAATCAGCTGGGTTGAGTGGTTACGGTCGTTTACTTCAAATCACATGTCCCTCATCACTGTAGGTTCGAATCCCGTGTGCCCAACCGTGCCTGAAATACTGCTCGGAGGGCATCTGGGATCGTCATCCACAAATAATAGCTCGCGATTGGTGGTTCTACCCAGCTGTGGTTATTGGTGGTTCTACCCAGGTGCCCAGTTGTGGTTATTGGTGGTTCTACCCAGGTGCCCAGCTGTGGAGATTGGTGGTTCTACCCAGGTGCCTAGCTGTGGTGATTTGGTGGTTCTACCCAGGTGTCCAGCTGTGGTTATTGGTGGTTCTACCCAGGTGCCTAGCTGTGGTGATTGGTGGTTCTACCCAGGTGCCTAGCTGTGGTTATTGGTGGTTCTACCCAGGTACCCAGTTGTGGTTATTGGTGGTTCAACCCAGGTGCCTAGCTGTGGTTATTGGTGGTTCAACCCAGGTGCCCAGCTGTGGAGATTGGTGGTTCTGCCCAGCTGTGGAGATTGGTGATTTTACCCAGGTGTCCAGCTGTGGAGATTGGTGATTTTACCCAGGTGTCCAGCTGTGGAGATTGGTGATTTTACCCAGGTGCCCAGCTGTGGAGATTGGTGATTTTACCCAGGTGTCCAGCTGTGGAGATTGGTGGTTCTGCCCAGCTGTGGAGATTGGTGATTTTACCCAGGTGCCCAGCTGTGGAGATTGGTGGTTCTACCCAGGTGTCCAGTTGTGGAGATTGGTGGTTCTACCCAGGTGCCCAGTTGTGGAGAGTCGACATATGACCTAAACAAACAAACACTCTTTTTCTGGGTTTCTCCGATGTATGAAATGTCAGCTTTTGCCTTTGGTTTTTAGGCAAAGTGCCAGTTAATTTTCAGCAAAGAGAGTATTTTACACCCTGGTATAACATTCAATGAAATGTGAGTTGTCAATATAGGTCGTTTACCCCTCAAAATGACAACACAATACTTAGTTATATTCTAACATGGGCCCTACATTACTGAGGGTGACACGCCCCCTTTTGGTACGCGGGATTCAGGGCCTATTTAGTCCGTATTCGGGACGCAAGAGTGTCGTACGCGGTACGCAATAAAAACACCATTTGGTATTCAGTACGCAAGATTTCCAATATAAATTGTTTTCTTGGACAATAATCTACATTCTATTACCAATTTAACGACAACAATACCACGAAACATGCTTCAAAAGTTTACCCCTCAAAATCACAACACAATACTTAAAAATAGAAAAAACAAAACAACTACGATTAAACACTTTACATTTTTATTCTAACATGTGCCCTACATTAGTTTCCTCATATAAAAACTCAAAAGCGTTGCTCCAAGTGAAGAGTGAATGTTTTCCTTTCGTCCCCGTTTTGATTCTGCCATTGTATAAAACGAAGGTAAATGTTGTAAAACAACAAATAAATTGCCTATTAAATACATAGTTAAAAGTAAAAAAAACATACAGTCTGTTCATTTATATTTCCAATCTTTCATTTCTTCTGATACCACATCCACTGTGAAGAGGTATTCAAATCACACTGAAAGACAGCAGAAATGTTACAAATGCAATGGCAAAACAATGACACCGGTTACCTGTGAATGACGTCACTGTGTTTACACTGTATTCTTCCGCCACATAGTACAGTATACCCCACCATCAGTTTGCAATTGCCTATCTACACGTCAACTAGTCACATCATTTCTAAATAAAAACACACAAAAACTATGCACTGCCTGTCATGAAAATGTATTTTTTACCAAAAGGAAAATTAACTATACACTTAACAACTCTTATTAGTGTGCATCTTTGATTTCCGTATAACTTTTTTATTTATCAATATTTGTGCACGGAATTGTGTGTACTGGCTATTGACTATATTTCGAGTATTATCCCATGCTCTACGTATTCAATTTAATCGATACGGCGCGTTGAACCACGCAATGTCAAAATCAACACAATGCACGAGGAAATGGTGCAAATCTACCCCAGAAATATGTACGACGTTATCTCCCTTCCATGCAACGACGGTGCCAAGCTGTGATCCGCAGTCAGGTTGGGCATACGCGATATTAGAATAATTAATTCTCATCGGAGTTTTATCATTGACATTATCATTTTACAACATTGACTTTTTACGCACCATCACATTACTTAGTCATGTATGTTAAATTTGTGTTTGTTATGAAATAAAATCAATGGAATATCATGAAATATATCTCAACTGTATTTGCTGAAAATGTCATCATTATCGGGTCAATATTGACGTGGATATGAGACCATTTATACATGCACACTTATAAGAGTTGTTAAGTGTATTAGTCATCTGCACTACATTCGATGTACGGAATCCGATGTACTTCCGCCTATTTACGTATATACAACCTAAGACCGGGAAAAAATTATCATTTGGTTCTCGTCTCAATCAATATATGCACAGCGCTATTATTGAAGCCGAGAACAACAGACGATGGCTCCCGTGTCATCCCACACAATCAAATAAACATATCCATTGTTATTATTGAAGACTAGGAACAAACTCGGTGCTATTCGATTAAATTAATTAGTCCGATACGCTAAGGAATATGTTACACAGCATAGCGCCGTAATCGATGAAACGCAGACAATAGAAATTAACGTATATATGTCGCTCATTGCTAAATGTAGAATTTAATAGCCATTTTACCGGACACTTGAAATAGGCCCCGAGGTTCTCCAATCTTAAGCTCACACTCAAGCTTCTGATTGGTTCTGCTGATTGCAAAACTCAGACTCAACCAATCAAATTCCTTGGACATGAGTTTGAGATCTGAGAACAGTTTTATAACCTCGGGCCAAAGGACAATTAACTGTTGTAAATATTTGTGTAAAGGTTCATTCATATCTTTATTTCCTCCATGAAGGAGATTTACATGTTTATGCATGACTAACTACGAATTACAAACACATTACAATAACTTATAAGAACAAAACTTACATCTCAAATGATATACAAACATAGCAAAAGTACAATATGAAAAGGGTATTAGACAACACGCAAGCATTCTCAGATTACTAAATTTCCTATATGTGTATTGTCTGTAAGTTGCTCATCGTTTCCGTTAACTCTGTTATGAGGTGTATTGGTACCGGTGCCTGTTTGATTGGTTTGTGGGCTGTCATCTTCTTTCTGTTGCGGAATCACCGTATCTGTTGCATCCGTTGTTGTTTCCTTTTGTTTCGCTGTTGTTACTTCTGCGTATGATCTTCTATGAGATGTTATATTCGGATGTGTGTCATATTGCCTCCTAGCAAATTCGGGGATGAAATCGTTACATGTATGCGGATCAGTAGGTGCTGCATTTACTTTAGTTTTAGGAGTTACATCATATGTATTTCTGGATGAGTTACTTTCTCTCCGAGTTGTCTCATTATTACAATTTACATTCTCGTCACTGATTTCGGCTGCATTTGCATCTGCTATATGAGCTATGGCTCTGTTTTCATTTATAAGTGGTCCGTTCAGTCTATGTTCGAATTTGTTTACCTTGAAGGTCATCCGGTCTATTAAAGTGCTGATAAGGTCAACTTTTGTTTTAACTCTAGATAACACCGTCTTCGTGATGTCTGCATTTGCAGTGAGTGTGTTGCACAATTGGGTTAGTTTGTCCAATTGTTGTTTAAAGTCTGACTTTTCCTTTTCAAGTGTATGAATTCGCTGGATAAAATTGGATAACATTTGTTGGTTGTTAGCCTGGTCACCTTGGAATATTTGGAATTCTTCCTGTAGAGTATGAACAGTACCATATAAGTCCGCAGTTTGTAATGTTTCTGTGTATGTAATATCACTGTCGGTTTCTGATTTGGTCGAATTATATTTACTGAACACTTCATTTATATCTGTTGCCTGGTCCCCATTAATGTAAGATGTAAGAATATAGCAGTCCAGAGCTAGTTTGCTTTCGGCAGATGATCGGCTAGATTTTCTTCTTGTGATAAGTTTACCTTTAGGGCACTCTGTATATTGCTGTGCTTTTTGTGAAAGATAGTGTCTGTACCATTCGAGTTTATTGAAATCTTTGTTACACAGTGACAACAGTGTTTCCAAAAATTCCTTTTTTGGTTTATTTTGCAAAGACTTTTCAATTTTCATGAAGAAATCTTGCTGTGGAATATGGTCATCATCTTCGCCAGCAGATTGACTCTCTTCCATGGTGTCTGTATATTGTGAATTTAGATGGATATTATCTGGGTCTAATGAGGAACCTCGCTTGATTACTTCCCCTGATCGAGCTGCCAGGTGGCGCTGTAGCCAAAGCGGGTCAACATTCAGCTGATTGATATTGTTATCGCCATTGCTAGAACTATAAACTCGCTTTTAAAGTTAAAATAATCATGCCGAATACCGGCTGTTGTGTTCCAAATTGTTGTAATCGAGGAGGGCATGCGTTTCCAACAGATGCACGAAGAGAACAGTGGATTCAGGCCATCAAACGGTGTCAGGCGAAGCACAGAAAATGGGAACCAAGTAGCCACAGTGTTGTGTGTGGTAGACATTTTCTGGAAGAAGATTATAGCACGCTAACGTATCGTGGTATGTAAATCTTTTTTGCGGTATAAATATATATATACGTAATAATTGAATCGTATCGAGTGTCTTGTAATGATTACCCGAGATGAAGTCGTAATGCGTTCCAGGGTAGTTTCGCCCCAATTACAGTTCGCCCCAATTATGCTGCACCAAAATTCGGACGGCTGGTCGTTTTACCTAATCGGGATAATATGACTTCATTGTTCACACATTATGTGTCATATTAGATGAGAAATACTGCCTCCTGTAAACCCAGCAGGGTTCAAACTAACAGGTCTGCAGTGTAGGCAGATTTTTCCCAGCACAGCCAAACATTTTTTCCCAGCACAAGTCCATGTGTTTATAGGAGTGCTACTTATATATGGCCTGTATGAACTATATAAGTCACGTTCATGTTGCGGTGTTAGGTTCCATGTAGTAGTAATACAAACTTATTCAAAGTAATGCCGCTTTGATATGTGAATATGGTGCTACAGCAGTCTGTAAAGCACCGTGTAACCATGACTGTTAGGTACATGTACAATAATGTAACCCAATGTCAACAAAGAACTGGACTGGATGTTGGGTTATGTTACGAGTATTTGCAAGACTGCATGTATACCAGTGACATGTAGCGTTTGGGAATCAAGCTATTGACTTTCGGAAAACCATTAAGTTGATAAGTCATGACTTTGCACCAGTTACTAAACATATCGTCTGTTCAAGTACAAGATACAAAAAACTTTCCGATATATATAACATTAGCCTAAATCTACATCCACGACTAAAACCAGGAACATATATCAAGTTAACAAAACAGTTGTGGATGTCGTGGTAGCGCATTCGCTTCAGGTGCAAAGACCCGGAGTTCGTGCCCAGCTGGAGCCGTTACGATTGTGTCCTTAGGCAAGGCATTTAAATTCCACATTGCCTCTTCTCTATCCCTCGTGGCGATAGATTCCATCAGGAATGAGGTCTCGAGAGCGATTTAACTAATGTTGTAAGAACTTGTTTCGCAATTGAACTAAAATAAATTAGTATAAACTGGGGATTATGCATTGCCTGAACTTACTGTAGTTCATCCGTGGTGTAATGGGATACGGTGTCTGCCTTGAATACAAGAGGTTGTAATTTCTAGACCCGCCGGAAGAACCACCCTTAGGCAAGACACTTAACCCTCATGCCTCCTCTCTCCCTCATGCCTCCTCTCTCCCTCATGGCGATGGATTCCATCAGGAATTTTGTTGCTAGAGCGATTAATCTAATACTGTAAAAACTTCGCAGTAAAAAAATAAATTTGTATAAACTATTACTGCAAGAAAAAATGATGGGTTTGATGGAGGATCTCTGTGATGGAATAACACCATGTAATAGTATATGGGGAATTTGTATTACAGACACTAGGTTTCACTCACTGCCATAATGTTAGGGGTGAATACTCTACAGGGAAGTTCAAACTAAACCTTTTAACAGACATGTAGAGTTCAATGAAAATTAATGACAACAAATGTTTGCATCCTTAGACCGGCACAAGGAATTTATTTGTGCATTTTCTCGGAAAATGTCAAGTTTCAAATACAGCATCCATAATCGTGTCGTCTTTAATTGGCCATTTACTGAAAATATATAATAATGTTTGTGCACTCCGTATGTTATAACAATGTTGCCAGTAACTTTGCTAACTGTATTCTTGTATATTTGCAGGTACAACTCCAACTGTACGACGCCTGAAAAAAGACGCTGTTCCATCTCAGTTCAGCTGGACAGATGCGCCTACACCAGAATCGGGCGCACGTACATGACGGGTGAAGGGGAGGTCCACCAAGAAGATGTTGTTTGGCAACAAGACCTGTGTAAATCAGCCCGACGACATCATTGCTGACCTGGCATTCAATGTCAATGATGTATCTGAGGAGGTTGAAGTTTGTACCACACTGTCAGAAACTTGTGTACATGTAGATGTGGACATGATTGAAAATGAAGTGTGTCCGAAGCAAGTGATAGATTTTGCTGCACAGACACCTGCACAGCCAATATTTTCAATTGATAACTTTCGTACTGATGACGAAGCCATACACTTCTACACAGGATTAGAACATTATGCTAAGTTTCTCTTTGTGTTAAGGACACTTGGACCAGCCGCTTACAATTTGAACTATATATACCATCAGGTTGTGACTGTCTGTGTCCCAGATCAGTTTTTTCTACTTCTCATGAAGCTGCGCCGCCACACAACAACATTTGAGTTATCGCGCCTGTTCGGCATATCGGAAACGACCGTCAGTAACATTGTCATTACATGGATTGTCTTCATGTCGAAGCAGTGGAGAGAACTTGATCTATGGCCAGAGAGAGAGCTAGTTCATCACTTTGCCCCCACTAGTTTCTTTGAGAAGTTTCCAACAACTAGGGTAATCGTCGACGGTACAGAGTGCCCCATCAAAAAACCTAAAGCCCCAAACACGCAACAGTCGACTTTTTCGACATATAAGAACAGGAACACGATAAAATGTCTCATTGGCGCTTCACCCGGTGGACTAGTTTCTTATGTGTCGCCAGCCTATGGTGGATCAACCAGTGACAGGCAGATAGTTGAGCGGAGTGAACTCGTAAGTCAGTGTGACCCTGGTGATTCGATAATGGCCGACAAAGGATTTAATGTTCAGGACATCTTTGCTCCAATAGATGTTGCCATCAACATTCCTACATTCTTCTCTAAAAATAATCGCATGAACCAAGCAACAGTATTGAAGGACAGAAAAATTGCCAGTAAACGCGTTCATATAGAAAGGATTATTGGACTGGGCAAGACATACAGAATCTTAACTGAACCTATGTCGTGCACGGAAACAAAACTTGCTTCAGAAATTGTGTTTGTATGTTTCATGTTGTGCAATTTTCGGAAATGTATTATTCCTAGGGATGCTTAACATAGCTGTATGTAAGGTAAAACTAACGCATGATGATGTCCAACACATACTATATAAGATATCTAGTAGTCCACAATATCGGGTTAGACAAACAGATCTTATTTTCTAATACGCATTATATCTGTTTGTCAAGGTTATCATTTTCCTGGAAGTACATGTATATATCCTATTGGAATATGTTTACAGTTAAACCTGTGTTAGTGGTCACCTCCATTAAGCAGCCAAACTATTCAGCAGCCACTTTCCAAATA
>CM026404.1:19343313-19376462 GCA_014843695.1 Archivesica marissinica
GTGTGTTGCTGAACTGCGTTTATCTATGAATGTGCAAGGGTCACACATTACTTCAGCTGTCATCGGATCGTCACTAGTTTCGCATGGTTCACACAGTTTTAAACCTCGCATTGGTTTCTGAAGCATAGTGATTGGCTTGTGCAATGTCGTAGCTTTCCTTGATAGATGCCCAGCTAAACAGCCATCGCATAAATCTTCTTCACATTGTTCACAGTAGTGTGTTGCTAAACTGCGTTTATCTATGAATTTACAAGGGTCACACATTACTTCAGCTGTCATCGTATCCTCAACGTTGACAGTTGCAGGTTTTACTTCATTTACATCCATATTAAGCGCGTTTTCCTGGAAATATGATACATATGCAAACATTCAGTACTAATATTGAGGGACAGTATTTCGTCTTCATCTACATATTAATACAATGAATTGTCGTAAAAGACATGTTTATTTCAATGGAAGGATGCAACAACACATTGAAAGTCGTGATAGCGCAGTGGTAGCGTCCGAAAAATCCGCAGTTCGAGTCCCACTGGAGCCATTACGAGTGTGCCCATATGCAAAGCATTTAAATTCAACGTTTCCTCTTCTCTCCCCCTTGTGGAGATGAATTCCATCAGGAATAAGGTCTCTTTACATCTGATAAATATAAGTTGTAAGAACTTGTTTCGCAATTGAGCTAAATGTTGTATAAACTAACAACACATTTGGAGGTATACCAAAAGCTGGTAGCTCCGCGTGAAAGACATGAAAATAGTATATATTTTAACTGATATACATTAGTGAATGAATGACACTGTATCGCATTTTGAATGGTGCATGCTATTGCATCTTAGCCCCGAGAAAGCTCATTTTAAGAGAGCCAATGAAGGAAGAGGAAGCAAGGAAGTCACCAAAATACAATTTGTAGCCCAGGAAATTATGTAAAAAAAACATTTGTAGGCCAGAAATGTATGTACAAAAAAAAAGAGTTCATACATTGTTCACGACGTTATTCTTTAATTTGACCTTCTTGCCAGGTATTTTGATTAACTAGTGCTAGTGCATACAAGATAACTATTGACGGACGGACGGACGGACGGACACACACACACACACACAACGTAGATCTCATTACTTCACACGAGCTTTCATTGCTGAAATCAAAGGGCAACTTGTGATATAATAATTATACTGATATATCATCTGGAAATAGGTAATTGAGACACCAGTTTGTAATTTTGTAGTCACTGTATTAACTTAGAGTAGGTAATCTGGACGAACAAGGACTAGAAAACACCAAGACAGAGCTTGAGAAGAAAAGTAAATTATAGATCTCCACACTTACCAAAAAATGTTATATGCGAGAGTTAATATATGTATATACGCTTTATAACCCTCCGCATATAAGGAGCGTATATGGATTTTGTATGCAAATTAGATGTATGCAAGTTGATTGTATATATGCGTCTTAGAAGCGACATATAACTCCGCATATAAGTATGCATATATGCGACTTATAACTCCGCATATATACGCCCTATAACTCGCATATACCAGATTTTATGTTGAGTGTTCGTTTTGTATGCCATACGCCAATGCTTTGTGGTATAATGGCTAGAGTGTTCGTTTTGTATGCCATACGCTAATGCTTTGTGGTATAATGGCTAGAGTGTATCGTTTTGTATGCCATGCGTCAATACTTGGTGGTATAATGGCTAGAGTGTTCGTTTTGTACAACATACGTCAAGGCTTTGTGGTATACTGGCTAGAGTGTTCGTTTTGTACAACATACGTCAAGGCTTTGTGGTATAATGGCTAGAGTGTTCGTTTTGTACAACATACGTCAAGGCTTTGTGGTATGATGGCTAGAGTGTTCGGTTTGTACAACATACGTCAAGGCTTTGTGGTATAATGGCCATAGTATTTGGTTTCGATGCCATACGCCAATACTTTGTTGTATAATGGCTTGTGTTCGGTTTCGATACCATACGCCAATGCGTTGTGGTATAATGGTTAGTGTTCGGTTTGTACACCATGCGTCATGGCTTTGTGGTATAATGGCTAGAGTGTTCGCTTTGTATGCCATACGTCAAGGCTTTGTGATATAATTGCATAGAGTGTATGGTTTGTAGGCCATACGTCAAGGCTTTGTGGTATACTGGCTAGAGTGTATGGTATGTACGCCATACGTCAAGGCTTTGTGGTATAATGTCTAGAGTGTTCGGTTTGTACGCCATACGTCAATACTTTGTGGTATAATGGCTAGAGTGTTCGTTTTGTACGTCATGTGTCAAGGCTTTGAAATTAAATGGGATGTGTGCTTAAACAATAGGCATACGTTCATTCAAGTATAAACTGGCCTATAAGTCTAGAAGTTGGCGGGGGTGCTCAATGAAATATTTTAAACTATAAAACAGCTTAGAAACGGATCTAAGTCACACTCTATGTGCAACAGATGTCCGCCATCTTGTTTACTGAGGAATCATTGTCCATGATTGTTTCCAATTTGCCTATTTATAGGCGTTGTGCAATGCTACATGTCTGTAGTAAGCAACATATTTCGAAGAAACATGAGTTTAGTTTAATCATATTTCATTGCATTCATTCTATTTATATATATACAATGTACAGAACAAAACAAATGAACACACTTGTATAATTCTGCATAGTATATAAGTTTAATCATATGTTATTGCATTCATTATATATATACAATGTACAGAACAAAACAAATGAACACATTTGTATAATTATGCATAGTATACATGTATACGATGTGTCATTGTTGTGCACACGAATTGTCAAAAAATATTGAAGCAAATGGGTTGGGCCACAAGTTTTAACAACATTATTTACGGCCCTCCCCAAAAATACGGCATACACCATTTAGGCAATATAAAAATAAATAGTGCGAATCCGCAGTGTATTGAAGCGTGTCCACCACCCCTGGTTTATCAATTACAAGCAAAGTTACAGACGGATATATAGTCCAGTGGTAACACGCTGGACTGGTAATCCAGGGAACGCAAGTTCGATCCCCCGTCTGACCATCATAAAATTAAAAGTCTTTCAGATGGGACGTTAAACCGAGGTCTCGTGTCAGTGCTTTACACCGTGCACGTAACAGAACCAGAGGATACTCTGGAATGGGTCTCTGTCTGTATCATTGTACTATCGTCCAAAACCCTAAAATGGCTAATCTCTTCAGGAGGCGTCGCTCATATGGGCAACTGGTAGCGACGATAAATAAACGTAATACACACACAAAAGTTAGAGGAAGTTTTATTTAATTTACCGGTTTCTCATTTGAGCGACCGGCTGTTTATCTAACAACACATTTCCTGGGCAGGCTCCAGTGGTTAACAAGTACTTGGTGCATCAACCTCCGTAAGGAACTGCTAACTTTTTTCATATAAATGAGACTCGGTCTGAGCGGGGCTCGTAGGGGAAGATTCTTATTGTGTTCAGTGTATATAGGTTGTTCTCTTGCGATGGGTTATATCGGATATAGTGTGGGCCTGTGTGGCTAGGGGACATTGTATGCGTTGGGTACATGACTGATGTAACTATTCTAAATTACGTATCCAAATATCTTCTTGCCTTTTTATGTTTCTAATATTTTGTTATCTATATTTTGTATAGTCTCATATGTTTTCGATCACTAAAATAGTGTGAAGTATTTCCACAACCCTTGTATTCGGCCATGTTGTCAAGTACAGCTATATCTACTATTTGATGCTAACTCTTGTGTGTGAAGTATTTCCACAACCCTTGTATTCGGCCATGTTGTCAAGTACAGCTATATCTACTATTTGATGCTAACTCTTGTGTGTGAAGTATTTCCACAACCCTTGTATTCGGCCATGTTGTCAAGTACAGCTATATCTACTATTTGATGCTAACTCTTGTGTGTGAAGTATTTCCACAACCCTTGTATTCGGCCATGTTGTCAAGTACAGCTATATCTACTATTTGATGCTAACTCTTGTGTGTGAAGTATTTCCACAACCCTTGTATTCGGCCATTTTGTCAAGTACAGCTATATCTACTATTTGATGCTAACTCTTGTGTGTGAAGTATTTCCACAACCCTTGTATTCAGCCATTTTGTCAAGTACAGCTATATCTACTATTTGATGCTAACTCTTGTGTGTGAAGTATTTCCACAACCCTTGTATTCGGCCATTTTGTCAAGTACAGCTATATCTACTATTTGATGCTAACTCTTGTGTGTGAAGTATTTCCACAACCCTTGTATTCAGCCATTTTGTCAAGTACAGCTATATCTACTATTTGATGCTAACTCTTGTGTGTGAAGTATTTCCACAACCCTTGTATTCAGCCATTTTGTCAAGTACAGCTATATCTACTATTTGATGCTAACTCTTGTGTGTGAAGTATTTCCACAACCCTTGTATTCAGCCATTTGTCAAGTACAGCTATATCTACTATTTGATGCTAACTCTTGTGTGTGAAGTATTTCCACAACCCTTGTATTCGGCCATGTTGTCAAGTACAGCTATATCTACTATTTGATGCTAACTCTTGTGTGTGAAGTATTTCCACAACCCTTGTATTCAGCCATTTTGTCAAGTACAGCTATATCTACTATTTGATGCTAACTCTTGTGTGTGAAGTATTTCCACAACCCTTGTATTCGGCCATGTTGTCAAGTACAGCTATATCTACTATTTGATGCTAACTCTTGTGTGTGAAGTATTTCCACAACCCTTGTATTCGGCCATGTTGTCAAGTACAGCTATATCTACTATTTGATGCTAACTCTTGTGTGTGAAGTATTTTCACAACCCTTGTATTCGGCCATGTTGTCAAGTACAGCTATATCTACTATTTGATGCTAACTCGTGTGTGTGAAGTATTTCCACAACCCTTGTATTCAGCCATTTTGTCAAGTACAGCTATATCTACTATTTGATGCTAACTCTTGTGTGTGAAGTATTTCCACAACCTTGTATTCGGCCATGTTGTCATGTACAGCTATATCTACTATTTGATGCTAACTCTTGTGTGTGAAGTATTTCCACAACCCTTGTATTCAGCCATTTTGTCAAGTACAGCTATATCTACTATTTGATGCTAACTCTTGTGTGTGAAGTATTTCCACAACCCTTGTATTCGGCCATGTTGTCAAGTACAGCTATATCTACTATTTGATGCTAACTCTTGTGTGTGAAGTATTTCCACAACCCTTGTATTCAGCCATTTTGTCAAGTACAGCTATATCTACTATTTGATGCTAACTCTTGTGTGTGAAGTATTTCCACAACCCTTGTATTCGGCCATTTGTCAAGTACAGCTATATCTACTATTTGATGCTAACTCTTGTGTGTGAAGTATTTCCACAACCCTTGTATTCAGCCATTTTGTCAAGTACAGCTATATCTACTATTTGATGCTAACTCTTGTGTGTGAAGTATTTCCACAACCCTTGTATTCAGCCATTTGTCAAGTACAGCTATATCTACTATTTGATGCTAACTCTTGTGTGTGAAGTATTTCCACAACCCTTGTATTCAGCCATTTTGTCAAGTACAGCTATATCTACTATTTGATGCTAACTCTTGTGTGTGAAGTATTTCCACAACCCTTGTATTCAGCCATTTTGTCAAGTACAGCTATATCTACTATTTGATGCTAACTCTTGTGTGTGAAGTATTTCCACAACCCTTGTATTCAGCCATTTTGTCAAGTACAGCTATATCTACTATTTGATGCTAACTCTTGTGTGTGAAGTATTTCCACAACCCTTGTATTCAGCCATTTTGTCAAGTACAGCTATATCTACTATTTGATGCTAACTCTTGTGTGTGAAGTATTTCCACAACCCTTGTATTCAGCCATTTTGTCAAGTACAGCTATATCTACTATTTGATGCTAACTCTTGTGTGTGAAGTATTTCCACAACCCTTGTATTCAGCCATTTTGTCAAGTACAGCTATATCTACTATTTGATGCTAACTCTTGTGTGTGAAGTATTTCCACAACCCTTGTATTCAGCCATTTTGTCAAGTACAGCTATATCTACTATTTGATGCTAACTCTTGTGTGTGAAGTATTTCCACAACCCTTGTATTCAGCCATTTTGTCAAGTACAGCTATATCTACTATTTGATGCTAACTCTTGTGTGTGAAGTATTTCCACAACCCTTGTATTCGGCCATGTTGTCAAGTACAGCTATATCTACTATTTGATGCTAACTCTTGTGTGTGAAGTATTTCCACAACCCTTGTATTCAGCCATTTTGTCAAGTACAGCTATATCTACTATTTGATGCTAACTCTTGTGTGTGAAGTATTTCCACAACCCTTGTATTCAGCCATTTTGTCAAGTACAGCTATATCTACTATTTGATGCTAACTCTTGTGTGTGAAGTATTTCCACAACCCTTGTATTCGGCCATGTTGTCAAGTACAGCTATATCTACTATTTGATGCTAACTCTTGTGTGTGAAGTATTTCCACAACCCTTGTATTCAGCCATTTTGTCAAGTACAGCTATATCTACTATTTGATGCTAACTCTTGTGTGTGAAGTATTTCCACAACCCTTGTATTCAGCCATTTTGTCAAGTACAGCTATATCTACTATTTGATGCTAACTCTTGTGTGTGAAGTATTTCCACAACCCTTGTATTCGGCCATTTTGTCAAGTACAGCTATATCTACTATTTGATGCTAACTCTTGTGTGTGAAGTATTTCCACAACCCTTGTATTCGGCCATTTTGTCAAGTACAGCTATATCTACTATTTGATGCTAACTCTTGTGTGTGAAGTATTTCCACAACCCTTGTATTCGGCCATGTTGTCAAGTACAGCTATATCTACTATTTGATGCTAACTCTTGTGTGTGAAGTATTTCCACAACCCTTGTATTCGGCCATGTTGTCAAGTACAGCTATATCTACTATTTGATGCTAACTCTTGTGTGTGAAGTATTTCCACAACCCTTGTATTCGGCCATGTTGTCAAGTACAGCTATATCTACTATTTGATGCTAACTCTTGTGTGTGAAGTATTTCCACAACCCTTGTATTCAGCCATTTTGTCAAGTACAGCTATATCTACTATTTGATGCTAACTCTTGTGTGTGAAGTATTTTCACAACCCTTGTATTCAGCCATTTTGTCAAGTACAGCTATATCTACTATTTGATGCTAACTCTTGTGGCCAAATCCATTTGCTTCAACATATATTGTGAATTTTTATGGAAACATTGCCATGAATTGTAATCATACATAACTAGAAGTAGGTTTTGAAAAAACACCGTATGGCTCCCCACTCACCGTACGTTGCTTCAGCGGAGTAATACAAGACAGCAATACATAAATTAATTGTTGCAGTATTATGAAGTTTTGGAGATCAAGCATGGACACTCTGTGTATTATGAAAATGTTGAAATGGCCGTAAATCCGCAAACAATCATTCAACCGGAACGGGATTACAATATGCACAATTACACGTCTTACTGGTACTTCATGCCATGATTTGTGACAAAACGAAAAGGCGTTTTGGAGAAGTAGCCCGGACAAGCTTTGTGTTATAAAAATGTTCAAATGGCCATAAATCCGTCAAAATGCATCCGACCGGAACGGGTTTACAATAAATATGCACAACTAGACAGCATACCGATGCTTCGTGCCAAGTCCGGTTAAAATCCAACAAGGGTTGGTGAAGCGCAGACAAGCGATGTTATAAAAATGTTCAAATGGCAGTAAAACCGCAAACAATCATTCGACCGGATAGGGGTTACAATGTGCATAACTAGACCTCATACCGATGCTTCATGCCTGGTGGTTTGGTGAAAATCCAGCAAGGGGTTTTGGAGATGACGTTGGTTTGTTTTGGATCGTTCGTGTCCACGACCTTAACCACTCGGTCATGAATAGCCTATTTTGGAGATGAAGGGCGGACAGCCTTGTGTTTTAAAAAGGTTCAAACGGCCGAAAAGCAGCCACAACTCATCCAGTCGGAACGGTGTTAACATATGCACAACTAAACATCATACTGTTGCTTCCTGATAAGATTGATGAAAATCTAACAATGAGGTTTGGAGATGAAGCGATGTGCTATAAAATATACAAATGGCCGTAAATCCGCAAACAATCATCCTACCGGTACGTTTCGCAATCGAGCTCAAATAAATGTGTATAAACTAACCGTAACGGGGTTACAATATGTTCCAATAGACATCATACCGCTGCTTCATGCCAAGCTTGAGGACAATCCAGCAAGTGGTTGTATCATGTATGTATGTATGTATGTATGTTCCATTAATGTCAAAAATGGGGTTATGTAGATGCAGCGTGGGCAAGCTAAAGCAGGCAGACGGCAAAGGCAAACACATTATGTATGGGGAAACATAATTATACAAGTGTGTTCATTTGTTTTGTATTGTACATTGTATGATTTTGATCTAAAAATAATGTTCGTTTATCGGACATTTTAGTTACCGGAAAGAGGTACCATCCACGTGGAGGTACAGGAGAGCTTCACTGACGCAAAGAAATGAAAACGAGGCACATTCGTGTTTCCCTGTTTTATTGTCATATTACTTAGATACGTTGCAATATCTCCAAATGACAGTATCTATGCTTAAGCTCGCTTTAATGAGTTACCTTATTTATATTATAGAATGCTTTGAAATGTGATTATAAAATGATGTAAGTTAATTATCAATCGTTCGTTATTTAAACTTGACGAGCAATGAATATCAAATGGTACCTGTTTGATTTATTTTGGGAATTATAATAAATTACTCGTAAATGAATATTGTCTATTCTAGCTAAAAATCACTTGTTCTCAATATAATTACAACTTGATTGACTGATTATAGCCACGTGATCGTCCATAACAAAAAATGCAAAATTATTCTATTCTCATTAATATTCATAGCGGACTACTTTTTGTATGGTATGATTGACCAATCAAATAGACAACTGGTAGGATTGACCAATCAAATAGACAACTTGTTTTGTAATTGTGTTAGCTGAAATTATAATGTTCATGTCAACCTTTACACACATATTTACAACAGTTAATTGTCCTTTGGCCCGAGGTTATAAAACTGTTCTCAGATCTCAAACTCATGTCCAAGGAATTTGATTGGTTGAGTCTGAGTTTTGCAATCAGCAGAACCAATCAGAAGCTTGAGTGTGAGCTTAAGATTGGAGAACCTCGGGGCCTATTTCAAGTGTCCGGTAAAATGGCTATTAAATTCTACATTTAGCAATGAGCGACATATATACGCTAATTTCTATTGTCTGCATTTCATCGATTACGGCGCTATGCTGTGTAACATATTCCTTAGCGTATCGGACTAATTAATTTAATCAAATAGCACCGAGTTTGTTCCTAGTCTTCAATAATAACAATGGATATGTTTATTTGATTGTGTGGGATGACACGGGAGCCATCGTCTGTTGTTCTCGGCTTCAATAATAGCGCTGTGCATATATTGATTGAGACGAGAACTAAATGATAATTTTTTCCCGGTCTTAGGTTGTATATACGTAAATAGGCGGAAGTACATCGGATTCCGTACATCGAATGTAGTGCAGATGACTAATACACTTAACAACTCTTATAAGTGTGCATGTATAAATGGTCTCATATCCACGTCAATATTGACCCGATAATGATGACATTTTCAGCAAATACAGTTTAGATATATTTCATGATATTCCATTGATTTTATTTCATAACAAACACAAATTTAACATACATGACTAAGTAATGTGATGGTGCGTAAAAAGTCAATGTTGTAAAATGATAATGTCAATGATAAAACTCCGATGAGAATTAATTATTCTAATATCGCGTATGCCCAACCTGACTGCGGATCACAGCTTGGCACCGTCGTCGCATTGAATGGACATAACGTCGTACATAGTTCTGGGGTAGATTTGCACCATTTCCTCGTGCATTGTGTTGATTTTGACATTGCGTGGTTCAACGCGCCGTATCGATTAAATTGAATACGTGGAGCATGGGATAATACTCGAAATGTAGTCAATAGCCAGTACACAAAATTCCGTGCACAAATATTGATATAAAATATAAATGAACAGACTGTATGTTTTTTTTACTTTTAACTATGTATTTAATAGGCAATTTATTTGTTGTTTTACAACATTTACTTTCGTTTTATACAATGGCAGAATCAAAACGGGGACGAAAGGAAAACATTCACTCTTCACTTGGAGCAACGCTTTTGAGTTTGTATACGAGGAAACTAATGTAGGTTCCACCCCCTTCCACCCCGAATCCCGAATACTTCTTATTTTTAGGGCACATGTTAGAATAAAAATGTAAGGTGTTTAATCGTAGTTGTTTTGTCTTTTCTATTTTTAAGTATTGTGTTGTGATTTTGAGGGGTAAACTTTTGAAGCATGTTTCGTGGTATTGTTGTCGTTAAATTGGTAATAGAATGTAGATTATTGTCCAAGAAAACAATTTATATTGGAAATCTTGCGTACTGAATACCAAAAGATGTTTTTATTGCGTACCGCGTACGATTCTCTTGCGTTCCGAATACGGACTAAATATGCCCTGAATCCCGCGTACCAAAAGGGGGCGTGTCACCCTCAGTAATGTAGGGCACATGTTAGAATATAAATAAGTATTGTGTTGTGATCTTGAGGGGTAAACGACTTATATTGACAACTCACATTTCATTGAATGTTATACCAGGGGGTAAAATACTCTCTTTGCTGAAAGTCAACTGGCACTTTGCCTAAAAACCAAAGGCAAAAGCTGACATTTCATACATCGGAGAATCCCAGAAAAAGAGTGTTTGTCTGCTTAGGTCATATGTCGACTCTCCACAGCTGGACACCTGGGTAGAACCACCAATCTCCACAGCTGGGTAGAACCACCAACTCCACAGCTGGATAGAACCACCAATCTCCACAGCTGGGCACCACCTGGGTAGAATCACCAATTTCCACAGCTGGGCCCCTGGGTAGAACCACCACCTCCACAGCTGGGTAGAACCACCAATCTCCACAGCTGGGTAGAACCACCAATCTCCACAGCTGGGTAGAACCATCAATCTCCACAGCTGGGCACCACCTGGGTAGAATCACCAATTTCCACAGCTGGGCCCCTGGGTAGAACCACCACCTCCACAGCTGGGTAGAACCACCAATCTCCACAGCTGGGTTGAACCACCAATAACCACAGCTAGGTACCTGGGTAGAACCACCAATAACCACAGCTGGGTAGAACCACCAATCGCGAGCTATTATTTGTGGATGACGATCCCAGATGCCCTCCGAGCAGTATTTCAGGCACGGTTGGGCACACGGGATTCGAACCTACAGTGATGAGGGACATGTGATTTGAAGTCAACGACCGTAACCACTCAACCCAGCTGATTACCTTCCTATCATGAAGGACTTTGTCAACCACGGTGTTAACCCCCCATTAATTCGCGGCACCAATCGGGACTACAATGCCCCCCCACCATTAATTCGCGACACCAAACGGGACTACAATGCCCCCCCACCATTAATTCGCGACACCAAACGGGACTACAATGCCCCCCATTAATTCGCGACACCAAACGAGACTACAATGTCCCACTCCCATCATTCCCGACACCAAACGGGACTACAATGCCCCCCCCCAATAATTCCCGACACAAAAGGAACACAATCACCCCCATTCATTCGCTACACACAAACGGGACTACAATCCCCCCCATTCACTCGCAACACGAAACGGGACTACAATGTCCCCCTCCCCATTCATTCGCAACACGAAGCGGGACTACAATGTTCCCCCCCATTCATTCGCAACACTAAACGGGACTACAATGTCCCCCCATTCATTCGCGACACCAAACGGGAGTAGTATAATCTACCCTGTATCTCCCCTTGTTGGGGCGGGGGCGCTACTATGGGGGGTCTATTGAACCATAATCCCCATTGAATTCGATTTTTCTATAGAATTCTAAATATAGCACTATTTCTAAAGAATACTAAGTAGGGCTATTCAAAAGGGCTATTGAAATCTTAAAACCTCCTTTGTATTCGTATTCAAAAGGCGCACCTGGGAATTCAAAAGGACTATTGAATCCGTAATCTCCATTAAAACCGATTTCTAAAGAATACTAACTAGGACGATTCAAAAGGGCTATTGAATTCTTAAGTAGGTAAGCTCCCCCGTGAGGGCTGAATAGCATAAATCTCATTAAAAAACGAACATTCCGATCCTATTGAACACCTACACAAAACTATCTCGAGGCGCCCTATTGAAATCCGATTTGTATAGTCTATAGAAATCAATCTCGTGGTTCCGTTCAGATTACCATAAATCACATTCCGATGTCAAACGTGCGGTAAGTAAACACCCTTTGTATATCTATCTTGAGGCGGCGTTCTATTGAAAGTGCGATTTCAAAAGAATCTAATTACGTCTTCCTGATAAAATCACCTGTCATTGAAACCAGCATTCCGATCCTATAGAAATAACACGCGCGATCTATCTTGAGGCGCCGTTCCTCATTAACATATAACTAAATAACATTCGAGCCTTCTATCGAAATAACATTCTATTGAAACCGTAATTCTATTGAAATCGGGGCCGTCAAAAGAAGAGTAAGTAGGCTTTTCAAAGGAATATTAAGTAGCGACCTATGTTGGGGCTCCTTCATTTCTTAAATAAACCGGTCGAAACTAGTTTTAAAGTCGCCCTGACTCCTCGTTGGTCTAAACTCGCGCGATCGTTAACGTATATATATAGTTCTAGATTAAAAGATTCCATTCAATGTTCTAGATTACTTTCTATTTTATATGATGCATTTGTCATTATCAAAGTTATATCCACGTTGATACAGATGTAGATTTTGTGGATTTATAAAATTCTGTGTAATTTTGGGATATTATTGTGATATTTAAGCCTGTATATGGAGGTTTTAAATATATTTGTATACTACTCATACGTAACAGGGGGAACTATGCACTTAATGTGCAGTACGAGTCTAAAATCAAGAGAAATCGTGATCTTACGGTATGTAATGTAGAAAACACAAAGACTTTCAGATCGGTATATTATAAACTAGTGGTGGTGGATGAGTACAGCACAGTATCATTTGGTTATAACAGACGCACGTTATTATCAGATTATTAATCATGCCGACTATATACAAGGACGATGTGGTGTTATATTACGGGGCTGATTCTCCGTTTAGCAATTTGTACGAGTGTACGTTTTATAGTGACGATGGTTGTAAATATATCTGCGCGGAACAGTACTTTCAGTATAAAAAGATGTATTTGTGCGGTGCGGATAGCGTAGCCCATCAAATTATGGCAGAAACCAATGTCTACCGAATCAAGCGGTTAGGAATGTCTAGGGTTGTCGGGTTTGATGACTCATTATGGGACAGGGCTTCGGAACGTGTATTATATGACGCAAACTGCTTAAAATATATGCAGAACGGGCATCTTGCTAAACTCCTAAAGGATACAGGTTCACGTACGCTGGGTGAGGCTAGTGCATCGGATAGTCATTGGGGAATTGGTCTAAGTATCAGTTCAAGTGGGTCTACCGACAAGACCCAATGGGTGGGTGAGAACTTGATGGGTTTGCTCTTACAGAGAATCAGGTACTTATTAAACCACTTCACACAACTCTGGGGTAAGGTTGTCATTGGTTAGTTGGTATCTCCTCATTGCTCTAAGCTCTCTCGACAGCCCCGTGTTTCTATATAAAATCATGCAACCACAAGGCCGCATCTAAAGACGTTTTTTTTTTAAATTGCGAAGTGGGTAACATATTATAGGTTCATCAATGAATGGTCATTGTATTATACGCCATGAACTGTGTTAAATAAATTATGTCCATTACTGTTCAGATTATAACAAACTCTTTATTGGATTATTTTCAAAACATTATTATTAACGTTATATGCAACGTTTGTGGTAAACCATCATATATTAAATGTGGAAAATGTTTTGTCGTATTATAATATTTTGAACAAAAACATAGCTGCCATGACAGTGATGAAGGATTTGTCGACGATTGTGACTGTTCAATGTTAATGCGTGACAATTGCGAGGAACTCAGTTGTAAAAATAATACAGATAAATGAGCGACGTCAACGATTGAGGTAGCCGCATCTGATCAGGGTGTATGTTGTTTGCACATTCCATCCAATATATTCAGCAGGTTAAGGGTTAAACCAGGAATGTTAATAAATCATGCTAAAAGTGATTTACGCACATTAAGAAAGAAAAAAGAAGGAGAAGAAGTATTCGTATAAAGAAGACCACTAAATATACATATTATAGATAGACAATATGAAGAGTGTTAAGCCGATTAAAACATATTATGGTTATGAAACTGATAGACGATTTATAAAGGAGAAATCATACCTCCGTTTATTTGTTGAAAAATACTCAAAGGAATATCATAATATACCCGGACATATTCATACTTACGCGTATAGGATGAATCGACATAATTCATTATGTAATACTTGGAACTTACATGATCCATATTGTTCTATGTGTATAGAGAACAATTGCGGAAAACTTCTTCAAGTATATCCACATAATAATCAACGATCTTCCTTTGATGAGGGACCAAAACTATCGTATCAACGATCTTTGGAATATTTAGAATGACACTTTAGGAACTGTTGTTTTGTTTGTTTTAACATGTGATTGTTTTGAATTGAAACACGATTAAAGAAATACTTCATTTTCAGTGAATTTTGTAAACATTTTATCAATTTGGAGAAGAATTGTAACCCGACAGGTGGAAGATTCACAACACGTGCTATTCTTCAAATTATTCAAAATCGAAGAGAGATTTAACCATATTGTGTAACCAATGTGTAAAGTTACTTTATGTATATGTAATTTTGTTGTATATATCCCTATTAAATATTCGTAACTCACTTGTCTTCTTATTATTTTATTTTGAGACCAAGGTTGCTTTTTTTGTTTTTTTTGTTTCTTGGATCAAATTCCGTTTTCAACATTATACAGGTACATTCGTGTATGCATATGGGCCCATTGAAACAATAAAATCTTTTCATGACTGTTTTCCAAAATCTCAGAGATTCATTGAAACAAAAAACAAACAAACACAAGGAGGTTAAATAAGTTTCTTGTTTATGTACATCTCCCAAGTATACCTAAATATCTTCCACGTGTAACCAAACATCTACCAAAACCAAATATCTCCCAAGTGCACTCAATACATCTCCCTTGTATACACAATATACATCCCCAAGTATACGCATACATAACCATTGAGTACTCAATACATTTCCTAAATATTCATATAGAAATAACACCTGTACACGAACAATCTATCTTGAGGCACCGTTGTATTGAAATGCTAATTCTATTGAAATGTGGTTTCAAAAGAATCTAAATACCACTTGCGGATAACATCACGTGATCGTTAAACGATTATAATACCCTACATCTTATTATTTATTGGCTTTAAATATTTAGAAGGTTTACACTATCAACCGTTACAATGTATACAGTTTTGCATACTGCAAGACTGGTGGTTAAGTGTCTTGCTTGGAATCAATCGGGTTATTTCTAACATAGTGTGATGATGACGATCCACTCTCCGACCAACGACCAGATTGTATTGCTCTAAATACTATGCTTCCACCTGGATACATATATTCGAGCTTCCTATACAACACCTTACATCCCTGCGTGAATATAATGCATCCAAGCATCACGTAGTGTACTCAATCCATCTCCCTGGTGTATTCAAACATCTTCCTATTGTACCCAGACGTCGTCCAAAAGTGCACACAAACAAAATAATCTCCCAAGTATACTCAATCCATCTCCATTTCATATTCAATACATTTCTCTTGTATGCTCAATACATCACCATTGTGTACTCAATACATTTCCCATGTGTATCAATACATCTCCGATATGTACTGAATACATCATCTCCCTTTGTATGCACAATACATATCCAATGTGTACCCATACATCTCCATTGCGTACTTAATACATCTCCCTTGTGTGCTCAATACAGCTCCCTTGCATACTCAATATATCTCACATGTAGACCAAAACATCTTCGAATTGTACCCATACATCTTTCAATTGTACCCAGACATCTCCCCTTAAGTATGCAAACATCTCCCAAGTATTCTCAATCCATCTCCATTGTATATTCAATACATTTCTCTTGTGTGCTAACTACACCTCACTTATGTACTCAATACATCTCCCAAGTGTACCCAAATATCTTCCAATTGTAATCAGACATCTACCAAAAGTATCCAAAATATCTCACAAGTGCACTCAATCCATCTCCATTGAATAGTCAATACATCTCTCTCGTGTGCTAAATACATCTCCCTTGCGTTCCATGCATCACACAAGTGTACACAAACATCTCTAGTATGTACTCAATACATCCCCGTTGTGTACTCAATACATCTCCCTTGTATGCACAATACATATCCCAAGTATACGCACACATCTCCACTGCGTACTCAATACATCTCCCTTGAATGCACAATACACATCCCAAGTATACGCACACATCTCCACTGCGTACTCAATACATCTCCCTTGTGTGCCCCAATACAGCTCCCTTGTGTACTCAATATATCTCCATAGTGTACCCAAATAACTCCCCCGTGTACTCAATAGAGCTCTCAAGTGTACCCAAACATCTCACCTAAAGACCCCATACCACTTCTAAAAGTAGCCAAACATCTCCCAAGTGTACTCAAACATGTCCCTTATGTACTCAATACATCTCCGTTGTGTACTCAATACATCTCCCTTGTATACACAATACATATCCTAAGTATACCCACACATCCCACCAACCTACTCAATACATATCCATTGTGTGCTCAACAGCTCGCTTGTGTACTCGATATATCTCCTTAGTGTACCTAAATAACACCCATGTGTACTCAGTATAGCTCCCAAGTGTACCCAAACATCTCACATAAAGACCCGAGACCACTTCTAAATGTACCCAAACATCTCCCCCAAGTGTATTCAATCCATATCCCAAGTGTATTCAATCCATCACATATCCCTTGTGTACTCGATACAGCTCCCTTTTGTACTCAATATATCTTCATAGTGTACCCAAACAACTCCCTTGTCTACTCAATGCAGCTCCTTTGTGTATCCAAACATATCATTAGTGTACCCAAACCTATCCCCAGTGTACTCAAACATCTCCCATAATGACCCGTGACCACTTTCAAACGACTTCGGATTTGGTTATCCCAAGTGTACCCAAACATCCTCCAATTGTACACATACATCTCCCAAGCGTACCCAAACCTATCCCCAGTGTCCTCAAACATCTCCCATAATGACCCGTTACCACTTCCAAACGACTTCGGATTTGGTCAAATAACGCAGAAATCAAATCACACTGATATCAAATCGAACAGAAATCAAATCACACGGAATTCAAAAACACACGGAAATCGAATCACACTGAATTCAAATCACACTGAAATCGAATCACGCTTAATTTAAATGACAAGGAAATGAAATCACTTTAGAATCAAATCACCCCGAAAGCAAATCATACGAAATCCAAAACACATAGAAAACAAATCACATGTAAATCGAATCACACTGAAATCACATCACACGGAATTTAAAACACACAGAAATCAAATCACACCGATTTCAAATCACACTGAAATCGAATCACACTGAAATCAAATGACACTGATTTCAAAAGACACAGAAACCAAATCACACTGAATTCAAATCACACTGAAATGGAAACACGCTTAAGTTAGATGACAAGGAAATGAAATCCCACTAGAATCAAATCACCCTGAATGCAAATCACACGGAAAATTAAAAAACACACACACTCAGAAAACAAATTACACAGAAATCAAATCACGCTGAAATCAAATCGCACTGATTTCAAAAGACACAGAAACCAAATCACACTGAATTCAAATCACACTGAAATGGAAACACGCTTAAGTTAGATGACAAGGAAATGAAATCCCACTAGAAGCAAATCACCCTGAATGCAAATCACACGGAAAATTAAAAAACACACACACTCAGAAAACAAATTACACAGAAATCAAATCACGCTGAAATCAAATCGCACTGATTTCAAAAGACACAGAAACCAAATCACACTGAATTCAAATCACACTGAAATGGAAACACGCTTAAGTTAGATGACAAGGAAATGAAATCCCACTAGAAGCAAATCACCCTGAATGCAAATCACACGGAAAATTAAAAAACACACACACTCAGAAAACAAATTACACAGAAATCAAATCACGCTGAAATCAAATCGCACTGATTTCAAAAGACACAGAAACCAAATCACACTGAATTCAAATCACACTGAAATGGAAACACGCTTAAGTTAGATGACAAGGAAATGAAATCTCACTAGAATCAAATCACCCTGAAAGCAAATCACACGGAAAATTAAAACACACAGAAATCAAATCACACTGAAATCGAATCACGCTTAATTTAAATGACAAGGAAATGAAATCACTTTAGAATCAAATCACCCCTGATAGCAAATCATACGAAATCCAAAACACATAGAAAACAAATCACATGTAAATCGAATCACGCTGAAATCACATCACACGGAATTTAAAACACACATAAATCAAATCACACCGATTTCAAATCACACTGAAATCGAATCACACTGAAATCAAATGACACTGATTTCAAAAGACACAGAAACCAAATCACACTGAATTCAAATCACACTGAAATGGAAACACGCTTAAGTTAGATGACAAGGAAATGAAATCCCACTAGAATCAAATCACCCTGAATGCAAATCACACGGACAATTAAAAAACACACACACTCAGAAAACAAATTACACAGAAATCAAATCACGCTGAAATAAAATCGCACTGATTTCAATGTGTGTTGGTTTTTTGTTTTTGTGTTGTTGTGTTTGGTTGTTTTGTGGGTTGTTGTGGGTGTTGTTTGTGTGGTTTGTTGTTGTGTTGTGTTTGACACAGAAACCAAATCACACTGAATTCAAATCACACTGAAATGGAAACACGCTTAAGTTAGATGACAAGGAAATGAAATCTCACTAGAATCAAATCACCCTGAAAGCAAATCACACGGAAAATTAAAAACACACACACTCAGAAAACAAATTACACAGAAATCAAATCACGCTGAAATCAAATCGCACTGATTTCAAAACATACAGAAATCAAATCACACTGAATTCAAATCACACTGAAATCGAATCACGCTTAATTGAAATGATAAGGAATGAAATCACACTAGAATCAACTCACCATGAAAGCAAATCACATGAAAATCAAAACACACAGAAATCAAATCACACTGAAATCAAATAACACGGAATTCAAATCACACATCTATAAAATCACACTGAATTCAAATCACACTGAAATCGAATCATACTTAATTTAAATGACAAAGAAATCAAATCATAGTTATCAATTCAGAATTTTATCAATTAACACTGGAATCAAATCACAAATACATCAATTCACACTTGGATCAAATCATACTTGATGAACACATGGCAGGAAAGTATAATGTCTTCCAGGACAGATGAAGATTTTTTAATTGTTTCAATGCATGTCGACATATCAAAACAGCATCATGATGTTTCCATTTTCTAAAGTATGCTTCACGTATGCATGGCATAATTTGTGGAGAAGTGCACATACAAATATTGTTTCCGATTACACGTTGTTTATTTAAATGTTAGTAATAAAAACTTCACCATTTAATCGAAGTTCTGTCTCGCTTTTAATGCTTGTTAGTGTTTCAGTAAAATTTTAAAATAATTGTATTAATCTTTGTTGAGCGCACTTGCAAAATTGGAAAAATAACGTCCATAACACGGTTTATTAACTGTTTACATTTGTCAATTGAAATTGTTGTTGATAATACTACATATATCGCTATCATTTAAGGTAGAACGCCCGTCGTTAAATATATTCATAAGCATATTATTCAATCTATAAAAATTATCATATCAACAGATTTTTTCATATTCTCCAAATATGTATATGATTTGATATATATATATTCAATAGCTGTATATATTAACACAAAACTAGTAACGCTGTTAGTGAATGAACGGTTTAGTACAGTCACCATTAACTGTACAGTTAAACCTGTGTTAGCGGTCATCTCTATTAAACAATCACCATGTTAAACAGTCATATATCAAACACCCAGTGTGGCAGTTTGTTCAACATTTAACCTCTATAAAGCAGACACCTCTTTGCTAACCAGCCACTTATCATCACTCACTCGACTGGTTGCATAAGACAGGTTTGAATGTATTTGCAGAAAATGACTACCACCGGATATACCCCCATCTTACCGGATATACCGACATCTTACCGGATATACCGACATCTTACCGGATATACCGACATCTTTCCGGAACCGGATACCGCCATCATTCGCGACACCAAACAGGACTACAATGCCCCCCATTCATTCGCAACACCAAACGGGACTACAATGCCCCCCCCCCCATTCATTCGCGACACCAAACGGGACTAAAATGCCCCCCCCATTCATTCGCGACACCAAACAGGACTACAATGCCCCCCCCATTCATTCGCGACAACAAACGGGACTACAATGCCCCCCCATTCATTCGCGACACCAAACAGGGACTACAATGTCCCCCCCCTTCATTCGCAACACCAACGGGACTACAATCCCCCCATTCATTCGCGACACCATCGCGAAACTAACGAGACTACAATGCCCCCCCCCCATTCATTCGCGACACTAAACGAGACGACAATGCCCCCCCCATTCATTCGCGACACTAAACGAGACTACAATGCCCCCCCCCCATCATTCGCCGCCACTTCGCGACACCAAACGGGACTACAATGCCCCCCCCATTCATTCGCGAACTAAACGAGACTACATTCATGACACCCCCCATCATCATTCGCGACACTAAACGAGACTACAATGCCCCCCCCCCATTCATTCGCGACACTAAACGAACTATAATGTCCCACCCCATTCATTCGCGACACTAAACGGGACTACAATGTCCCACTCCCATTCATTCGCGACACTAACGAGACTACAATGTCCCCTCCCATTCATTCGCGACACTAAACGAGACTCAATGCCACCCACCCCATTCATTCGCGACACTAAACGAGACTACAATGACTACACTTCCCCCCCCCCCCCCATTCATTCGCGACACTAACGAGATTACAATGCCCCCCCCCATTCATTCGCGACACTAAACGAGACTACAATGCCCCTCCCCATTCATTCGCGACACTAAACGAGACTACAATGCCCCCCCCATTCATTCGCGACACTAAACGAGACTACAATGCCCCCCCCCATTCATTCGCGACACTAAACGAGACTACAATGCCCCCCCCATTCATTCGCGACCGTAACGAGACTACAATGCCCCCCCCATTCATTCGCGACACTAAACGAGACTACAATGCGCCCCCATTCATTCGCGACACTAACCGGACTACACTGCCCCCCCCATTCTAACGCGAGACTACAATGCCCCCCCCCATTCATTCGCGACACTAAACGAGACTACAATGCCCCCCCCATTCATTCGCGACACTAAACGAGACTACATGCCCCCCCCCCCTTTCATTCGCGACACTAAACGAGACTACAATGCCCCCCCCCCATTCATTCGCGACACTAAACGAGACTACAATGCCCCCCCCATTCATTCGCGACACTAAACGAGACTACAATGCCCCCCCATTCATTCGCGACACTAAACGAGACTACAATGCCCCCCATTCATTCGCGACACTAAACGAGACTACAATCCCCCCCCCCCATTCATTCGCGACACTAAACGAGACTACAATGCCCCCCCCCATTCATTCGCGACAATAAACGAGACTACAATGTCCCCCCATTCATTCGCGACTCTAAACGAGACTACAATGCCCCCCCCCCCATTTTGTGTCGCTATGACATATTTGACATATATATCTTCACCACTAGCCTGAACAAAGTTATAAGTCGCACAAACGGCATAGGTCATATTGCGAGTCTCCAGCTAATATTAGAGGAAGACCTCGGGTGTCCCTCCGAACAGTATTGCAAGCATAGTCTGGACACCCGGATATAACCACATACTTACCGCAAGCTGGCTGGATAGCTTCCTGATATGAATTAATACGGCGAGGGGCAAGCGATTTGAATTCAACGGCTTTAACCTCTTGGCCGCGGCTGACCCCATAGTCGAGTGCGTTCCGACAATGTTTAAAAAAGAAAATGATAGTGTTCGATAGAATCATAGTCGCCGCTTTTTTATCTGTGTATTAGGTGGTTGCATATTACCAGATTAGAATTATGTCTCAACAATAATCCTGTGAATAATAACCTAGTCTAGTCTAGTCTAATGTCTGCAGAAAACATGTAACATACATAGTAACATACACGCAGAAAGATTATAAATAATTTTATAATAATCAGTATATTATATTATATAATATACTTTCTTACCGTGAGATTGACACATTCCACGTATATCCAGGCTACAGTTGTATCTTGCAACACAAATGACTTGCCGCGCTGAATTTTCCTCCCGCACTGAATACGCCCAATAGCGTTGCGCAATACATACTCCGATTAGGTCACCGAAACTGAAAGTACGTTCTTCGAAAGCAGAGCATTTGGGCTGATATAAAACATTATACGAAACCGAAACTATATTTCTCCGAATTTAAGCTAGACATGTTCCAACCACAGGGATTCGGCACGTTTGGGGGGTTCTGATTGGATTATTAGAATGTAACAAGATGTTTTTTTATATGAAGAATAATCATAATCCAATCAGAGCGCTCGTTTCAACGCTCGTTTCAACGCGAATTGCACCGCTTTAGAAATGTTCAAAACAAATTGAAAATTCTACGAAATCTCTTTTTGACGTACATTTTTGCCGAATAAACCTACACGTTAGTGGAAACACATTTTATTGATAATGTTATTCACAGTTAAAACTCTCCCGTCGAAGATTTTTTTTTGTTGCTGACAGAACCCGTGTCCTAGTATGGAAATGTGACCTGCTATGGCCAATGTCTGTGGCAATTGTTTGCAAAGTATACATGCATGCAGCTTAAAGTTGTGTTTTATTTGAAGAACAATATAAAGACTCGGGATAGGCGTTATATTTGGACAGATTTGTACAAAATTGTTTCAGATAGGGCCATATTACTGATCGATGCGAAATCTGACATCCCACATAGTAGGTGTGTGTTTTACGTTTATTTATCGTCGCTACCGGTTGCCCATATGAGCGACGCCTCCTGAAGAGATTAGTTATTTAGATTTTTGGAGGATAGTGCAATGATACAGATAGAGATCCATTCCAGAGTCTCCTCTGGTTCTTTTACGTGCACGGTGTACAGCACCGACACGAGACCTCGGTTTAACGTCCCATCTGAAAGACTGTTAATTTTATTAGGGTCAGACGGGGGATCGAACCTGCGATCCCTGGATTACCAGTCCAGCGTGTTACCACTGGACTATAGATCCGTCTGTCCCACAGAGTAGAATCCCTGTACTTAAATATATATACTAGTACCCCCAAACGTGCCGAATCCCTGTGGTTGCAACACGTAGAAAATAATCTACTTTGTTTATGTCTACTGTCTGGGCAACATAAGTGCTGATAAACGAGTTGTGTAGGGTAAGTACGCATTACTAACCAGGCGCGTAGCTAGGCTTACGCATGTACATGAAATGAAATTAATGAAATGCGAAAAATACAATAAAACCTGGATCGTAAGGGGGTAAAGGGGGACACAGACATTGGTCATTCACAAGAATTTGAGAAAGCAGACATGAACGAAATGTCAACATATATTGATTGTAGCTGATGTTCATAGTAGGCAAAAGTCACTTGAGACCATATAGCGGAATTAATTTAAGGGTGGGGCATGCCCCCGGACCCCCTAGTCCTATAAATAAGGCCTATACATAAATTATTTTTTTCTGTTATTTTGAAAAATACCTGGATAGTAAAATGGCACATTTTTCAAGTCTAAATATTTGGACTACCGGACCCCCTAGAATGGTGCGTAATCCATATATAGGCCTAGCTACGCGCCTGCTAACCGAGTAGGAGGTATACCGGTATTTGAGAAAGACCTGCGATCGTGCACATTGTGAACACCGATAGCTTACCACACAGCGTACAGGGATTCGGAGGGATGGGGGGGGGGGTACTACTATACAATGTATGTATATAACATATAACAGGGAGCCTAGGGGGTCGCCGCACGTTGTGTGATGGTGATAAAATGTCTTATTTTAATGGCCTGGATTTGTAACTAACAATACCCCCATTATATTATGAATACATTATAGAAAGGGTCTGTGTGTGTTTTACGTTTATTTATCGTCGCTACCGGTTGCCCATATGAGTGATGCCTCCTGAAGAGATTAGTCATTTTAGATTTTGGAGGATAGTGCATGATACAGACAGAGACCCATTCCAGAGTCGCCTCTGGTTCTTTTAGGTGGACGGTGGAAAGCACCGACACGAGACCTCGGTTTAATGTCCCATCTGAAAGACTGTTAATTTTATTAGGGTCAGACGGGGGATCGAACCTGTGATTAAAGGGTCTGGAGGTTGGTATGTACGTGCTCAGGTATGGTATGGAGGTTGGTATGTACGTGCTCAGGTAGGGTATGGAGCTTGGTATGTACGTGCTCAGGTAAGGTATGGAGGTTGGTATGTATGTGCTCATGTAGGGTATGGAGCTTAGTATGTACGTGCTCAGGTAAGGTATGGATGTTGGCATGGTAGTTATTACCCCCTGTCCAGACAGTAGAGCAAGTTTGCATTTATATGTGCAAGCACATACCTCTGCTAAAGGTGCTTGTTACTTGAGCTTGAAGCTCGTGTAGGTCGTCCTTGGACTATATGTAGGCACCCCCGAATAATTCTGAAAGTCTATTTTAACCGCTACTGCATTCTGGGGCATTTTAAGACACGTAACAGATAACAAAATATATGTAAAACGCGTGTGTAGTCACAATGAAAGTAGCATATGATGATAAATACAATTCATATATCTTGCCGCTATCAGCAAACAGACGCGTAGCTAGAACTGTGTGTGGATTCAAGGAATGCATATGGGGGAGGTCCCGTTGCATTATCCTTCGGGAACGTTTTTGCTAGATCGTCTGAGGAGCACTCATATGAGCATATCAACAATAACATAGTGTTTATATTTGTCTCTTCAATGTTTAGCAAATATTTTTTCCAATTAGGTCAGATGATGAAATATAGTTTCTGTTTCGTATGCTTTTTAGATCAGCCCACATGCTCTGCTTTCGAAGAACGCACTTTCAGTTTCGGTGACCTTACATTCAATAGGAGTATGTATTGCGCAACGCCACCGGGCGTATTCAGTGCGGGAGGACAATTCAGCGCGGCAAGTCATTTGTGTTGCAAGATACAACTGTAGCCTGGATATACGTGGAATGTGTCAATCTCACGGTAAGAAAGTATATTATATAATATAAAACACTGATTATTATAAAAAAATTATGATCTTTCTGCGTGTATGTTACTATGTATGTTACACGAACATGTTTTCTGCAGACATTAGACTAGACTAGATTAGGTTATTATTCACAGGATTATTGTTGAGACATTCTAATCTGGTAATATGCAACCACCTAATACACAGATAAACAAGAAAAGCTATGACAACAATTGTTGCCATAGTAATAATCATCTGCTATAAATAACAATGTAGGGGTTAGAGAATGGAGGTATATATTAACAAGACATCTCAACCCCCCATATTTAAAAATCGCCATCGCATTTGGGCGACTAAGTTTTCTAAAACGTTTAAAATAAACATCATCTAAAAGTGATGAGCCTGACCCTCTCAATATCAAATCTTTCAGATGGGACTATAAACGAGAGACTCGTCTCGTTGCTATACTACAGGCATATAAAACAACCACCGTGTGGACACCATTTAGGTGGATCTGTAGTCCAGTGGTAACACGCTCGACTGGTAATCACAGGTTCGATCCCCCATCTGACCATAATAAAATTAACAGTCTTTCAGATGGGACGTTAAACCGAGGTCTCGTGTCGGTGCTTTACACTGTGCACGTAAAAGAACCAGAGGAGACTCTGGAATGGGCCTCTGTCTGTATCATTGCACTATCCTCCAAAATCTAAAATGACTAATCTCTTCAGGAGGCGTCGCTCATATGGGCAACTGGTAACGACGATAAATAAACGTAAAACACACACTATTTATACTAAGAATAACTATGCATGGATTACTGTTAAGCACAAGAAACGACAATATAGCAAACATGTCGAGTGTTTTAGGAAAGGGTTGTTGCACTGACTACATGCATATAAACCAATTTAGCTAACGAATGCCTTTAAATCTTAATGTATATTCAATATGCTAGGTCACTTGCATAAGTGGTGAAGGGTGGTAGGGGAAACCTACATTTGTATATTCGACCTGTAAATAGGGGTGAAAATGTTAGACAAGAAAGTAGCAGTTAATGGAAATTAAAAATTACGAAGCAGTGGTTAGGTAAACTACATTAAGACATAAAAGCATATATACTGAGTCAAAAAAGAAACGATACCAAACTAAAAATGACGTAAAACGGATAAAACCATAGAAAGGTTTACTATATTATTACGTATCAGTACCGGGTATCTTATTGCAACGTCAGCCAACCATAAACACAGGTAAATAAATACCCGATAATCCTGGAACGCCGAATTTCCGATGTGCACGTGCTCCTCAACAAAGACAACTTCCTACACATGTACACATCGGAAAACCGGTTTATTGTACTGGTATTGCATTATCATCGAGGAAAAACACGTTACATACCCATTGTTACCTCTAACAAAATGCCTAGGCTAAACCGCAATCAGAGAATGCGTGCCATTGGCATGATTGACGGCGGTTTACGTCAGCGTGACGTCGCAAATCGACTCGGGGTTACGCGGATCACGACAACACGTCTACTTCGACGTTATCGAACACATGGATCGGTGGACGACCGTCCAAGATCTGGTCGACCACGTGTGACGACGCGTGAACAGGACCGTCACATTCGGACGTCACATTTACGTGACCGGTTCCTACCTGCTACGCACACAGCTGCCGTTACTCCTGGGATGACCAACACTCGCATCAGTGCACAAACCGGCTCGGTGAACGTGGCATTCGTGCCTATCGGCCATACGTTGGACCCATCCTGACACGACGTCACCGTGACGTACGGCGGGAATGGACGACGGAACGTGCTCGCTGGACTCGGTTACAGTGGAATTCGGTGATGTTTAGCGATGAATCGCGGTTCTGTTTGCGTCGAGCGGATGGCAGAGAGCGGGTATATCGCAGACGCGGTGAACGTTACGCCGACGCATGTGTACGTCAGGTCGATCTGTTCGGGGGCGGAAGCGTTATGGCGTGGGGCGGTATCACCTTCGGCAGTCGCACTGAACTGTTAGTGGTGGACGGGAACCTAAACGCCCAGCGGTACTGTGATGAGATCCTTGCGCCAGTTGTTGTGCCGTTCTTTAACGCCAACAGAAACGTCACACTGTTCCAACAGGACAACGCCAGGTGTCATACTGCTCGGATTCCACCACATTATTGGAGCAGAACAATATTGAAACCCTGCCGTGGCCTGCTTTGTCACCAGACTTGTCACCCATAGAACATTTGTGGGATACGTTAGACCGCCGCGTCAGACGGTAACGTTAAACCAACTGAGGGATGTTTTGCGTCAGGAGTGGACAAATATTGACCAGCAAGAGATTCAGACACTCTTCCGTTCGATGCGACGGCGGTGCATTGCAGTGAGAGACGCAAATGGTGCCCATACTCGGTATTGACGTCTGTGTGAAAACTCCATTAGACCCCTGTCCGACGAATTACGTCATCACGCAGCAGACAGTTTCGGAGGCTCATTATGCTTTATGTGCTCCTCTTTCAAACATGTTGGACTATCATCTTATGAATTTTCAAAGAATTTTCTTAATAAATGTTGAAATTATAGACACATAAACACCAGGTATCGTTTCTTTTTTGACTCAGTATATATATATTGACAAAATGTTGCTACTAAGTCATTTTGTCCTTGTTTATAAATACATGTAGGCCTACAGTCTGGTGGAAAAAAACAAGGAATTTCTATAGTCAACAGTTGTGTTATCATCTGTGACCTGGGTTGGGGATTTGCGTCAGGGAATCACTTAATAACAATATTAAGAAATAAACATGTTTAATGCAAGTAAGATACTACAAATATCATCATAGTATATGACAGCAATGTTTCTACACAGATATTCAAAAAGATGCAAATCATAAAACATTGATGAACATTATTTATGTAGTCTAAATACAACAACTTGAGCAAATATTTATGATGTTTTAGTTTATTAACAATAAAGTGGACCACGATGGCCCTATATCGCTCACCTGACTCCATTGTTCACACAAAGGTGTCATGCAACAACTATGATTATCATACATTGATCAATCTTACTAAATGTTGGTGGTAGATTTTCCGAAGAATTTGTAATATTTTGAGATGGAAGAATTTGTACCATGATGACAAGTAAATACTAAATCATAAATGGTGACTATAGACCCTATGGTTGCTGAGGAGAAGACGCTTGAACATGTTCACTGTGACGATGTCGGACGAGCGGTAACCATATGCATTGTATGTAGTTTCTTCAACACTTGCTAAAGTTTTTCAAGATTTACGCATCTATAAACTACATGAGGGGATGCTATATTGTGATGTCCGCTTTAAACATCGAAAAAGGTTATTAACGG
This sequence comes from Archivesica marissinica, assembly GCA_014843695.1. NCBI lineage: Eukaryota > Metazoa > Mollusca > Bivalvia > Venerida > Vesicomyidae > Archivesica > Archivesica marissinica. Next base: position 19,372,171 of record CM026404.1, read on the forward strand.
AAATAAACTAATGATCGAAAATGGATAAGCTATTTTGAACATAATTTCCACTTGTCTTCCATAGAAACTACCGCCAATCTGTAGGAGTAAACAGGTCAAGTGGTTGGGAAATATTTCTCCATAATTTAAATATGTAATTAATTGATGGCTGTTTGGGTCAGGCAGTCAGTGATTAAGCTTGGCTGAAATCTTGGGAAGAAGTCACTTATTCCTAACTTATTCTCACTATTCATACAGTTAGAAATTTGAAAATTTACAGAGAAGTATAACTTCAACTACTGTGTTCAAGAATGTATGTCTAAATGTTAAACCAAATTGACCTGCATAGCCTACAGTAAATAAATATGATATTGCTCTCTATTGTGACATGTATTTCACTAATATTCCAACACATTCAAGACACTGTATTGAGTGTTTTCCATAAATCACAATAAATGGTACAATGATCATCTTATTATTTTGCTATGTCTCATCACAGACAACCACTATGACACATTTGACTGTTCACATACGGAACGATACAGTACAACCGAACATCTGTGACCATCTGCAGCAAATATGTATTCCTGTAAAAGACAATATATAAATTCTTGTTATTGTATATACAGGCCCAATAGCTGTAGATTACTGTAATTGACATTGGCTTTCTGGCATTAGTGTCAAAATCACTGGAATTCAAAAATAAATACAGGAACACAAATTTTGGTATTATAATTTTTAGTGGCTTTACTGCGAGTACTATGTGTGCACTACAATAACGTGGGTTCTTGGAAACATGATCTGATCGGACAAATCTATAATATGGACCAATCTCTGAGTTTGTTGAATGCTAGACTTCATGTGTATTTCCAGGATCCTATCTACATGTTCCTGGTACTTGCAAAAATAATCCACCATATTGGAAATCTTAAAATCATCAAAAATTATGGGAATTATAATAGAAATAGTAAATGAATTTAAAATGGTAGATATATTGAATGGCAATTGGCAGTTTCGTGGAATCAAGTATAAGTTTTGAGAAGCGATTAAGAAAAAACGGCAGACAATACTGGCAAAGAACATGGTAATCCATGGGTGTGAGAACAAGTTATGCTAAGTATACAAGATGTGATAAAACTGTCAGCCACGACCTGGAAACGAGCTATTGTCGTAAATGCTACAACTCCATGACCATATCTCGACCGCCATAGGCCGAGTGTGGCCATTACTTCAGATTAAAAATACAGTACGGCTTGTGGACCATCACATCAACTGATCGTCAATGTACCCCCCACCCACACCTCTACTCCCCATCATAAATGTAAAATCATGCGACTGTAATCCAAAATGAGAAACATTCTCACTCTCAAGATGAATATCAAGCATTTTTGATTGGCTGATTCTGGGTATCAACCTAACACTATGGTACAGAATTTGAAAATAGTTTTATAATCCTGGACGTACTATTTTTATGTTTGAATCTACATAATTGTATGCAGCAGTGCTTATTCGAAAGTGGTGACAACGGCAGGAACTTCAGGTTTATTGTTTGTCGCTCCATTTGTGAATTCGAATTATCTTCCTCGCATACTAACTTTTGTGATTTCAAAAATCTCAGACATTGGCACAATTCAATTATGGCAGGCTTGTATATACAAGGACTGAAACTAAATGTTATGTCGATCCGTTGCATATTAATGACAATTTCTTCATATTATCATCAACATATGTAATCTGATTTTCACTACAAACTGTTTTGGCACCATAGAAACCATAGGCACCAATTACAGGCCATGATATTGTGATATTAATAGTTTGACACTGGTCAGATAAATGATTAAAATGCATACAAAATCTGATGTGTCTGACATGAGGAGTATTTCTCACTAGGGTTTTCACGGTTACACGTGTAAACGGAGCCGTGTCGTGTAATAGCAATACAAGTGTACTAATTGAGTAACCGTTTACACTATCTTAATTGATGACATCGTATAATGAAGCTTAGTGACGTAATAAAATCATAGCATCGACCGTTTTACTGAATTTTGTGAGACCTAGTACATGTCAGGGTTGGCCGGGAAATACTGGGGGCAGGAAATGATCATGGAGAATAAACAAAGTGTAAATGATGTCATGCCGTGTACAAAGGATCGTGTACACGTTTACAAAAATCTGTACAGATGGCAGCCCTATTTTTCACACATACATGTATCAACAGTACCCGACATGCCTGATACATATGCTCTGCACACCATCTCAAGCAACATACATGTCAAGTGATTATAGGATTCCTCTAGCGGTTCAAGAGATTTGAGAGGACACACATTTGTGACGGGCAGACGGAGACCAGTAAGTAATGCGTGTTAAATATACAGAGATGCTACTAACAAAGGGTATTAAATAATGAAAATAAAATTACAGAGAATGTAGAAGTGGAATTCGCAGTTACAATTGCAAGGCAATGCACTTAAATTTCACATAATTATTGTCTTATATATCAAGTTAAACTAAATTTGTATAAACTAAATGTGGATTGTTTTGGCAAATACTTACACCATGATGAAATCCAAGGAATGCCATTGAGCTTGAATCTGTAACTTAACATCCTAGGTTGGAATGTCCTAAAAATAATAAAACATGTACACCAGTGAGTTGTTTTAACAGGAGCAGGGTAATACATATGTCGATGAAAACCACGCCCAGTTGAAAGTGTTGTCACCCTTTTTTAATATTTACTCATTGAAAAACAAATTATTATTAGTTTGTCTTGCTGAGAAATTGAATTTTCCATTTGGAAACTGATAGCATGTTGAGCAAAGAAAACACAGATAAAACAGAAGAAACAACTTAAGATGTATATACTTTTTGGGAGTATTCAGGAATAGTAACACTGGGATATGAAGTGTTTGGAGGTACTAATATATAAATGGTAGTTCAGGGATTCTATTCAGTAGGACGTCAGATTTCGCACTGATCAATAAAGTGGCCCTATATGCAACAATTGTAAAGAAATATGTTCCAATTATAGCGCCTATCCAGAGTCTTTATATATATAATAAGTGTTCTTCAAATAAATCACAATTTAATAAAAAAACATGCATGTATATATGTATGTTATATAATAATTTCACAAAACGTTTACCGCATCCAGCCAGATTTCACTCAAAAGACGCAGGTTTATTCATCAAAAAATATAATTTTCAACGAGGTGCTTCAGTAGTGTAGATTAATAATGACACAATACTAATGAAAATCACTTGACTATTTCCTGAATACCCCCCTAAACTACAAACAAGAAAAACACATTAATAAATTGTTGACTGCTAAAATTATAAAATTATTGAGCTGAGTTAAATGCAGATATAATTATTACTAGTCTGCACAGTAATTTACCCTTTTTTGATAATGATGGGTTTCAGTCATCACATCTATACAGTCTGGTGGACAGTTCTGGCTTGACAGGTTCCCAGCCGCTCCCTCGTCTAAGTCAACACAACCAAGGTGGAACCCATCCATTACAAATTGATAAATTGCGCTGCATCATCATCTTTGTATCATAATTGTGTTAGCGACAGAGGCAATGTAGCATGTTGTCTGGAACCGAGTCTACCACTCTGTTTCCACTTCCTGGACATTGTGATGTCAACCTAGTAGAATAAAAGGTGTGTTTTGCATATAAATCGACAGTTATGAAATGCTAAACTGTCTAATCTTATCAGTGATTATTATGACATTGCAATTACTTTAGTTGGTGTCGGTTCTTCAGACTGCCCAGTTAATTGGTTAATCCAGTTGGAAGTGTGGAAGGCTTGCAAGACGGCAGCCATGTGTTCAAGCCCCCAGGACACAGGTTTTCAGGGAGTTAAACATGTTTTCTACACTCCTTGTCGTTAGTCAAAGGCATATATTATGTGGATTTGCTAAATAAACATTGGTGTTGTTGTTGTATAATTAGAGTCATTGCAGATATAGCGTGTGAATGACATGTTCTGCTTAAAGCATAGGAAAGAAACGTTTGCCTTGCCAGGGGTATTTACAATGTAGCGGCATCGGTTATCTTTAGTGTTGTTGATGGTGTAAAGGACAATGAGTAGCTTTATTTTGCGAGTAATTCTCAGCACCTCATACTTGTCTGTACATTTACAAAGAACAGGAGGGAGAAATGTAGCGATTCGGCACAGTCTATACATCAGACTGCACATGCCCACTTAGGAGAGCCAACTTGCAAGCAGGTGGTCGTGGGTTCAATCCCTGCCACCATTTTACTTTTTTGTATGTTCCATTAATATCAAACCCCTTGCACGGACCTAGCC
>CM026404.1:19377462-19415255 GCA_014843695.1 Archivesica marissinica
AGGATACGATGACAGCTGAAGTAATGTGTGACCCTTGCAAATTAATAGATAAACGCAGTTCAGCAACACACTACTGCGAACAATGTGAAGAAGATTTATGCAAAGGCTGTTTAGCTGGGCATCTATCAAGGAAAGCTACGACATTGCACAAGCCAATCACTATGCTTCAGAAAACAATGCGAGGTTTAAAACTATGTGAACCATGCGAAACTATTGAGAAGTTAATTGAAGCCGTCATGTTTTGTGATGAATGTGAAGAATACCTTTGTAGTGAATGTACAAACACACATAAGATGGGAAAAGCAACTAGAAAGCACATGCTGATTGAAATAGCATCGATGAAAGAGCATTCATCTCAGTCGGATGAACTACTTAAAATGTGTGAAACATGTAAAATAATCAATAAAGATACAATAGCAACTAAATACTGCACAGAATGTGAAGAGGTGCTTTGCGAAAAGTGCACAGATGTTCACCGCGCGAGTAAGTTTACGAAGAGTCATGTGCCAATACACGTAGCATTGATGCATAATGTAACGCATGCCGTACCTTCTCTCACATTATGCGAACCGTGTAAACATCAAAACCTGGAGTCTGTTGCTGCAAAGTTTTGCGTAGAATGTGACGAAATGTTATGCGATGCCTGTGTACAAAGACATACAGTGCAAAAGATAACAAAGACACATCAGATAAAAGATGTGGTTGAAAAACAATCATCAGTTCAGAACTGTGAGCTATGTTTGCTAAGAAATACATATGAACCTGCAAACCTTTTTTGCGAAATTTGCGAAGAACGACTTTGTGATCAATGTGGACAACAACACAGGAGCCAAAAAGCCACGAAACTACACGAGTTGGTCCAGTTAAAAGAACAACCGGCGATCAACAAAAGTCACGTGTGTGAACCTTGCTCTTGCGTTGATATCTCCAGAACAGCCATTAAGTGGTGCAAAGAATGTAAGGAGTTTCTTTGTGACACATGCAGTACGAGACATCGCACCCAGAAAGCTACAAAAGTGCATGTCCTTTACGATCCTGACACGGCCCTAATCACGGTTTGTGACCCATGTTCGGAAGCTGAAAAACACATACCAGCTGACAATCACTGTACACTGTGCAACGAGAATCTCTGTAAAGAATGCACACGTGCGCATAAATTTCAAAAAGCAACGAAGACTCATGACGTCATCGGCATCAGTGACGTGAAAGAGACACATCACTCCGAGAACCTGGGTCTGCATGTTGACAGTCCATCCGAAGCACACACGGAGCAGGTATTTTATGAAATATGTGATACGTTGATAAATATAAATTAATGTATTCAAATGCTTGCTATTGATTGTTGCCAATGGCTGGGTAAATGATTTGCCATATTTGCTATAAAATTATATAGTAAATCCTTAAAAAACCGTCCTCATAACCCATAATGCATAGATCGTTAATGTTTGTCATGTAGCATTAACTAGTTGACGTTTGCCCAAATAATGACCCTGGGGTCAAATATCCACGTAATATATATAGTGAAATTCTATAAAATAATCCCCAAAACCCCCATTGTCACCTATTGGACTAGTTATCATTCGTGGTGATCATGGGGTCAAATTCGACCTCACTCTATGGCCACATAATTTACATTGGTGTACATAATACCACAATGCCCAGAATATTAATATTTCAATCATCTAGTGGACAACTACTGGGTTTGCTCAAATGGTGAGCCCGAGGTCATAATTGACCCTACCGTGTGCCATTGTGTACATAGACTTCAATAGTACAACTCTTTAAAATTAATCTTCTCAGAAACCACAATACCCATATATTTAATATTTAGCATATATCGCCACCAAGTGAACCACTTGTAAGTTTGCTCATATGGTGATTCTTTTGTCATATTTGGCCCGACAATAGGGTCACATAGTTTACATAGACTTATAGAGTAAAAATATTACTTCAAATTTAAATGATTATGAAATGATGTATGTCAGTTTAAATTATGTGACCCTTACAGTGGGGTCATATATGGGGTCAAATATGACGTCATCATCACAATTTGAGCTAACTTAGTCGAGATTCATTAGGCAATGCTAGTTGGAATAACGTTTGAATAAAAATAGCTTCATATCAGTAACCACTATTCCAAGATTTTGGTATTTGGCAATTGGTTTATCATTTCATAATCATTTAAAACATTACAATTCATTTTCTCTGAAACCACAATGTCCAGAGCTTTGTAAGGTGCATGTGGCATCACCTAATGGACCCTTACTAAGACGTGAGAGGTCACATTGTTCATGTAGACTTCAATGTATGCATACGTGTAGTACAACTCTTTAAATATCATCTTCTCGGAAGCCACAATGCCTAGAGAACCTCTACTAAGTTTGTTAAAGCAGCATTACATCGTAATAAAGGATGTTTTGGGTAAAATATAAATACTAATGTGTGTGTGTTTACAAAAATCGAAATAGTTACTCAGAAACGATAAAATTCCAATAAATTTAAACCATCGTATACGCGAATTTGTTTATCAACACACGAAATGTAAACACGCACAACGCGCATGCGTGAAACAACAGAGGATGTAGAAAACAACGTATATATTTTGAACATGAAATACTATCTATCTATCTTCCTCTTATGTCGAACCCCTCGCGGGGATGTAGAAATGTTCCTAAAAGACTTAGCTAACAGAGGTTGGAATTAACATATCAAGTAATTTAATTAAAAAGGACAACGTGGGACAAATTGGGTCGATGCATTCCGAATGTAAACAAGTGCGGACGATGCGTTCCGGTTGTAAACAAGTGCGTGACAGATCGACTCGGAAAGTCCTACTTTCGGTTTCGAGTTTGTTTTATCGCAAAAAAAACACTGTTTACCAGATGAACATAAGCATACAAAGTATAATGTTAGAATGTGTAGCAGCATTGCTACCCATACGTAAAAATTGAAGTTTTCAAATATCTTTTATTTCATACGATGTAATGCTGCTTTAACGTGTGTCGTCCTGGGGTTATATTTATCCCACTGTATGTCACATACTTTACATTGGCTCACACAGTAAGTCATTCAAGTTCATTTGATACTTTCCATTTTGCACGTGGCATCGCACTACGTTTGCTCAAATGGTGATACTAGGGAAATAATTGTCTGGTAGAGGGTCACATAGCTTACAGAGACTTAAAAAGTACATCTCTCTAAAATAGTCTTCTCAGAAACCACAATATCCAAAGCATTGATAGTTTGCATGTATTACATATGACCTATGTGTTATAGTTGTTTGTTCTGGTTTTACCTAGGGTTTTACATCAGCACCATTTTCGGCTATATCACCGACATGCAGTTTACCGAACAACACCTATCATGGGCAGGTTCCAGCGGTTAACCAATACTTGGTGCACCAACCTCCATAAGAAACTGCCAACTTTTTCATATAAATGAGACACGATCTGAGCGGGGCTCGAATCCTTGACCATCAGTGATGATAGGTTATAGTGGTATACACGTCAGCGATCTTAACCACTCGACCACGGAGGCGGATATGTGTTACAGCCCTTTCAGCGTTTCATCTCTCGTGCGCGATTCAGTATCTTCATGACCATCTTGTTACGTTTCATTAGCGTTGTCTAACATTTTGTTGTCATTTTATGTAAAGGATGTAAAGGATGTTCCCGGAAAACCAGTTGCCTCTGACATTCGAGCAGACTCGCTTACACTATCATGGGATCCCCCGATTGTATTTGATGACAATGCCTACTACCAGGTAAACATTTTGTCGTAACACACTATTCTTGTCATTTAAGTAGCAGTGGTGGTCGTGGTGGTAGTAGTGGTAGTGGTGGTGGCGGTGGTGGTAGTAGTAGTAGTAGTAGTAACAGCATTCGCCGTAGTAGTAATAGTTGTAGTAGTAATAGTAGTGGTAGTGGTGGTAGTAGTTGTAGTGATAGTGGTGGTGGTGGTGGTTGTAGTAGTAGTAGTCTGGGTATATTAACACTCGCGCTTAGAAGTTAATGATCATCTATTTGTATAGTTCGTGTTCGGACTGTAGTTTTCGTCATACATGTGTACTTTATGTCAAATCGTGATGTATATATATAGGTCTCATTCTGTAATGTTCTCATGCATGAGGGGATTATATACCTCATATGAAGACGACGTGTTATATCCCCACTCCAAATGTCAATGTCACACTCGGAGGTTACCGTTATTGATATTTTGTTGATAAGTTGTCAACAGCATAACTTGACCATTCATTGTAGGGCGGTCGAATAATTGGCACATATGGTCATCTTGATTTGATGACGTATCGATATCCATGTACACACTTCCTCATCCACCCATGTATTTCAATTGTTTTCAGCTTAGGCATACAGAAACCACATTATTATTGACATGTGGTAAGGGACTTTGTATTGCATGGCAGTACTACACTGTTTCTTTAGGTATACACATACCACATGGATCAAGCGTATGTGTGTGAAGACAGTTTGTTTATAAAGTGAGAAGGATATTTTGTGAATTTTATCGTGTAATCTTAGCATGGACATAATGTAAGATAGGGTGCTATTTTATACGAATATCTTGAAGGTGAACTTTTTGCATTTTGTTGCTTTTGAAGACATCTTTTCTCAAATATTATCACCTGTGTTTCTATTTATAGTAACACACCTGTACTTTAAATTTATCGATTTTGACCAGTGAATAGCCAGTGTTTAGAACATCCCCTTGAGCGTCTATTCGTCACGCATGAGTTGGCAGCACGGGTGACGAGATATATACTTGATTCCGGTATAGCTCGACTGGTGAAAGTATGGAAACACGTTAACCTGAATCAACAGCGATGCGGAAGATTACGTCGAGTCTATCATGGGCTCGCAGTGAATGTTACGTGTGGATACACCAGGTACGACAGCAGGTGGACGGAAAAGAAATCTTTCATTACCTTCGTCTGCTGAATCATTTCTGAAGAAGGTTTGATCCAACACTGATGAATGTGCGGAAAGTGAACGTGTAACCGTTAAAGCTAAGCGGTCTCTATATAGTAATAGAAGATCGCCTCAGACTCCTGTACCAGCTCCTCGTAGGTTAGTCGTTACGGATGCACAGGTTCATGTTAGTGCGGACTCCACACTGGAACAGCTTATAAAGCAACTTTCTGCAGATGTACATTTAATGTACGCTAATCTCAGTGACATAATGGATAAACTCGAGGTTGGTCTGGAGCAGCGTATTTCCATCAAGGTGTCTCAACTTCTAGACAAGCGAATTAACACTGAAATGGGCGTATCAGGAAAGAAGTCGATTCCCATATTGAGACTATGAGGGATTCTGTTAGGTTAAATGTGGCTTCAGACATCGACGATATAAACAATCAAGTGTCCTCATTATCCACTAATTCACCTAGTAATGGTCAACCAGATCTTACACGCGATGTTGTGATACGTAATCTCAGAGAATCCAACAATGAGAACGCTAAGACGAAGGTGAATACGTTATTTCGAGATGGACTAAAAGTCAGAGACGTGTCCGTTATTGCCGCTGAACGTAAGGAATCTTCCGATGATAGACCTGGGGTGATTGTAATCACGTTTAAGTCTGCCAATGACAAGAAAAAGATCATGACTGTGAAAAACAAACTCAAACACAATCAACAATACTCCAAGGTATATATAAATCATGACCAGTCTAAAAGTGACAGAGTGATGGCAGATAACTTTCGAGCTATTTTGGCTGCATTGAAACATAGTGATACTAACCTCTCACTTCATGGCTCCAGGATCGTACGTAACACTAATAATCGTCAGAATACAGGCCGTAGTGACACGCGTATACAAGGTCATGATTCAAGGCCTAATCGTGGTGAACGTGACCTTCAAAATAGACAGACTGACCGCAATCAATCGCATGGGGCTAGGGGTAAGCAAGATAGTCAACACAGAGGTTCACAGCACGGTCCTCAAAGATCCGTATATCAGGTTTCTGGAATGTTCTTGGTTGGTCAACTATCCCTTTAAGTGACAATTTTCAGTTAAGAGCCGCCTGTATTGAAAATATTGATCTTGATATAGTGGGCATCGCTGAAACCCACCTTAGGAACAGCGACATTTTATCTCTTGAAGGATACCAGTGGTTTGGGCGCAACCGTCTACGTATTCATAAGAACGCAAGAAATCAGTAATTTGTCAAACTTTGTTACACCTGGAATGCCAGACCATTCGTTGTTAACATGGAAATTGAATGTTGCTGATGCAAACATTGTTAACCAGGAAGATAGTGTATCTTCTTTTGACAAGTTTGATCTGAATACCATTTCAAATAATTTCATGTCAAATTCTGAAACCATTCAATGTATAAACGATGTTATTGCTGCTCTAGAACATAGTTTGCAAACACAATCAGATATAGATGGTATATATGGTGATTTTTGTAATATTGTCAAACTTAATATGTATGATAGCATTCCTTTTAAAACTATCAAAACTGGGTTCAATAATAAGAAGCGAAAACCGGGTAAACCTTGGTGAACTAATACACTTTCAGAGTTATGGTCTAACGTATGTTTAGCTGAAAGAGAGTGGATTAAATGCAATGACCGCAATAGTAAAGTGAGATTAAAAGCTGAATTTGTCTCAGTCCGTAAGACTTTGACCGGGAAATTCAACGAGCAAAACGACGTCATTGGTATTCTATACAGTCTGACTTAATGCAGGAATGTGATACAAATCAGTCCAATTTTTGGAAGTCTATAGGCAAAATTGGGGTTAACAGTAAATCTAAACGTATACCTATGATAATTGTTAATGCAGATGGTTCTACCACGACTAACACCACTGATGTACTGAATAGGTGGAAAACTGATTTTGGAAACCGTTTTTTATCTGGAAATAGTACGAGCGATACTGATAGCACATCTATAGAAAATATCGATATCAATTCTGCAAGTTGATTTAATGAAGTAATGAAAGCCATCGCTAATCGTGGTAAAGCTTGTGGTTATGATACAATTCAGCCGAGGTTATCAAGAATGACGTGTGTATTGTATTCTCTGTTTAATGTTTGTTTTCATAACAGTACCGTACCATCAATATGGGGTAAATGTATTATTAATCCCATACCTAAGACGTCGTCAAATGATCCTAGAGACCCATTGTCTTATAGGGGTATATCATTAGCGTCATCTTTGTATAAAATATACTGCTCAATTATTAATGGTAGACTGACGAAATGGTCAGAAGATAACAACAAGATAACGGATGAACAGAATGGCTTCCGAAAGAACAGAAGTACGGTTGATCATATTTCATCTTTAACAAGTTTAATTGATACCAGGATAAAGAACAATAAATCTACTTACTGCGCCTTTATTGATTTCCGGAAAGCATACGATTTCATTAATATATCTAAATTATGGAACCGTCTGACGGATATTGGTGTTTCAGGAAAACTATATTTATCCATAAAGTCACTTTATTCATCCGTTTCTTCTTGTGTCCGTGTTAACAGGCTGTATACCGATTGGTTCGATGTAAATTGTGGTCTTCGTCAAGGGTGCATACTCTCACCATTATTGTTTAACCTCTACATAAATGATCTTGCCATTTATTTGAAATCTTTTGGAAAAGGTATTGTCTGTGATAATGACACTATATGTATCATGATATATGCTGATGATATTGTGCTACTTGCCAAATATGAGCATGACTTACAATTGCTGTTAAATGCATTACATGACTGGTGCAATAGAAATGACATGCTTGTAAATAATGATAAAAGTAATATTGTACATTTTCGTAAACAGTCTAGTCCAAAGACAAACTTTATATTTAAATGTGGCAACACTGTCCTGAAAATAGTAGAAAAATACATGTATCTTGGTATGTTAATGACTGAACATCTTGATTTTGAAGCAACAGCTAAACATGTTGACCAGAGTGCAAGCAGAGCTCTTGGTCTATTGATTGCAAGATGTAAACTGGCAGGAGGCCTTCCGTATGCAGTATTTATACAATTATATGATTCTAAGGTATGGCCAGTGATTGGTTACAGTGCATGAATTTGGGGTTATAAACAATATTCTTGTATTACTGCTGTCCAAAATAGAGCTATCAGATTTTTCTTAGGTGTTGGTAAATATACACCGAATGCTGCTTTGTTAGGAGAGATGGGATGGGATCCGTCATATATTCGCCAACTGGAGTGTACAGTTAGGCACTACAAACGATTTCCAATCACCAACGCATCACGGTTAAATAAACGAATTGCATTGTGGGCAGATTCAATGGCCTCTTTGCGTTGTAAAAATTGGTTTTACATATTCCAGAAGCGTATAATTATTAGAAATGGGAGTAGAATTTCCATTAAATTTTTTGAATCCTATCTCTTCTTCATCTGTATGTAAAGTCAAAGCTGCTGCTATGAATGAATATAAGGTAATGTGGTATACACAGATTAATAATACTGTCGGCCCTTCCGGCAGAAATAAATTACGAACTTATTGTTTATTCAAATCAGAATATAAAACAGAAGAATATTGCAAACTTATACTTCCTTTACGCCATAGAGCAGCGTTTGCTAAATTTAGATGTGGTGTAGCACCATTGAGACTAGAGACAGGTAGATATGAAAATTTGTCATTAGAAAAGTCCTTTTTGTGAAAATTGTATTGAAACTGAGGCCCATGTGATTTTGGAATGTATGCTGTATCAAGATTTAAGACAAATCCTATTTAAGAAAGCAACACAGATGAACTTTCACTTTGCTGCTCTTTCTCCAAATGATAAGCTAATATTTATATTTTCCAACGCAGAAATTATGAGATTAAGTGCCAAAACCTGTTTTAATATTCTACAAAGACGTTATTTTTACCTTTGTACATAATGCTTCAATTTGTCTTAATAATCCAATGAATTTTTAATACCAGCTGAATAGTCTATGCTAATCAGTTCAATTCTGATCTGATCAGAGTTGATATTTGCTTTTTCAAAAAATTTGTTAATATGCGCAATAGTGCTCTCATACAATCATCAGCATTTTATGATATCATTTTGATTGTAAGCTTATTTTAGGTTAGATTAGCGTAGGCTATTCAGATTTATCATGCGTTGTTTACAAATACATGTATTATATCATACTATATTATTACAACTGCATAATGTGATGTGTTTTATACTTTGATAAATACCGTCTCTTGTAACTCATTTATGAGTGGCAATGTACTATACCATGTATTATTTTGATGTCGTTCTGTTATTGTTGTACATTGATGAGACAATAATAAATATAATAAATACCACATTATTATTGACGTGTGGTAAGGGACTTTGTATTGCATGGCAGTACTACATTCATGTTTGTTTAAGCAGTGTACCATGTCATGTTCATCTACCCCCCCCCCCACACACATACATGTCGAAATTAATGCTGTACACATCGTTTTTGCAATTACCTGTTGAGAGCTCCCTGTAAAATGGTGACGTGACACAATCTTGATTATGCAATTTGGGTGTTTGGTGACGACCTGTGTCTGTGAACAGCATAATTGAAAGCGTTGTAGATGGATTTTGATGAACATTTGTGGATATACATATGGTTTGTTTTGGAGGAAGTGTGCCGACCTTTGACGAAATTCTATTGTAAACTATACATACCTGTAACTCGATAGACATAATTATACGTTTAATGGAATACCATAAGAAATGTCATATGACCTATGCAATAAGTCCTACCATAATAAATCCCATATGACCTATGCAATAAGTCCTACCATAAGAAATCCCATATGACCTATCCAATAAGTCCTACCATAAGAAATCCCATATGACCTATGCAATAAGTCCTACCATAAGAAATCCCATATGACCAATGAAATAAGTCCTACCATAGGAAATCCCATATGACCTATCAAATAAGACCTACCATAAGAATTATCATATTACCTATCAAATAAGTACTGCAACCGGATTGGTACTACAATGTGGACAACATTAAAAAACTATTCGACACTATCAGAGTAGAGTCCATCATATCATTTATCAAGGCAATAGGAATTTATAATAAGCTGTGATATCAATTGTTAATCATGCCTTTGTAGTAATCATTCGTTCATATATTACCTGTAATTAATCTTACGTCTTTATAACTTCTTAGTATTAATTTTTACGTAATGCATATACTTATATAGAATTTTATTTCATACACTCGACAATAAACATAACTTTAATGCGCGCTACATGACCTTAGATGTCGATGCGCCGTAAAACACCATTCATTCATTATTATCAAATAAGTCCAGATCAAATCATAGTCTGAAGTCATGTGAAAAGATACCATTGATGTCAATATATACCACTGTAAAATCAAGCATTTGTTTTGTGTAATATACAAGTGCGGCAATTTGAATATATATGGATCTTATAGAAAATCAAGATGCAGAGATTTTTTCCACGGAATTCTCTTGGAATGCTGTATTTTTTCTGGACAGTTATTTCATGTATGTTGCCTGGTTGTTGGCTTCATTGCTTCAACTATACGCTAAGTCCTTTGTTCACGTTTTGCAATCTTAATATATGTTCTTAAAATGCCACCACGCATCCCATTTATGGTGCATTAAATGAAATACGTTGCGTGTAATTCAGAGTATGTGTTCCTAAATAAGATTGCGACTGCAAACTACAGGCCAGTTCCATTTGGAGGGTTTGGGGAGTTTCAGCAAACGGGTATTTACGATTAATGCTTTGCAAATACTGTCTTCTGACCATGGGGATATGACCTTAAACCTGAAAACAAACACATCAGGCCAAAGTTGAGGTCACGAGTGGGATAAGGCAAACATTAGTTGATTCGTTATGGTCCTTTCGTCGTGTTGTGCTTCATTTATAACTTTATTAAAATACTAATCGACACTTTGGATATCACTTGACAGTAGTGTGTGTTCAACATGTAGTACCAATCGACAGAATGCATATTACCTCTCATGCAAATTGCATATTACATCTCATGCATAATGATAGAATGGGAACAGGCGTTGATATATTTTGCCTTGTCAGTCATATAAATACCCAGACCATTAATTGGGCATGTTGAGTTTCTGATAATATCAACGTCAGTTTGCCAGTAGTTAATTAATAAAATACAGACATACTGGAACCCAGGCTAGCAGAATGAAATATCGACATACTGGAACCCAGGCTAGCAGAATGTTTATGTCCAAAAAATGTTATTCTCTTTTCCTCATTATTTGTTTAGGTACGATGATAAGCTCAGTTAGATTCGCTACTCTCCAAAGATATTGAGTGCACTTACTTATTTACAGGTAAGCTATAAGGACGTGGATAATTCAGGGAGGTGGAAGTTTCATCCAGAAGAACATACCCGTGCTACCGCAATACTCCATGACATGAAATCAAATACTAAGTTCATATTTCGTGTCAGAGTTGTTTGTGAAGATGGAGAGGGACCATACAGTCCACCGAGTGACGAATGCGTGACTGCTATGTCGCCTGCTTTTAGAATTGTTGGGTTCGCAAATATTGTAGCACAAGGACCTCCGCCAAAGCACGCCCTGCCTATAACGGAAACGCTAAATGCAAGGAACGATAAGGCCAAAACAAAGAAATTTGAAATAGGTAATTGAAGTATTTTCATTTAATAAACTAATGATTTATATATCGATATACACGTATTACTACTATGTGAGGATACTGCTTTCTCTGAAACCAGGATCACTTTCATTGACAGGATCATATCACGGTGTGGCAACCTAGTTTATTCCCGGCGCGAGATGTTATTACATTTCAGTCTAGGTTCCGCCCAGTACACGTTGGATCATTGTCAATATATATTATTGATAACAATTGTAAAGCAGCAAGATACTCATTAATATATATTCGGAGAGGGGGGTCGAAGGTTCGAACCTCGTCAGGAGCTCGTTCTGATATTGCCGGTTGGTGAGCCGCCAGTTAGTTAAATATAACGGTTACGGATTGCCTATCAACTAGGCGCCTGGCCTTCAATGATAGGATTCGTGAAGTACTGATGTCCATAAGAGGTGTCTCATAAGTCAGAAATTACTGGCCCTTTCAATAGGGGTGACACTATAATAAACATACACTTTACTTTACTTTTATATACTATGAATTGTATTTGTCGACAGGCTCACCACAGGGAATTATCGACAAAGAAAAGACAATTATGCTGGTGGGTGCCACAGGAACAGGAAAGAGCACTCTAGTTGATGGCTTTGTTAACTACTATCTTGGTGTGAACTGGAGTGATCCATTTAGATTCACCATAATTGACTTGGAGCAAGATGAAAAGGAAAGACTGAAAAATCAGGTGATTATCATCTATTATTATTATATTTCGGGTTTTGCGCCTGCATCAGCACAGCACCATGTTGGGCTGTATCATCTAACCTATATAAAATGTACAACACATGTATAATAGAGAGTGTCACCGATTATAGCTGTATGTTATTTCTACTGTGGAATTATCTCCACAATAGAGTGCTTATTAGCAAATCCTCTAGCCCTATAGATGAAGTATTAGGTCGACGCATCGGATTATTTGTCGGCCTGTCTACGGATCCGTCACAAACGGTGTCCGTCCCACAAATAAGGACATTCTTTTGTAACTCTCTCTATCTCTCGCACACTTTCAAATAACTAATCATTATCAATAATAACAACATTAATTAACCTCCAACGATTTGAAGGATCTCGGATGAGGATTTAAGCAATGGGTGGAATTTCATGAAACTCCAATCAAGTATTATCATCAAAGTGCACATGTATAACTTTAGATCGCACCAGCTCAGTCGTCAGTTCAGTCATCAGCTCAGTAACAGTGAGGGCTCTTAGAGTTATTGCACTTTAATTTATTACACATTCAATAAACTTGACATAAGTAACCGCTTTATGGACTGTCATCAAACTTAAATTAATCTTGCCATTTTATAAAATTAACAAAGGGTCATATTCAGTGGGGGATACCAATTCAACGAATTTGTTTGTTAATTACTTATATTTGAATCATTTTACAGGCTTTATCTCAAACGGAATGGATCACTTGCTACTCAATCAATCCTGAAAATGGAAGTCGCCTTCGTTATCGTTTAAATATAATAGATACACCAGGGTTTGGTGATACACGTGGACTAGCTAGAGATCAAGAGATCGTGGAACAAATTCGTCAACTATTTTCTGATGACGGACCGAAAGGTATATCTTGTATTGATGCTGTATGTTTTCTGATTAAAGCTCCCGATGCCCGACTCACTTCTGTTCAAAGGTACATTTTTCAATCTATAATGTCTTTATTTGGAAAGGATATTGAGTCAAACATTTGCTCCCTTGTGACCTTTGCAGACGGCATTGATCCTCCAGTTCTTGCTGCATTGAACGAATCAGGATTGCCTTTTGGGAAAAGTTTCACCTTCAACAATTCGGGTTTATTTGCAAATAACATGAATACTAGCAGTTCCAGTTTGTCACCAATGTTTTGGGAAATGGGTCTAAAAAGTTTCAGGGAATTCTTCAAACACATTGAGCAAGTACAAAATCGTAGTCTTCAGCTTACGAAGGATGTCCTCGATGAAAGGTTCCGCATGGAAGCCACAGTTCGTAACCTTCAACCTCAACTGAACGCCGGCCTTGCTAAAGTGGATCAGTTGAAACAAGAAATAAAAATATTTGAGGAAAACAAATCCCTGATCAAAGATAATGCAAACTTTGCGTATGAAGTAGAGCAACTACAACAGAAAAGAAAGGAATTGCCCAGAGGAATGCATACCACAAACTGCACTGAATGCCATTTCACATGTCATGAAGATTGTGCTTACGCTAATGATGATCAAAAAGCTGACTGTTGTGCTATGGGAAGCGATGGACAATGTACTGTTTGTCCTGATAGATGTCACTGGGAAAAACACGCCAATACGCCATATATTTTCGAATATGTTACGGTCAAAGTACAGAAAACGTATGCAGATATGCAAAAAAAGTATCAGGAAGCAACCGGGAGAGTACCAGATCAGGAACAACTACTTGAGAGCATGGGTAACGAATTGGATGATCTTTGTGATGCTATTGAAGACATGATGTTAGTTGTGAAAAGCTGCAATGAGCGACTGAAGGACATTGCATTGCGACCCAATCCTTTGTCGATGACAGAACATATTGACTTGATGATAGAAAGTGAGAAAATGGAGAAAAAGGCAGACTATCTCAAGAGAATACATGTTCTTAACGAATTCCGTAAGCGAGCACACATAACATCAGATGCAGAGATGTTCAGCAAAGACGCACGTAGTACAGCCGGAGTAGCTATGAAAGGAGGGAAAAGGGTACGAGAAAAAGATGCACGCACAGTCATGTCAAGACTTAAATCCTTCTTTTCATAGATTAGGAACAAAACTCGATGGAAATGTTAAAAATATACATATGAAATGTGACCATCGACAATACTTGTTTGTTGAAATAATGAGCTGCTCTTGAAATGAATATTAACGAGATCAGTTCAAGTATGAAACGCGAAGCTTGTCTACCAGTTAATATGTTCGTTTAGGAATATATCACCATGGAAATGTAGAGATAGATAGATATATTACTTAATTTATAGAGGGTGCCATACTTTGTTCTGAACTATTCCTCCTTAGGGCCCTCTTAAATTAACATCATAGTATAAATCTACATACACAAAAATCGTAGCAAAATTACATAGTTACATAATTAACTATGCATGTGTATTTTAAACAACTTCATAATCAATCCAATAGTTTGATTGAAAACCAAAACAACATCTGCATATTGATTTACAATCATATATAGCAGTATATTGGTTTACAATCATATATAGCAGTATATTGGTTTACAATCATATATAGCAGTATATTGGTTTACAATCATATATCGCAGTATAAAGTTGTTATAACATTACTTTCCATTTTGTTATGAAAATATTTAAACGCCCAGACGTATTAATTTCAAATTTTAGACTATTCCATATCTCTGGACCAGGGTATCCTAAATAGTTATTGTATATTTCACATCTAGGTCTTGGAATACTAGTATTGTAGCTACGTATATATATATATATATATATATATATAATATATACATCAGTTGAGAGACCTGTTCTATAAAACCAAGTATATTGAACTGATCTAAAAGTAATTAAATCTTAATTAATCTGCACGCGTCTTTCACAACGTTTTGACAAAGATGGTAAAATAGAAATACATGTCCCCTCAACAAAATTCCTAATCGCTCACCTGATGTTTTACAGTATTTGGCGCAACTAATAACAAAATAACGCCCATATTCATATCTTCTTATTCGTTATATTTTCTTCAGATCGTTTTTTTTCTGTATAATCATTTCGGTTAAATGCATTAAATAACAATAAGAAAATATTTATATTGTATGATTATTAATTGACTCCAAATATTATGAAATACAAGGTGACCGATTAGGAATGTTGTTAAGTGTATAATTACTGACTTCGTTGAGTTCTCCACTTTTGAACAATGGTTCAACTTTTGCAAATGCCCACGCCTCAGAAAAAGTGTTTGCTTTCAAACTCACTATTTATTATAACAATTAAATGTTGTACAATACTATCAGCTGATACATATATAGGTGTACTTAATTGCGAACAGTGACATAGAACTATCATTTTCAATAATTATATATTAACCCGTCCATATTTGCTATACCTTCCAATGTATTTCTTTGGTTTGATACGTTGTTAACGCTCCCAAACGGGTATGCTCGAATCAACCTTTCAATTACTGAACAGTGTTTGTCTGAGCCAGTATCTTGAAATGTTTACAAGGAATGTATATATAGTTTGGAACAAATATGTACCACCATGCTGGCTTGCATCTTACCTGATAGTTTCTATATACCATCAGCAGCACCAGAGATATTTCCACTCAGTTTCTATATACCTTCAGCAGCTCCAGAGATATTTCCACTCAGTTTCTATATACCATCAGCAGCTCCAGAGATATTTCCACTCAGTGTCTATATACCATCAGCAGCTCCAGAGATATTTCCACTCAGTTGCATTGCTAAAATATGTTCGTCGGAGCAAATATCTTGAAAATCGTTGGAGGGAATTTAGTCATAGTTGGTACAAATATGTATCCCCATATTGGTTTATAAAATGTCTAGCCAAATACCCTTTCAATCTCTTCAACGTGTCCAGACATACTTAGTACCATTGCATTTCCTTAATTGACAAGCTGGTAGCTAAGAATTATCAATCTATTATTACTTCTTATGCTATTAATGACAGTCCGTCTAGAACGTCAACGAATTCCATGCCCTCTTCAGTTTGATTATTGATATTTTATATTTTCATCGATTCAGTCGCAGCACGAATTTCTCGACAAGACTCGAAAGCAGTGTGTGTGCATGCGTGCGTGTGTGCGTGCGCGTGTGTGTGTGTTAGTGTGTGTGTGTGTAGCAGTAGGGTGAGTATATTAATGCTGTCCTTTATGGTGATGTATTGTGATTGAAATATTGATGTGTGCCTTCTGTGGCAAGAAGATGCGGATGATGAAACACTGTTGGTGTACCTACTACAATACGATGGTTATGGTATTGATGTATTTTATGGTAATGTAACATGATTAAAAGTCTATGGTGTTTATATTAAAGTAACATGATGTTGTATAATGAATGTGAGCTGGTGTGAATATTATAATGTGATGATTATGTAAAATTAGGATGATGTTGCATAATTAATGTGAGCTGGTGTGAATATTATAATGTGATGATTATGTAAATTAGGATGATGTTGCATAATGAATGTGAGCTGGTGTGAATATTATAATGTGATGATTATGTAAATTAGGATGATGTTGCATAATGAATGTGAGCTGGTGTGAATATTATAATGTGATGATTATGTAAATTAGGATGATGTTGCATAATGAATGTGAGCTGGTGTGAATATTATAATGTGATGATTATGTAAATTAGGATGATGTTGCATAATGAATGTGAGCTGGTGTGAATATTATAATGTGATGATTATGTAAATTAGGATGATGTTGCATAATTAATGTGAGCTGATGTGAATGCAATAATGTGTTGATTATGTAACTTAGGAAGATGTTGCATAATAAATGCGAGCTGTTGTATATACTAGTGTGCTATGATTATGTAGAGTAGGATGACGTTGCATAATAAATGGGAATTGTTGTATATACTATTGTGCTATGATTCTGTAGATTAGGATGATGTTGCATAATAAATGGGAATTGTTGTATATACTAGTGTGCTATGATTCTGTAGATTAGGATGACGTTGCATAATAAATGGGAATTGATGTATATACTAGTGTGTTATGATTATGTAAATTACAATGATGTTGCATAATAAATGGGAATTGTTGTATATACTATTGTGCTATTATTGTATTGATTAAGATGACGTTGAATTGTAAAGTAAATTGAGGTTATTTTGCCTAACGAACTCGAGCTGTTGAATATAATATAGTTCGATTATTATCTCAATTAGGATGATGTTGCATCGTGACGTAAATTATGATGATGTTGCATCGTGACGTAAATTAGGATGATGTTGGATCGTGAAGTAAATTAGGATGATGTTGCATCGTGAAGTAAATTAGGAAGATGTTGCATCGTGACGTAAATTATAATGATGTTGCATCGTGACGTAAATTATGATGATGTTGCATCGTGAGGATGATGTTGCGTCGTGAAGTAAATTATGATGATGTTGCATAGTGAAGTAAATTATGATGATGTTGCATAGTGAAGTAAATTAGGATGATGTTGAATCGTGACGTAAATTATGATGATGTTGCATCGTGAAGTAAATGATGATGATGTTGCGTAGTGACGTAAATTATGATGGTGTTGCATAATGAAGTAAATTATGATGATGTTGCATAGTGAAGTAAATTATGATGATGTTACATAGTGAAGTAAATTAGGATTATGTTGCATAGTGACGTAAATTATGATGATGTTGCATAGTGAAGTAAATTATGATGATGTTACATAGTGAAGTAAATTAGGATTATGTTGCATAGTGACGTAAATTATGATGATGTTGCATCGTGAAGTAAATTATGATGATGTTGCATCGTGACCTAAATTAGGATGAGGTTGCATAATGAATGTGAGCTGGTGTGAATATTATAATGTGATGATTATGTAAATTAGGATGATGTTGCATAATTAATGTGAGCTGGTGTGAATATTATAATGTGATGATTATGTAAATTATTATGATGTTGCATAATGAATATGAGCTTGTGTAACTACTATAGTATGATTATTATGTAAATTACGATTGTGTTGCATAATTAATGTGAGCTGGTGTGAATGCAATAATGTGATGATTATGTAACTTAGGAAGATGTTGCATAATAAATGCGAGCTGCTGTATATACTAGTGTGCTATGATTATGTAGAGTAAGATGACGTTGCATAATAAATGGGAATTGTTGTATATACTATTGTGCTATGATTCTGTAGATTAGGATGACGTTGCATAATAAATGGGAATTGTTGTATATACTAGTGTGCTATGATTCTGTAGATTAGGATGACGTTGCATAATAAATGGGAATTGATGTATATACTAGTGTGTTATGATTATGTAAATTACAATGATGTTGCATAATAAATGGGCATTGTTGTATATACTATTGTGCTATTATTGTATTGATTAAGATGACGTTGAATTGTAAAGTAAATTGAGGTTATTTTGCATAACGAACTCGAGCTGTTGAATATAATATAGTTCGATTATTATCTCAATTAGGATGATGTTGCATCGTGACGTAAATTATGATGATGTTGCATCGTGAGGTAAATTAGGATGATGTTGGATCGTGAAGTAAATTAGGATGATGTTGCATCGTGAAGTAAATTAGGATGATGTTGCATCGTGACGTAAATTGGAATGATGTTGCATCGTGACGTAAATTATAATGATGTTGCATTGTGACGTAAATTATGATGATGTTGCATCGTGAGGATGATGTTGCATTGTGAAGTAAATTAGGATGATGTTGCATAGTGAAGTAAATTATGATGATGTTGCATAGTGAAGTAAATTAGGATGATGTTGCATAGTGAGGTAAATTATGATGATGTTGGATCGTGAAGTAAATTATGATGATGTTGCATAGTGACGAAAATTATGATGGTGTTGCATCGTGACGTAAATTATGATGGTGTTGGATCGTGACGTAAATTATGCTGATGTTGCATAGTGAAGTAAATTATGATGGTGTTGGATCGTGACGTAAATTATGATGATGTTGCATCGTGAAGTAAATGATGATGATGTTGCATAGTGAAGTAAATTAGGATGATGTTGCATAGTGAAGTAAATTAGAATGATGTTGCATAATGAATGCAATCTATTGTATATACTAGCTATTATATATACTATAGTTCGATTATTATGTAAATTAGGATGAGTTTGCATAATGAATGCGAGCTATTGTATATACTATAATGCGATTATTATGTAAATTAGGATGAATTTGCATAATGAATGCGAGCTATTATATATACTATAGTTCGATTATTATGTAAATTAGAATGAGTTTGCATAATGAATGCGAGCTATTGTATGTACTATAATGCGATTATTATGTAAATTAGGATGAATTTGCATAATGAATGCGAGCTATTATATATACTATAGTTCGATTATTATGTAAATTAGGATGAGTTTGCATAATGAATGCGAGCTATTGCATAAACTATAGTTCGATTATTATGTAAATACAAATGATTAACATGATGGCAGTAATGTGGTTTGTCTAATGTTATACACTTATGATTATGTTGCGGGTGTTAATTAAGATGTTAGAACACATATATTCAAATAAAATTCTTTAAAATTAAACTCCACCAATCAACTCCTATATTTGAATCATTCGGTTGTTATCCAACAGAACGAAAGTAGAACGAAAAACAGGTTGCAATAATACAGGACAATGTTCATACTCATAGCAAACAATGTGATCAAATACATCCAAAGGACAGGTTCCCAGAACATTTTCCTTCAATGTAAAATTATCACCACTTATCATCAGTTTTTAGAATGCATATAATTATAGAGAGAATATATTTCGTATCCACTCTCACATGAATTGAGCGGTTTTTTAAATATTCACAATGACATGGTGGTGCACACAGCTACGGTCAAGGTCACACGTAGAGGTCAAACGCACGGGGTTCCTCCCTAAATAGTTCATGGCATGGGTACATTTCGACTCCAATGTTTAATGTTCACATGCTATGGATCAATTTATATTGTTGTTGTAAGGTGATTTCATATTGCTGATCTTGAACTCTGTTAATATGTTAATACTTTATTAATGATGTTGGTGACCTTGAACTCTGTTATCTTAATACTTCATTAATGATGTTGGTGACCTTGCCCTATGGTAAAGTCAATGTCATAAAGAAATTATTTTACGGTTTATGACATTACCTGTCTGTCAATGATCAATATCTTTAACTAATAGTGAGCTGTATATTGCATCACAATACCACCTCCTTTATAGTGAGCTGTATATTGCATCATAATACCGCCTCTTTTATAGTGAGCTGTATATTGCATCGCAATACCGCCTCCTTTATTGGGAGCTGTATATTGCATCACAATACAGCCTCCTTTATTGGGAGCTGTATATATTGCATCACAATACCGACTCCTTTATAGTGAACTGTATATTGCATCACAATACCGCCTCCTTTATTGGGAGCTGTATATTGCATCACAATACCGCCTCCTTTATAGTGAGCTGTATATTGCATCGCAATACCGCCTCCTTTATTGGGAGCTGTATATTGCATCACAATACCACCTCCTTTATTGGGAGCTGTATATTGCATCACAATACCGCCTCCTTTATAGTGAGCTGTATATTGCATCACAATACCGCCTCCTTTATTGGGAGCTGTATATTGCATCACAATACCGCCTCCTTTATTGGGAGCTGTATATTGCATCACAATACCGCCTCCTTTATAGTGAGCTGTATATTGCATCACAATACCGCCTCCTTTATAGTGAGCGCCTCCTTTATTGGGAGCTGTATATTGCATCACAATACCGCCTCCTTTATAGTGAGCTGTATATTGCATCCAATACCGCTCTTTATTGGGAGCTGTATATTGCATCACAATACCGCCTCCTTTATAGTGAGCTGTATATTGCATCACAATACCGCCTCCTTTATAGTGAGCTGTATATTGCATCGCAATACCGCCTCCTTATTTTCGCTTATACTGTTTTGTTAACGTTTAGCTTGGTAGATTGGACATGTCAATATATTAACCGCTTCTCTATATATAGTTATGTCTGTTGTTGCTTCGTATATCCTCACTTATAGCAGCGTGTGTCATATTAGAGAAATGGATGTGTGCTATTCGGTGTGACTAATGACATATATTTTGTTTGTTTTGTTATTTCCCCGTTGTATATATAAGTGTTTTAGTTTGTTAGTTATTTATCTAGACATGTATATGCACACAGCCTACTTACATAGACACATTGTTTTACATATAATAACAATCAAACAATTACTATTTAGGCCATGTATGCTTTTAAAATATTATGTACTTAGTAATAACATAGAAAGTCCTTAAAGCGATACTACATAGGTGAAAAGGCGAATTTCTACAGAATGCAATTTCCTATATTGTGGTATTTTGTCCTACAAATAGTTGCCACTGTATCTGAACATTTTCTCTAATAAACATAATTTGTTGACCAAAATAATGTGAAAGGGTCAACATCCATGATTTTTTATCCGGAATAACAACATTTGTGATGCAGATTTACCATTATATCTCACCTTTTGTGCCTGCACATATTTATTTTTAGAATAATCACATTTACATTATCTCTGAACGATTGTAGCACGAACATACTATAGACTCCAATAATAAACAGACATCTGCTGACCGCTATATGAAATGCTACTTTCACTTTTGAAAGTTTGTAGATCGCAAAAACTCTTTTTATTATTAAAAGGTAGTGTTCGAATTACTTCGGAAGAATTTATAGTAGCAATTCTATTTATACGCAAAATGGGCATTTTTTTAGATGTAATGTCGCTTTAAAGACGTATCCTAGAATTGTTGGTGTGCACCTTTTCGCACATCCAGTTTCCGTTTATTTCTATTTCAGTACATTGAGTTAATTACAACTTGAATGGATTTCGGATAAACTATTTCGTTTAGGCGTATTATTGACAATATTTTTATTTGTCTTCATAGAGAGTAAGAACAACTTTTATTGACGGAAAATGTTTATTGAAACAACTTGCAATAATGCATGTGTTTGTGAAAGACAAACCCTGAGTTCGCGTGCAATGGTAGCCGGTACGAGTGTTTGTGAAAGACAAACCCTGAGTTCGCGTTCAGTTGTAGCCGGTACGAGTGTGCCCTTAAGCAATGAACCCATTTGCCTCAACATTTATTGACAATTCTTGTGCACAACAATGACACAAATCGTATATACTATGCATAATTATACAAGTGTGTTCATTTGTTTTGTTCTGAACATTGTATAATTATACAGAATGAAATGCAATAAAATATGATTAAAATATGCAATGAACTTAAATTCCACAATGCCTCTCTTTCAAGGTGGTTTACATGGTCATTGAGTGTGACCCAAACAAATAAAGGGGCCTCTAAGCCATAATCAGAAATTGATTGTTCGCCAGTATAAAGTAGAACTAGAAATTATAATTGTTACAGACGGATATGTAGTCCAGTGGTAACACGCTGGACTGGTAATCCAGGGATAGCAGGTTCGATCCCCCGTCTGACTCTACTAAAATTAACTAGTCTTTCAGATGGGACGTTAAACCAAGGTCTCGTGTCGGTGGTTTACACCGTGCACGTAACAGAACCAGAGGAGGCTCTGGAATGGGTCTCTGTCTGTATCATTGCACTATCTTCCAATAATCTAAAATGACTAATCTCTTCAGGAGGCGTCGCTCATATGGGCAACCGGTAGCGGCGATAAATAAACGCACACTAATTGTTTCAGATAGAGGAAGCTAATTACATGTTGTATATCTCTGAAACAAGAGACACCATTATGGTTTTCAATTTATTTTCTGGTCATATATAGAGCTATAGCTATATTGATAAAACATATACAACACAAATGGTACGTTGTAGGGTCTCCAGTGACGCACTGGCTGATCTGACGATGGGTGTGTGGTTTCAATGATTATTAAGTATTATTAAGTCCAACTGTGGAAGTCGTGATAGCGCAGTGATAGCGCGTTCGCGTCAGGTGCGAACGGCCTGAAGTTTGAGCCCCGCTGGAGCCGTTACGAGTGTGCCCTTAGGCAAGGCATTTCAATTCAACGTTGCCTCTTCGCTCTCTCCCTCGTGGCGATTGATTCCATCAGGAATGAGGTATCGAGCGTGATTAATATCAGTTGTAAGAACTTGTTTCGCAATCGAGCTCAAATATTTGTTTAGAAACTAAGTATAACTGTACTTCCTTTGAACAGTACTTCTCGCATACAGAATATCCGCCTCAATTAACACTCGATTTGGTATTATTCTTTACAGTTTGTGTAATTATTTTTGTGTACCTTGTATTTTCCTCCCATTTTTTCAGGTAAATGGAGATCATTAAAGATTATTAGTTTGCACTTATATTAATATATGTTGTCCTTAATGTTGACTATTGTAATATATGTTGTAAAAATGTTTTACTATGCTAAATTAATGTTAAACACGTTTGAACGTATCATTTCTGCATGAAATGAGTGCTATACAAATCTGGTATAATAATAATAATAACAAAAGTTTAATACACAAAGGGGAGCAAACAAATAGTCCACATGGTCGAGTGGTTAATGTTGCTGACCTATATACCACTGTAATCTATCATCACTGTTGGTCACGGGTTCGAACCCCGCTCAGACCGCGTCTTTTTATATGAAGAACTGAGAGTTCTTATGGAGGTTGGTGCACACAGTACTGGTTAGCCGCTGGAGCCTGCCCAGGAAAAGGTGATGTTAGGTAAACTTACGTTAAATAAACTTAAATATAAAATAAAGTAAACAAATGTCGTCATGAATGTTTATGCTGATGTCGAGTTTATAATTGCAGATTAGTGGTTTTCTCTAAATTAAACATGTTACGAAACTAGTCATTGTAACCTAATGTTACAATGATTGTTTTTAGTCTACTATATCTGATAGTATGTGCGTGTAGACCAGTGTTCCCGCTGTCGGTCGCCAGTGTCGCAATTGTGACAAAAAACAAATACTGGCGCTAAATTCTGTGATTTGGCGAAAATATTTGGCACAACATGTTTTGTCAAATATATTTCTTCAAATATTGATCTATGAACTATATTGACTCCAGTTGTTTCCAATTGGAGACAGAAGTGGCACAGCAATTCAGACAGGGGGAACCCTGCAAACATTTAGAACACTTCTCTATGCTACAATGAGAGTGTGTATAGCTGTGACTGTATTAATTGTGTTTGTGTTATTTAGTCAATATAATTGTGTTATTTAGTCAATATAATTGTGTTATTTAGTCGTCAATATATTGTGTTATTTAGTCAATATAATTATGTTATTTAGTCAATATAATTAATGTGACCAATCGACGGCACCAGCGTCAATAAAATTTCATATTGATTCTAGAGCTAATAGCCACATTGTGGTCATGTGTGAACACATGTACAATACAGTGCATGTCAATCGACTGTGAAATATTTAAATAGACAGCCGAATGTACACAAAATGTTGGAGTACAATGATTCTAACGCCAACAGACGAGCACCTCAAATCATGTGAACAGTATAGTATGTAATGGCAAATCAACATGACAGCGTATTTATATACAGCGTGAAACTGTACCCGTAAACGTTGGACTGGTAATCCAGGGATCGCAGGTTCGATCCTCCGTCTGACCGTAATAAAATTACCAGTCTTTCAGATGGGACGTTAAACCGAGGTCTCGTATCGGTGCTTACACCGTGCACGTAAAGGAACCATATGAGACTCTGGAATGGGTCTCTGTCTGTATCATTGCACTATCAAAAATGACTAATTTCTTCAGGAGGCATCGCTCATATGGGCAATCGGTAGAGACGATAAATAAACGTAAAACACACACATAAATGCACATCAGTCATCGGCTCCAGTATCAATATTTATAAAACTATTGCGTCTAGTGCCTACAATCGGTCACATCATCCCTTGTAAGGAATGATGTTTCACTACTGACAGACAATCTAGGTTCCCCGGAACTATTATTCAATATGGTTCCGGAATGTGATCATCTCTGATCTGGACTGTGATCATCTAGGTTCCGGATTGTGAACATCTAGGTTCTGGACTGTGATCATCTAGGTTCTGGACTGTGATCATCTAGGTTCTGGACTGTGATCATCTAGGGTCTGGACTGTGAATATCTATGTTCTGGACTGTGATCATCTAGGTTCTGGACTGTGAATATCTAGGTTCTGGACTGTGATCATCTAGGTTCTGGACTGTGATCATCTAGGTTCCGGACTGTGATCATCTCTGATCCGGACTGTGAACATCTAGGTTCTGGAATGTGATCATGTAGGTTCCGGACTGTGAACATCTAGGTTCCGGACTGTGATCATCTAGGTTCCGGACTGTGATCATCTAGGTTCCGGACTGTGGTCATCTATGTTCTGGACTATGAACATCTAGGTTCCGGACTGTGATCATCTAGGTTCCGGACTGTGATCATCTAGGTTCTGGATGTGAACATCTAGGTTCTGGACTGTGATCATCTAGGTTCTGGATTGTGATCATCTAGGTTCTGGACTGCTATCATCTAGGTTCTGGACTGGGCTCATCTAGGTTCCGGACTGTGGTCATCTATGTTCTGGACTGTGATCATCTAGGTTCCGGACTGTGAACATCTAGGTTCCGGACTGTGAACATCTAGGTTCTGGACGGTGATCATCTAGGTTCTGGACTGTGATCATCTAGGTTCTGGACTGTGAATATCTATGTTCTGGACTGTGATCATCTAGGTTCTGGACTGTGATCATGTAGGTTCCGGACTGTGAACATGTAGGTTCCGGACTGTGATCATCTAGGTTCCGGACTGTGATCATCTAGGTTCCGGACTGTGGTCATCTATTTTCTGGACTGTGAACATCTAGGTTCTGGACTGTGAACATCTAGGTTCTGGACTGTAATCATCTAGGTTCTGGATTGTGATCATCTAGGTTCTGGACTGTTATCATCTAGGTTCTGGACTGTGCTCATCTAGGTTCCGGATTGTGGTCATCTAGGTTCTGGACTGTGATCATCTAGGTTCCGGACTGTGATCATCTCTGATCTGGACTGTGATCATCTATGTTCCGGACTGTGAACATCTAGGTTCTGGACTGTGATCATCTCTGATCTGGACTGTGATCATCTATGTTCCGGACTGTGAACATCTAGGTTCCGGACTGTGCACATCTAGGATCTGGACTGTGATAATCTAGGTTCCGGACTGTGATCATATAGGTTCTGGATTGTGATCATCTCTGATCTGGACTGTGATCATTAAGTGACTGGACTGTGATCATCTCTGATCTGGACTGTGAACATCTAGATTGCGGACTGTGATAATCTAGGTTCCGGACTGAGATCATGTAGGTTCTGGACTGTGATCATCTCTGATCTGGACTGTGAACATCTAGGTTCCGGACTGTGGTCATCTAGGTTCTGGACTGTAATCATGTAGGTTCTGGACTGTGAACATCTAGGTTCCGGACTGTGAACATCTAGGTTCCGGACTGTGATCATCGAGGTTCCGGACTGTGAACATCTAGGTTCATGACTGTGATCATCTAGGTTCCGGACTGTGAACATCTAGGTTCCGGACTGTGATCATCTAGGTTCTGGACTGTGATCATCTAGGTTCTGGACTGTGATCATCTAGGTTCCGGACTGTGGTCATCTAGGTTCCGGACTGTGAACATCTAGGTTCTGGACTGTGATCATCTAGGTTCCGGACTGTGAACATCTAGGTTCTGGACTGTGATCATCTAGGTTCCGGACTGTGATCATCTAGGTTCTGGACTGTGATCATCTAGGTTCTGGACTGTGATCATCTAGATTCTGGACTATGGTCATCTAGGTTCCGGACTGTGAACATCTAGGTTCTGGACTGTGATCATCTAGGTTCCGGACTGTGATCATCTATGTTCCGGACTGTGATATTCTAGGTTCTGGACTGTGAACATCTAGGTTATGGACTGTGATAATCTAGGTTCCGGACTGTGATCATCTATGTTCTGGACTGTGATCATCTAGGTTATGGACTGTGATCATCTAGGTTATGGACTGTGATCATCTATGTTCTGGACTGTGATCATCTATGTTCTGGACTGTGATCATCTAGGTTATGGACTGTGATCATCTAGGTTCTAGACTGTGATCATCTAGGTTATGGACTGTGATCATCTAGGTTCTGGACTGTGATCATCTAGGTTCTGGACTAGGTTCTGGACTGTGATCATCTAGGTTCTGGACTGTGATCATCTAGATTCTGGACTGTGATCATCTAGGTTCCGGACTGTGATCATCTAGGCTATGGACTGTGATCATCTAGGTTCTGGACTGTGATATTCTATATTCTGGACTTCATTAAAATGTTAGTGTGATTGTGAAGCTTAGTACATACATATGGCAGTGTGATTGTTTGTAAGTTTAGTACATACATATACGCAGTGTGATTGTTTGTAAGTTTAGTACATACATATACGCTTAATATATATACAAATAAAAGGTGAAGGTAAATATGATGTTATTTTATATAGAGTTGTTAATGTGTCCGCCTCCGGAGCGGGAGGTCAACGGTTCTCGCCAGGGGTTCGTTCTGATATGGTCGGTTTGTGAGTCGCCATCTAGTTAAATAATGGTTACCAATTGCCTACAAATCTGGCGCCTGGCATACAAGCATAGGAATCGGGAAGTACTGATGTTCTTTCAATATGGGTGACACTAATAAACACACACGTTTGTATTATAAAATCCATGAGCTCTGAGGTGTGTGATATATTAGTATAAATGTATGTCATCGTGTCCTAGTGTTTTTTCCTATTAGCGCAGTGGTTAGCATGCTAGCCTCTCACCAATGCAACACGGATTCAATCCGCGGACCAGGAAGCATGTGAGATGGTACGGTGATCGCCAGATCGGACAGGTTGGCATTCTCCGGGTACTCCATTTTTCTCCTACACGAATGACCACCTTTAAGCTTTCATCCGCGCCAACGAGAATGATTAATAGAAGTTGTTAAAAATAAATAAAGTTTAAACTTTAGTGTTTTGAGCAATATCATTGAAACTACATAGCTGCTCTGATGTTTACACAGCACAGCACTGATAATTGCATGTATTGCCTGTAGTAAATACAAGTGTTTCTGCTTGTTGTCATTATTTCACTATTCAATATGTCAATATTGCACATGTCTGTATCATTGCGCGATGCTTCAAATGATCTAAAACTTACAAATACCATCAGGAGGCGTCGCTCATATGGGCAACCGGTAGCGACGATAAATACACGTAAAACACACACACGCGTCCTTGGTGTATAATGCAAAAACGGTAATGACAACCAAGACACTTATTTCATATTTTTCCATACAAATCACATTTGACATTCATTTGACCTTATGAAATGCTAACCGCAAGGTCACGGGCATGGCTAATTTGAAAGGTCATATGAAGTTATATGTAAGTGCTCAAGTTGAGCTAGCATGCCTCGTTTCGAGCTACAACATGTACAGCTTTCTATAGAAGTCAATGTGATTGGACCAGGAGCCTTGACCTATTTCCTCCAAACTAGAATCACTTCTTCGATCAACCGTCTACAAATCCACAAAGATTCATCAAAATCCATCGACACACTCTGAACTATTCTGTCTGCATACAGCGGCAGCCAACATCAGTAACTGCGGCGAATGTTAACTAAGCTTGTAAAACAACACATAAATTGCCTATTAAATACATAGTAAAAAGTAAAAACATACAGTCTGTTCATTTATATTTCCAATCTTTCATTTCTTCTGATACCACATCCACTGTGAAGATGTATTCAAATCAGCCTGAAACACACCAAGAATATTTCAAATTTTAAGTTTCAAATAACCAGTGCTCGCCTGTGAATAACATCACTGTGTTTACACACTGTATTCCTCTGCCAAATAATACAGTAAGTTTGCAATGGCCTGAATTCTTATACCACATCTTTTCTACACATCAACTAGTCTGAAGTCTTCTCAAGTCACATAATTTCTCAAAATACACTGCCTGTCATGAAAATGCATTTTTACCAAAAAGACAAGTTAACTATATTAGTCATTGGGACTACATTCGAGTGGACCACGGATGCACTTCTGCCTATTTACGTATATACAACTTCAAAGTCCCCCCCCCCTTATGGCAACAATAGGACTGGTTCTTTCTATGATTAGCAATTTGGTGTGTGAATAATATAACGTGTTATTAAATATTTTGTGACTTAATATCTAAGCAGTAGAAGCTGCACTATGGTACTGGAATACGTATTGTACCAAACACGGACACAGTGGACGTCGTGATAGCGCAGTGGTAACGCGTTCGCTTCAGGGGCGAAAAATCCGGAGTTCGAGTCCAGCTGGAGCCGTTACGATTCTGCCTTTCTTAGGCAAGGCATTAAAATTCCACGTTGCATCTTCTCTCTCTCTCTTTCATCGTGGCGATGGGTTCCATCAGGAAAAAGGTTTCGAGAGCGAATAATACAAGTTGTAAGAACTTGTTTCGCAATTGAGCTAAAATAACATAAAAATAGGCACTATGGTACCAACTATCTTTAGCAGCAAAATAGTGCAGTATGGTTCCAAAAGCCCCATGGCACCAAAATTCGGCAGTATGGTACAAACTCCCTCTGGCGGTAAAATAGGAAGTATGGTACAAACCGTCTGGTATCAACGGACATATTTAATATCGCATTTCGAAAATCAAACCCAGGGTAGGGTGCATTGGTGAGAAACGAGCCTAGGGTGCATTGGTGAGAAACGAACCCAGGATGCATTGGTGAGAAACAACCCCAGGGTGCATTGGTGAGAAACGAACCCAGGGTGCATTGGTGAGAAACGAACACAGGGTGCATTGGTGAGAAGCGAACCCAGGGTGCATTGGTGAGAAACGAACCCAGGGTGCATTGGTGAGAAACGAGCCCATGGTGCATTGGTGAGAAACGAGCCCAGGGTGCATTGGTGAGAAACGAGCGCATGGTGCATTGGTGAGAAACGAGCGCATGGTGCATTGGTGAGAAACGAACCCAGGATGCATTGGTGAGAAACGAGCGCATGGTGCATTGGTGAGAAACGAACCCAGGATGCATTGGTGAGAAACGAACCCAGGGTGCATTGGTGAGAAACGAACCCAGGATGCATTGGTGAGAAACGAACGCAGGGTGCATTGGTGAGAAACGAACCCAGGATGCATTGGTGAGAAACGAACCCAGGGTGCATTGGTGAGAAACGAGCCCAGGGTGCATTGGTGAGAAACGAACCCAGGATGCATTGGTGAGAAACGAACCCAGGGTGCATTGGTGAGAAACGAGCGCAGGGTGCATTGGTGAGAAACGAACCCATGGTGCATTGGTGAGAAACGAACCCAGCGTGCATTGGTGAGAAACGAACCCAGGGTGCATTGGTGAGAAACGAACCCAGGATGCATTGTGAGAAACGAACCCAGGATGCATTGGTGAGAAACGAACCCAGGGTGCATTGGTGAGAAACGAACCGCAGGGTGCATTGGTGAGAAACGAACCCAGGATGCATTGGTGAGAAACGAACCCAGGATGCATTGGTGAGAAACGAACGCCAGGGTGCATTGGTGAGAAACGAACCCAGGTGCATTGGTGAGAAACGAACCCAGGGTGCATTGGTGAGAATCGAACCCAGGATGCATTGGTGAGAAACGAACCCAGGGTACATTGGTGAGAAACGAGCGCATGGTGTATTGGTGAGAAACGAACCCAGGGTGCATTGGTGAGAAACGAACACAGGATGCATTGGTGAGAATCGAACCCAGGGTGCATTGGTGAGAAACGAGCGTATGGTGCACTGGTATAGGTTATTATCCTGATATAAACGTTGTAAAACCATGTGAAACTAGTGAAGAGTAAGCCATACATGGTGACTATAGACCCTATGGTTGCTGAGGAGAAGACGCTTGAACATGTTCACACGACGGACGGACACACACATTGCGGTAACCATATATGTAGTTGCTTCAAAACTTGGTCATTTTTACAAGATCTACACATTTATAAATCACACGAGAGGATGCTATATTGTGGTACCCGCCTTAAACATCGGAAAGGGTATTAACGGAAATAAACTAATCGATATTAGATAACACGAAATCGGCTATTTTGAACATTGTGCGTAATTTCCACTAGTTTGCCATAGACACCGTCGCCAATTTGTAGGAGTAAACAGGTCTGCAATAAATGGCATACCTCGCAAAGTTATAAAGTGGTTGGCAGATATTTCTCCATGATTTAAATATGTAATTAACGGATGGTTATCTGGGTCAGGCAGTGAATAAGTTTGGCTGAAATCTTGGGAAGAGGTCACTTCTTCCAGACTTCTTCCAACTATTCATACAGTTAGAAGTTTGAACATTTATGGAGAAGTATAACTTTAACTGCGTTTACGAATTTATCTTTAAATGTGTTAGGTGTCCTACTACAACCGAATTGACCTGCACAGCCTACAGTAAATATACATGTTACTGCTCTCTATCATTACATGTATTTCACTAATATTCCAACACATTCGAGATACTGTATTGACTGTTTCCCATACAAATCACACTTAAATGGTACCATGATCATCTTATTATTTTGCTATGTCTCATCACAGACAACCCATATGACACATTTGACTGTTCACATAAGGAACGATACAGTACAACCGAACATATGTAACCATCTGCAGCAAATAAGTATTCCTATATCCCTATTGCTCATGACGTATATACCTTTTCACCGCATAGGCCTACTCAATTGGACTGATGTATAAATAAGATTCTTTGCCATGTCGAAATGAACGCATTACTATTGAGCAATTAAAATGGGACAGTGATAATGTAAATACATATAGATAGGTAATAGAAGGTGAAATTTTGAATATTGATAATATTGTAAATAGTGTTTTAACTGTCAATGCAGAGTTAAATACCGGAATAGAAAGAATATCTGATATGCTGTACAGCAAAGCATTTAGCATATTTGGTGAATCGAAAATAATCACTGGTTCAAAGGGTGAAAATAAAAGTAAATTTAAAAGCCCGTGGTTTTACAAGGAATGTGAAAATGCAAGTCGTGATTTAAAACATGCAAATAAAATTTATAATAAGCGTTGTTCAACTCAAAACATGGACATCCTTATTGTAAAGAGACGCTGTTTTAGAATTGCTAAACGTCGGGCTCGTACTAAATACTTTAAATCAAAATAGGAAGACGCATTTATTATCTAACAAAATGTTAAAAATAAAATAGAAACCGACGCATTTTATGAACATTCGGGTAGGCGTAACTGTTAATGTTGATAAGACAGTCGTGATGGTATTTAAAACAGACAATAGACTTGAAAAAGTGGAATTGTATGATAACAATAATTTGCTTGATGTTGTAAAGACATTTATTTGTTTAGGTGTAAAGTTGTCATCAAATGGCAGTTTTTATCAAGCACAAAAAGCGTTAGCCAAGCTCTAAAAGCTCAGTTTTAACTGAATTAATTATTTGATATAGTTAGCTTAGATATTTCAGAACATTTTAACAAATTCTATGTGTTCGTCAGCAGAAAACAAATGTTGCTGTTTTCGGAGAATTCGGTCAATTTCCGTTATTAATATTGCGTAGAATAAGAATTACTAAATATTGGTTTAAAATTATGAAAGCCCCAAATTCCTTGATCTATAGAATAATGTTGTTAACTGATGCAAACGGAAACCTTGTAAATAGCTGGTCAATTAATGTTAAAAATATGTTGTCAGAACTGGGTTATGCATATTTGTGGAACAAGGGAAATGTTAGTAATATAGATGTTAATATGGTTGTACAAACAATATATGACTAAGATCTACAGCAATAGTGCACGCAATTAAGTTCCTTTTCTAAAGTTATAGTATATTTAAGACTGCATTTACTCAAGAAATATATAAGTTGTGTTAATAATATGAAACATCGCACTGCATTATCTAGATTTCGATGTTCAGCCCATAAATCGGCAATAAAAAGAATGAAGATTTCGAAACATTGAAAGAAATTTAAGATTGTGCTCAAAATGTAACATGCATCAAGTAGAATCAGAATATCATTTCTTATTAGTTTGTCTTTACTATAAGTATATAAGAAATACATATTTACCTAGATATTATTATTCATAGCCAACCATTAATAAGTTTAGAACACTAATGAATTCAACACCAAAAGGCAAACTTGTCAATTTAGCTAAATATAGTTATTTAGCAACAAGTAGAATAACTAAATGAATGTTACTACTTGTAAAATGATGACTTGTGTTGTGAGACACTGAATACCAACTATAATGTTAAACAACACTAGGTTTCTTAAATGTTAATGCTATGCTTACTCATACCTTATATATATCATGCTTTTCTTTAGCTTTATATGTAACCGCCAATCATGTTTCTTGGCAATGGGCATGTATATGTTTATGCCAATAAAAATGTTGACTTGACTTGTAAGACACAATTATATACATTATTGTTATTGTATACACAGGTCTGCCATTTGTCGAGCCCAACAGTTGTAGATTGCTGAAATTGACATTGGCTTGCCGGTGTAACGTGAGCCCCGTAAGTCAATGAGAATTGAAAGTTCGCTAGTTGCGATTTACGGGGCTCACGCTACGGGTATAAGAATCGTAGGTTGTGAGAATTGAAAGTCAATAACAATATCTGTCCTCCACTTTAGTTTAAGCATTTTATTTCTCAATTATTTACAGAGATACATGATAGTAGATAAAGGCTACTAATGAGACTCCAATTTCCAGTATATGAGATTTAAAAACGCTCGTGTTTGTGTATAACCATGACTTACCGAATACGCGGTCAATACACGGAAACACGGTTTGGACACCGTCTTGACCCATATTCTTATAAACAGGTAAACAAACATTAAAACCGTTCGTTATAAAATCACCGGTTTAGCGTATTTTGGCAATATACTACCTTCTACATACTCTGTTTACTTTGGTAGGTTGTTTTGTAACTGTATTATATCCGTATTTATATAACTACTGATAACAGACGTGAATATTATAGAGTAAACACGAATTCACGTACTAGTTTCGTCTAAAAAACCCTTTCCTGTAACAATGATATACTGGTTACTCCCAGCACACACTACTGAGTATGACAGGGTGGCGCTTGTCGGGAACGGTTGATAAACATCTCAGTTGAGACACAGAATGTTGAAAATAACCACATACTAAGGTCAAATACAGTCCCGAGTCGTACAGTGGCCAGTCGCTCAGCAAAAATGGTAAAGGCTGGGGCTGGACTGTACATAGTATCTTATACTAATCTATCTATCTAGCTATCTAATCTATCTATATATCCTTATCTACCTACCTTTATCTACCTACCTGTATCTACCTATCTGTATCTACCTTTATCTATCTTCCTTGCGGGGATGTAGACATGTTGCGCGTCAAAAACCGCAAAGAAGTTAACAGTATGAATAGTTAAAAGCATAATTAAAGAAAGTAATGAAAATAAGTTGTGATAAAAGTTTAAAAGCAGCTGTGCAGAACAACTAGGGACTGACATGGTCAATATGGCAAACTGTCGTATTGAATTGCTCTGTGGTAGGAAGATGGACAATGTCAGGAGGAAGATGGTTTCAATGGTAGATTGTTCTTGGAAAAAGCGAAGAATGTGTAGTAATGTGTAGCTGCTGTAATTAACCTATAGCTTATGGAATGGCAATGGCGAGCAGGATGGGAGAGGGGAACTATGTAATTTTCAATGGGAATAGCAACAAGATCATTATGAATTGTATACAGAAGGGATAGCCTATATTGTCAATACGCCGTTGATCTAGTCTGTATAAATTTAGGGAATGTAGCATGTCTGTAACACTAGATGTACGGTAGAAGTCAGCCTTTATCCAACGGGCTGCTCTTCGCTGGACACCTTCATATGGTCTATCAATGTTTGGGTATGGGACAACCAGATATCGGAGCCATATTCAAGCTGGGGTCTCACTAGTGTCTGGTAAGCCATGGACTTAAGGGGTTAGGATTTGAACTGGAGGTTTCTACGTAGGAATCCTAATGTTTTATTTGCTTTCTTAGTTGACCTTTTTATGTGCGTGTCCCAGGCCAAGGTATTTGGCTGAGGTGACCGACTCAAGTGGAGTTCATATTGACTGGGAATAGGATGTTTCCTTCTGGTGACGTGGATAAATTGATATTTGGAGGGGTTAAATTCCATGTCCCACTCCAACTCCCACTCTTCTAACCTCTTAAGATCGTTTTGGAGTGTGACCGATTCATTTACAAATGATAGATAGACTGCAGTATCATCTGCAAAGATACAGACTTTTGAACTGATGTTTTTGTGGGAGGTCGTTTATATAGGCTAGGAAAAACAGGGGTCCAAGTACGGATCCCTGTGGGACTCCAGAGGAATGGCATCTGAACTAATATCATTAAGGACAACTGACTGGAGTCTAATATCTAGAAAACTCTTAATCCACCTTAATGTTTGACCTCTGACTCCATAGTCATGCATTTTTAGTAGTACGTTCTCGTGATTGACCTTATCGAAAGTCTTACTGAAGTCTAATACGATGAGATCTACCTGATGCTTATTGTAGACAGAGGTAACCAAGTCATTGATTAGCATTACTAATTGGGTCAAGCATGACCGTTTTTCTCTAAAACCATGCTGCAAATGGTACAGAATACTGTGGTTAGTGAAGTGTTTTACTATCGAGGAGGAAACTAAGTATATGTTCTAGAACCTTGCATAGAACACATGTAAGTGAGATAGGCCTATAGTTGGCGGGGTGTGACTTGTCCCCTTTTTGTAAATGGGAGCAACATTTGCTGACTTCCAATGGGCCGGCAGTGATCCTTCGTTGAGGGGAGGGAGGCCATTCCAATGTCATGGGTTAATATAGTTAATATGGTGCGTGTGACCTAAATGTTACTAATGCATTCAATTACTTATGTACATTGTATGTTTTATTGATGCCAAGCACCTTGTGGGGACATTGGCATGTTTTTTTGGACATGCTTAACAGACTTAAGTCACTAACCAGTATGAGATGCCTCACTCAATGACACTATATGTGCCCCAAACTAGTATCAAACCCGGGACCATTTTAATCCAAATAAGACACTCTACCACTGTAATACTGGACAATGGACGACACACTAAGTAATTCTCTGAACCATATAAACCATATACACTCGTAGGAACAGATATTGCGTCTAACTACTGGTAAATTTCAAGATTATGTGACACTTGGGTGTGTCATTCATATACGAGTAATGCATATTTACGTTTGTTTACCTGTTAGTCTCGTTTTGGCGAAAGTAGGTCAAAACGGTGCGCACTATATAATAAGCCAAACCGTTTTTCCGTGTATTGATGGAACAGCCTATTGGTATCGATCACGACTCCTGTCAATCAAATTATAATGGATAATCCAATTGGCTATCGACATTTCACACATCCTCAAGTAAGAGTATGTATCCCAATACTGCAGTTTTAAATTGATTGTACAATTAACCAGCTAATTTAAATGCAACTATGAAATCGATTGTGGATTAATAATCTAGATTTTATCCTGCAATATGACTGCCGTTGTCATTACCGACACTGTATTAGTTAGGCCACAACTACTAAGTAGTAATATATACAGACTAGGTACTCGATACACAGACGGTTTGTCCCACGATTTCACGGTATAGAGGCCAGACAGGAATATGAATACAATCCGAGCTCGTGCCCAAGCTACCATGCCAGAGAGTGTAGCGGGTCCAGTGTCTTTCGCTATGTTATATGTTTATAAATACTACCATGCCAGAGAGTGTAGCGGGTCCAGTGTCTTTCGCTATGTTATATGTTTATAAATACTACCATGCCAGAGAGTGTAGCGGGTCCAGTGTCTTTCGCTATGTTATATGTTTATAAATACTAACATGCATTACATTTTGTAATAGTCGCTATTCAGGTTGCCCAAGTGATCGACACCTTAAGAGTCATAGATTTTGAAGGATAGTACAATGCTACAGGCAGAGAGACCCATTCAAGAGTCTTCGAGTGACTGATGCATTGGCAGAGTGATTCACTTTGAAAATTGTTTTGTTATTTCATCGCTTTCAATCCCCACCTAATCCCCATTTTATTAGTTTTTCACTTGATTAAAAACTATATTTTCATGCACTTATTATATATTTTGATATTACTACATAATACGTTTATCTCTTAATCGCCGATAGTGCACACACTTAATATATATTTAATGGAGATAATCTCAATAAGCTATAGGCTTTCAATTTAATCCAATTTCGTTTTGTATACAATATGTCACCGACTCGAGTTCACGGGGTTTGAACTTGTGTGCAGGTTAACTCTAAATGGAGAATTAGCGTGGTAGAGCAGAGTAGCGTACACAAAGTGGTGGCATATGAAGGGGTTAGTCCATGGTGTATGGTCAATTAGAATTAA
>CM026404.1:19416255-19439423 GCA_014843695.1 Archivesica marissinica
CCATTGAAGTCAGGTGGCTAAACTGTCGTCCAATGCACACTTGGGGCATAACTATCTGCACACCATTGAAGTCAGGTGGCTAAACTGTCGTCCAATGCACACTTGGGGCATAACTATCTGCACACCATTGAAGTCAGGTGGCTAAACTGTCGTCCAATGCACACTTGGGGCATAACTATCTGCACACCATTGAAGTCAGGTGGCTAAACTGTCGTCCAATGCACACTTGGGGCATAACTATCTGCACACCATTGAAGTCAGGTGGCTAAACTGTCGTCCAATGCACACTTGGGGCATAACTATCTGCACACCATTGAAGTCAGGTGGCTAAACTGTCGTCCAATGCACACTTGGGGCATAACTATCTGCACACCATTGAAGTCAGGTGGCTAAACTGTCGTCCAATGCACACTTGGGGCATAACTATCTGCACACCATTGAAGTCAGGTGGCTAAACTGTCGTCCAATGCACACTTGGGGCATAACTATCTGCACACCATTGAAGTCAGGTGGCTAAACTGTCGTCCAATGCACACTTGGGGCATAACTATCTGCACACCATTGAAGTCAGGTGGCTAAACTGTCGTCCAATGCACACTTGGGGCATAACTATCTGCACACCATTGAAGTCAGGTGGCTAAACTGTCGTCCAATGCACACTTGGGGCATAACTATCTGCACACCATTGAAGTCAGGTGGCTAAACTGTCGTCCAATGCACACTTGGGGCATAACTATCTGCACACCATTGAAGTCAGGTGGCTAAACTGTCGTCCAATGCACACTTGGGGCATAACTATCTGCACACCATTGAAGTCAGGTGGCTAAACTGTCGTCCAATGCACACTTGGGGCATAACTATCTGCACACCATTGAAGTCAGGTGGCTAAACTGTCGTCCAATGCACACTTGGGGCATAACTATCTGCACACCATTGAAGTCAGGTGGCTAAACTGTCGTCCAATGCACACTTGGGGCATAACTATCTGCACACCATTGAAGTCAGGTGGCTAAACTGTCGTCCAATGCACACTTGGGGCATAACTATCTGCACACCATTGAAGTCAGGTGGCTAAACTGTCGTCCAATGCACACTTGGGGCATAACTATCTGCACACCATTGAAGTCAGGTGGCTAAACTGTCGTCCAATGCACACTTGGGGCATAACTATCTGCACACCATTGAAGTCAGGTGGCTAAACTGTCGTCCAATGCACACTTGGGGCATAACTATCTGCACACCATTGAAGTCAGGTGGCTAAACTGTCGTCCAATGCACACTTGGGGCATAACTATCTGCACACCATTGAAGTCAGGTGGCTAAACTGTCGTCCAATGCACACTTGGGGCATAACTATCTGCACACCATTGAAGTCAGGTGGCTAAACTGTCGTCCAATGCACACTTGGGGCATAACTATCTGCACACCATTGAAGTCAGGTGGCTAAACTGTCGTCCAATGCACACTTGGGGCATAACTATCTGCACACCATTGAAGTCAGGTGGCTAAACTGTCGTCCAATGCACACTTGGGGCATAACTATCTGCACACCATTGAAGTCAGGTGGCTAAACTGTCGTCCAATGCACACTTGGGGCATAACTATCTGCACACCATTGAAGTCAGGTGGCTAAACTGTCGTCCAATGCACACTTGGGGCATAACTATCTGCACACCATTGAAGTCAGGTGGCTAAACTGTCGTCCAATGCACACTTGGGGCATAACTATCTGCACACCATTGAAGTCAGGTGGCTAAACTGTCGTCCAATGCACACTTGGGGCATAACTATCTGCACACCATTGAAGTCAGGTGGCTAAACTGTCGTCCAATGCACACTTGGGGCATAACTATCTGCACACCATTGAAGTCAGGTGGCTAAACTGTCGTCCAATGCACACTTGGGGCATAACTATCTGCACACCATTGAAGTCAGGTGGCTAAACTGTCGTCCAATGCACACTTGGGGCATAACTATCTGCACACCATTGAAGTCAGGTGGCTAAACTGTCGTCCAATGCACACTTGGGGCATAACTATCTGCACACCATTGAAGTCAGGTGGCTAAACTGTCGTCCAATGCACACTTGGGGCATAACTATCTGCA
Source organism: Archivesica marissinica (assembly GCA_014843695.1). Classification (NCBI taxonomy): domain Eukaryota; kingdom Metazoa; phylum Mollusca; class Bivalvia; order Venerida; family Vesicomyidae; genus Archivesica; species Archivesica marissinica. The sequence goes on from CM026404.1 coordinate 19,418,362, forward strand.
CACCATTGAAGTCAGGTGGCTAAACTGTCGTCCAATGCACACTTGGGGCATAACTATCTGCACACCATTGAAGTCAGGTGGCTAAACTGTCGTCCAATGCACACTTGGGGCATAACTATCTGCACACCATTGAAGTCAGGTGGCTAAACTGTCGTCCAATGCACACTTGGGGCATAACTATCTGCACACCATTGAAGTCAGGTGGCTAAACTGTCGTCCAATGCACACTTGGGGCATAACTATCTGCACACCATTGAAGTCAGGTGGCTAAACTGTCGTCCAATGCACACTTGGGGCATAACTATCTGCACACCATTGAAGTCAGGTGGCTAAACTGTCGTCCAATGCACACTTGGGGCATAACTATCTGCACACCATTGAAGTCAGGTGGCTAAACTGTCGTCCAATGCACACTTGGGGCATAACTATCTGCACACCATTGAAGTCAGGTGGCTAAACTGTCGTCCAATGCACACTTGGGGCATAACTATCTGCACACCATTGAAGTCAGGTGGCTAAACTGTCGTCCAATGCACACTTGGGGCATAACTATCTGCACACCATTGAAGTCAGGTGGCTAAACTGTCGTCCAATGCACACTTGGGGCATAACTATCTGCACACCATTGAAGTCAGGTGGCTAAACTGTCGTCCAATGCACACTTGGGGCATAACTATCTGCACACCATTGAAGTCAGGTGGCTAAACTGTCGTCCAATGCACACTTGGGGCATAACTATCTGCACACCATTGAAGTCAGGTGGCTAAACTGTCGTCCAATGCACACTTGGGGCATAACTATCTGCACACCATTGAAGTCAGGTGGCTAAACTGTCGTCCAATGCACACTTGGGGCATAACTATCTGCACACCATTGAAGTCAGGTGGCTAAACTGTCGTCCAATGCACACTTGGGGCATAACTATCTGCACACCATTGAAGTCAGGTGGCTAAACTGTCGTCCAATGCACACTTGGGGCATAACTATCTGCACACCATTGAAGTCAGGTGGCTAAACTGTCGTCCAATGCACACTTGGGGCATAACTATCTGCACACCATTGAAGTCAGGTGGCTAAACTGTCGTCCAATGCACACTTGGGGCATAACTATCTGCACACCATTGAAGTCAGGTGGCTAAACTGTCGTCCAATGCACACTTGGGGCATAACTATCTGCACACCATTGAAGTCAGGTGGCTAAACTGTCGTCCAATGCACACTTGGGGCATAACTATCTGCACACCATTGAAGTCAGGTGGCTAAACTGTCGTCCAATGCACACTTGGGGCATAACTATCTGCACACCATTGAAGTCAGGTGGCTAAACTGTCGTCCAATGCACACTTGGGGCATAACTATCTGCACACCATTGAAGTCAGGTGGCTAAACTGTCGTCCAATGCACACTTGGGGCATAACTATCTGCACACCATTGAAGTCAGGTGGCTAAACTGTCGTCCAATGCACACTTGGGGCATAACTATCTGCACACCATTGAAGTCAGGTGGCTAAACTGTCGTCCAATGCACACTTGGGGCATAACTATCTGCACACCATTGAAGTCAGGTGGCTAAACTGTCGTCCAATGCACACTTGGGGCATAACTATCTGCACACCATTGAAGTCAGGTGGCTAAACTGTCGTCCAATGCACACTTGGGGCATAACTATCTGCACACCATTGAAGTCAGGTGGCTAAACTGTCGTCCAATGCACACTTGGGGCATAACTATCTGCACACCATTGAAGTCAGGTGGCTAAACTGTCGTCCAATGCACACTTGGGGCATAACTATCTGCACACCATTGAAGTCAGGTGGCTAAACTGTCGTCCAATGCACACTTGGGGCATAACTATCTGCACACCATTGAAGTCAGGTGGCTAAACTGTCGTCCAATGCACACTTGGGGCATAACTATCTGCACACCATTGAAGTCAGGTGGCTAAACTGTCGTCCAATGCACACTTGGGGCATAACTATCTGCACACCATTGAAGTCAGGTGGCTAAACTGTCGTCCAATGCACACTTGGGGCATAACTATCTGCACACCATTGAAGTCAGGTGGCTAAACTGTCGTCCAATGCACACTTGGGGCATAACTATCTGCACACCATTGAAGTCAGGTGGCTAAACTGTCGTCCAATGCACACTTGGGGCATAACTATCTGCACACCATTGAAGTCAGGTGGCTAAACTGTCGTCCAATGCACACTTGGGGCATAACTATCTGCACACCATTGAAGTCAGGTGGCTAAACTGTCGTCCAATGCACACTTGGGGCATAACTATCTGCACACCATTGAAGTCAGGTGGCTAAACTGTCGTCCAATGCACACTTGGGGCATAACTATCTGCACACCATTGAAGTCAGGTGGCTAAACTGTCGTCCAATGCACACTTGGGGCATAACTATCTGCACACCATTGAAGTCAGGTGGCTAAACTGTCGTCCAATGCACACTTGGGGCATAACTATCTGCACACCATTGAAGTCAGGTGGCTAAACTGTCGTCCAATGCACACTTGGGGCATAACTATCTGCACACCATTGAAGTCAGGTGGCTAAACTAAATATTGCTGTCTTTCAAGCTGTTCAAGTGTTTATAAGAGATACTAAACGTTTTGATCGAATCAATTAGCCTCCCTCTGTTGCTCCAGGAGCTATGTGACACTAAACACTACAAGTCTTTTACTCTCGTCTCCCTTCATTCATTCACCAACACTTATCTAATCATATAATCACTCCTGTTTCTTCTATTATAGTCACTTCTTAATCTCTGACTATTACATTGTAACAATGTGTATTGCAATCGATGTTTACTATGTATTATATTGCCATGTACTCGTATAATATACATGTATCTACTCTGCCATATGTAAATGTTGTAAAATCAATGAACTAATTGGGAAGGGTCGAATCTAATGTTTTGAGAACTTGTGACCCTACCCACTTGCCATTATTTATGCTGTAGTGTGCTATGATGTATTATATTGTATAAGCACTTTAATATTGGCAATAAAATATGTTTAAACCCATTCCAGAATCTCCTATGGTTCTTTTACGTGCACGGTGTACAGCACCGACACGAGACCTCGGTTTAACGTCCTATCTGAAGACTGTTAATTTTATTAGAGTCAGACGGGGGATCGAACCCCAACTAAAATATACATGAGAGCTTTTATAGTAGTTTATACCGAGACGATGGCAATACTGAGTGTTTAAACAGTCAATGGAGGACTGATATTTATACCATACCATACAAAGTTAAACCATACAGAACAGAACAAATACACATTATAACCGAATATTACACAATGAGTGTATCAAAAACACGTTATTTAAGGGTAAACATCCCATAATAATAATGCAATCCATCATTTCTAGTAAATGCCAGTGATTCTAAAAAGTATCACTTATACTAGCAACAATCATGATTTTCGGATAAACATTTGCCGGATAGATCATAGAGTTTATAAACTGAAGAATATAATCCGTCCAGGACATAATAATACATCAGTCACCTGCATAATAAATCGCTATAAATATCATCAGAGCGTTTGTAGTTGTTCTATGAATCTATAAGCATTTCTACATCGCCGCGAGGGGTATGACATTAGAGGAAGGTAGATAGACAACTTGATAAGCATATATAAGACCTCTATCATTTGTGTTTTATCTGTTGTTATTTGAAAAATGCCTTGACATTAAAATATCACATTTTTCAAGTCTAAATATTTGGACTAATCCAGTTGAACCCGTCTTAAGCAACCAGCCAAGGGAATCACAGAGAGTGGTGTCCGTGGTCCAATGGTAGAGCGTTTGGAATAATATGGTTCCAGGTTCGATACTATGTCAGGTCACGTATGTAGTGTCATTGAGCAAGGCACCTCATCTCATACACATTGCTTAGTACTGGTTAACCACTTAGGTCTGCTAAGTCTGTCCAAGAGAAAATGTCTACGTCCCCGCAAGTGGTTTGACATTAATGCAACATACATACAGGTGGCTGCTGCTTACATATTGGAAATCTGGAAACTGGCTGTTTTATACAGGTTGACTGCTTAATAGAGGTTACCACTAATGTTTGATTGTGTGTGGTCTATTACACTGAATCTACTTTGGTATTAATATAATGGTTAACCTGTCCATGCAAATCAAATGGAATTTAGATTGGAATGTGTACAAAACTGCATGCTGTGAATGCATGCGAAGATGCTATTTTCCATGATTCTGCTTAAAGTAGCACTACAGTCAAACGTGTGTTAATGGTCACCTCTATTAGACAGCCAACCTGTATTAAACAGCCAGTTTCCAGATTCCCAATATGCTGTTTTATTATACATTTCACCTGTATTAAGCAGCCATCTGTGCTTAGCAGCCACTTTCTATGATTCACTTGACTGGCTGCTTAAGACAGGTTTGACTGTATATCGTAATAAAGGATGCTTTTTGGTGAAATATAAATACTAATGTATGTGTGTTTACAAAAATCGAAATAGTCGCTCAGAAACAATCCAATAAATATATACCGTCGTATACGCGAATTGTTAATCAACAAACGAAATGTGTTTATCAACATGAAATGTAAACACGCATAGCGTGAAACAACAGTGGATGTAGAAAAGCACATTGGAATGTCAACATATTTTGAACATGAAAGACTATCTATCTATCTTCCTCTAATGTCGAACCCCTCGCGGGGATGTAGACATGTCCCTAAAAGACTTAGATAACAGAGGTATGAATCGACATCTCAAGTAATTCAATTAAAAAAGATAAAACGTGTGACAAATGGGGATAATGCATTCCGAATGTAAACAAGTGCAAGCATTGCTACACATACGTAAAATTTGAATTTTTCAAATATCTTTTATGTCATACGATATAGGGCTGCTTTAATTGATTGCAAGTGTTTGGTTACAGGTATCTGACAGGGAAGTTCTCCCTTTAGAACTGCATTGTGTGGAAAGGAACGAGACAGACAGTGAGAGCTGGCTACAAGATAGACATATACAGGTATGCCATATATTAATCTTATTCACAAGATTTCGTTTGAATGCTTTCTAACATAAAGGCTCCTCTTGATATCATTACCAATATCACATATGTTGACAATGTATGTCAACAAAATATGGTTAAAATACACAGTATGACCATTAAATACAACAGAAGAATACAAGAGTGCTTTACTATGGCCAGTGTAGCTCACTGGACTAGATGTTGTATTAAAATAATTTAGGGAGCAAAGGCAAAGTCACAATCCCTATGACAACTATTTCTCCCATGTTGCCCCCCTAGGAAGAGCCCTAAGTATTCGATCCCCCGTCTGACCCTAATAAAATTAACAGTCTTTCAGATGGGACGTTAAACCGAGGTCTCGTGTCGGTGCTTTACACCATGCACGTAAAAGAACCAGAGGAGACTCTGGAATGGGTCTCTCTCTGTATCATTTCACTATCCTCTAAAATGACTAATATCTTCAGGAGGCGTCGCTCATATGGGCAACCGGTAGCGACGATAAATAAACGTAAAAAAAAAAAGGCAAAGTCACAATCCCTATGACAACTATTTCGCCCATGTTGCCCCCATAGGATGAGCCCTAAGTATGTTTAAACTGTTATTGTAGGAGATATTGCAGCTCTTGCATGGTACTGTGATGTCTTATATTGATACACGAAGAAGAAAACAGACATTGCCTGGCAGTAAACAACAACAGAAGCCATCCGATGTTGTAAATGGTAATTCTTCTACTTTATCATTTAGTTTATACATGTTGAGTCATATCTGTACTACTGGAAGCAGGGTTCAGTCTAGAGGGTGACATGGGCAAAATAGTGGACCTAGAGACCCTGACTTCGCCCCCTGGGGGCCCCCATTTCTCCCTAAAAAAAATTGAAAATTAAAAATATTCTTTTTACAATTTCATACAAAATATTGCATTAATGCACTCCTTCTATTCAAATGGTGTATTTAAAGCAACATTACATCGTATGAAATAAAAGATATTTGAAAAATTCAAATTTTACGTATGGGTAGCAATGCTGCTACACATTATAACATTATACTTTGTATACTTATGTTCAATTGGTAAACAATGTTTTTTTGCGATAAAACAAACTCGAAACCGAAAGTAGTACTTTCCGAGTCGATCGGTCACGCATTTGTTTACAACCAGAACGCATCGTCCGCACTTGTTTACCTTCGGAATGCATCATCCCCATTTGACCCACGTCTGTTTTAATTAAATTACTTGAGATGTTGATTCATACCTCTTATCTATGTCTTTTAGTGACATGTCTACATCCCCGCGAGGGGTTCGACATTAGAGGAAGATAGATAGATAGTCTTTCATGTTCAAAATATATACGTTGTTTTCTACATCCTCTGTTGTTTCACGCATGCCCGCTGTGCGTGTTTACATTTCGTTTGTTGATAAACAAATTCGCATATATGACGATTTATATTTATTGGAATGTTATCGTTTCTGAGTGACTATTTTGATTTTTGTAAACACACACACATTAGTATTTATATTTTACCCAAAACATCCTTTATTACGATGTAATGCTGCTTTAATGGTCATGATATGTGTATTTAAACACTATTTAATTAAAATTTATTAAACAATACCTTTTAGGCGAAATGAGCAGATAATCGGGACGATTTGAATGAAATGTCACAAGCCCTAGGAAAAATAAGAAATCTATTAGTTTATACAAAGTTATTTTAGCTCGATTGCAAAACAAGTTATTTCAACTTATATAAATCACTCTCGAGACCTCATTCCTGATGGAATCCATCGCCACGAGGGAGAGAGAAGAGGCAATGTGGAATTTAAATGCCTTGCCTAAGGGCACACTCGTAGCGGCTTCAGTGGGGCTCGAACTCCGGACCTTTTGCACCTGAAGCGAACGCGCATCCACTGCGCTATCACGACTTCCATTACACATTTGTTATCTGCTCATATCGCATACAGCATGTTAAAAGTTAAGAACGCAATCGCTCACTTCTCCCAAAAATACTGAGGATGAGCCCTTTATACCCAGATATGGTAAAGCTACCGAGTGCTCAGTTTGACTCAAGGAATTATGACCTCTTCATCCAACCGTGCATGAATGAATCCATCAACAATTTGTTCAAATGACAATTTATCAAAAGCTACTGGGTAGGACTTAATCAAGCTTGGTCTGAAGCATACAGACAATGATAACCTCGGACAAGTTTGTTCAAATTTGATCAATTGGTAAAAGAAATACAGTCAAACCTGTCTTAAGCAGCCAGCCAAGTGAGTCAGAGAAAGTGGGTGCTTAGCACAGGTGGCTGCTTAATAGAGGTCAAATGTATAGTAAGCAACATATAGGGAATCTTGAAACTGGCTGCTTAACACAGGTTGGCTGCTTAATGGAGGTGACCACTAACACAGGTTTGACTGTAGATCATTAGGTCTAAAATTAAGCAAAAACACCTTGTAATGTTAATGACAACTGCTCTGAAAGTAATGGTTAGAATTTAAGCAACCGCTATCTGGCGTATCTGGGCAATGACATCTACTAAGTTTAAATTAGGTCAATCTGCAAACAAGTAGGTCAATATGTCAAGGTCTATTAACAACCTTTAAACCACATCTTTAACCCATTCAACACCAAGTAACTGACATGGACTGGTCCATGATATTTTTAGACCAATAAATTAATAACAAAATTACATTACATAATTTTTTTTCTAAAAATAGTTATATTACTTGAAAAAAGTGCAGATCCTGATGAGACGGCTCATCTGGATCTACACTTTTGTGTAAGCCAATTTAGAGGTCTGTGGTGTTGAAAGGGTTAAACCACATCTTTTCTGAAATGTGAAATTTGTCGTGCTATATGTGTTTGTGTAATCTTAAATTAATGTTTTTGGGGTTTAAGGTCTCGCCAACATCTTAGTTGGCGACTTTCCAGCTATTATTGATGGAGGAAGACACCGGGTGCCCACTGAGCAGTATTTCAGGCACTGACGGGCATCTGGGTAGAACCACCAACCTCCCTCAAGCCAGCTGGATAATTTCCTCACCGGAAATAATTCGACACACTCAATCGGATTCCAACCAGTAGTGGTGAGGGGCAAGTGAGCGGCCTTAACCACTCTGGCACGAACCTGTGGGACAAGTGAGCGGCCTTAACCACTGGCACGAACCGAACGCCCAGCGAAAACGACAACATTTCATTTCCTGCTGTTTACGATGAAACAATGTGCCATTCTGGTGTTATTTGACCGATCTCCATGAAATAAAAAGTATTTGTTGATAGAATAAGGTCTTCCGGTCGGGACCACAAGGACATATCAGTAATCTGGTAGATTTTACCTAGTTTCTTGTCGATGTTTCTGCATGCATGTTTCAAATTCGTTGGTTGCCTTTAGTAAACATTACTTACTATATGACCATAGGCCAAAATAATTTGTGTCTGGTGCCTGTGAGCGGCCTTAACCACTCTGGCACGGATGCCACCTGGGAAGTGATAATGGTGCTGTATCGCGTTTATGTGGAGTTACGGGTTAAGTTGATTGTCGCCATTAGCTGTGTGTACATGTATTTATATACCGGTATGTAACAACTCTTCCTTGAATAGCATGGTTATGAGTCACATGTGTATTCGGTTTGTGTGTCCGTACAGGTTCCACTGTGAGATTTGTTTACATGTTCAAGTCGAGACCATCGAGCCAGACTTGCCTGGTTGAAGAGACCTCTTTGTCACCTGGACACGAGGAAGGTAAGCATTTCTGTAACCAGGATATTTACATGATAGTGCATGACGGTAAGACTTGTTCTCACCTATAGACATGCTTTTCCTGCCATTTTGGGGGTGTGAGATCAATCTGTCTTAACTGGGGACTAAATTATGCTAATTAAATATCACGAACAAATCTGGTAGTTTCTGTTTATTTCCACGTCCAAATTGATTTCATTTCATTGGATAACGGTAAAATCCGAACATGCCGTGAAGTTACGTCATTATGAGAACAGCGAAATGTCACGATGATGCAATCAATGACGTATTGCTACCATTCATGTGTTGTTCACGTGACTACTGCTACCCATTGACCCACAATGCACTTGGGACCCACGGCCGGCATTGATAGGGGGTCCGGGGGCATGCTCCCCCAGACAATTTTTAAAACTACAATGCAGGAGATGTGTAATATATCGAAGGTCCGGCGTTGCTGGGGGGTCCGGGGGCATGCCCATTGATTTATTTTTTTAAACTACAATACCGGAGATGCGTTTTCATGCATTCTGGGAAGTATATTTGACACCTGTATTTTGCCTCAGAATAAGGATAGAGAAAATAACAAATAGTGGATAATGAACCCTAAGTAGAAAATTAACCATAACATTTGGTTTGTATTTATGGCAGTGTGGTAATAATATTTTAACATTTACGTTCTGATCGGGCGGACCTCGGCGGAAAAAGGGTCACACCCACTCTGCCTAAGGGCCTGATAATATAACTGATAAAACAACATAAAAACTGATGCGCCCCATGCCTGTGGTACGCATAGTTGTGTGGGCAAATAGCTATTGTAGCTAGTGTTTATTGTTGTACATCCAACTCAAAATAAAGTTTCTTGTATCTTGTATAGTTGACCGGGTAATGCATTTACATGTTTTCATCTATTCTTGTTTCAGATTATAGTTTGAGAAGTTTCCACGTGGTTAAGGACAAATTGGTTGTATATGCCCACCCAATTATACCTGGTAGCCCAAAAGGAATGTCGCAGGTAATATCACCTGTAGTACTGTATGTTCATCAAATGTCCTTAACCCATTCAACAAGTAACCGACATGGACTGGTGCAGGATATTTTTAGAATTTCAAGAAAATTACATTTGGACCAGTTCATTTATCAAAATGGATAATTTTGTCTAAAAATAGTAATATCACTGGCAAAAAGTGCAGATCCTGATGAGACTGTTCGTTATGAACCAGCTCATCTGGATCTACACTTTTTGTAAGCCTATTTAGAGGTATGTAGTGTTGAAATGGTTAACCTGCCAATCACAACAAGTCATTTTTGCAAACAGCATAGAGCCAGATCAGACGGCACATTCTGTGCTTCAGGCTTTGTGATGTTTGCTATTCGGATAGTGGAGCTAAACCACTTGGCTGAATAGCAAACAACATTACGCCACGACTGATCTGGATCTATGTTGTTTGCTCATTCCGTCCAATTTATTCAGCAGGGTACGGGTTAATGAGGGACATTGGTCAGTTACTTCCCCTGACAGATAAGTCATTTTAATTGGTCTCCTTTTTTGTACCACATGCTATTAATTCAATTATTAAATCTCGACATCATATCCTACAGTAAATCCGCTAGATAGTTTACTCTGTCAATTAATTAACATGCTTTTCATAAAATCGCATGTATCGTACCCCTACCATACCTTACCATCTCGTATACATCCCAGTCTGAGGATCAAACCCAGGTTACATTGGTGAGAAGTGAGCGTGCTAACCACTGCGCTAATCGGACCGCCTGCTCTAATCGGACCTTACTTTAGTACAGCCCACTATCATGACTTATGTACCCTACCCATTGCATTGCTGTCACTTCCTGTATTTATTTGTTTGCTAGTTGATGCGAGTGTTGAAGGAGAAGAGGCAGTCGTCAGGACAAGGTGTCAGTATCAGTAGCTACTTCCAGAAGATTCCATCACAGACTGCGTCTGTCACTTCTCTACAGTCATATAGCTACAAGGCAGTTGAATCACAGTCTACCAGAGATCAGAATTCTCATGTGACACAGTCTACTAGCGTTTCCCAGAAGTCTCTAGGTGGGAATTTCGAGAACCAATCTGTAGGTTGTTTGCCTTCAACACCACCTAGTGAAGGCCGAAGAAACAAAATAAAAAGCATGTATGTAAAGATTGTATATTGTAAGTATATTATTTGTTGATTGTAAACCACCTGCAACCATTACAATATGGCAACAATGGACATAACTGCTCACCTGCAACTATTCCAATATGGCAACAAGGGACATAACTGCTCACCTGCAACTATTCCAATATGGCAACAAGGGACATAACTGCTCACCTGCAACTATTACAATATGGCAACAAGGGACATAACTGCTCACCTGCAACCATTACAATATGGCAACAAGGGACATAACTGCTCACCTGCAACTATTCCAATATGGCAACACGGGACATAACTGCTCACCTGCAACCATTCCAATATGGCAACAAGGGACATAACTGCTCACCTGCAACTATTCCAATATGGCAACAAGGGACATAACTGCTCACCTGCAACTATTCCAATATGGCAACAAGGGACATAACTGCTCACCTGCAACTATTCCAATATGGTAACAAGGGACATAACTGCTCACCTGCAACCATTCCAATATGGCAACATGGGACATAACTGCTCACTTGCAACTATTCCAATATGGCAACAAGGGACATAACTGCTCACCTGCAACTATTCCAATATAGCAACAAGGGACATAACTGCTCACCTGCAACTATTCCAATATGGCAACAAGGGACATAACTGCTCGCCTGCAACTATTCCAATATGGCAACAAGGGACATAACTGCTCACCTGCAACCATTCCAATATGGCAACAAGGGACATAACTGCTCGCCTGCAACTATTCCAATATGGCAACAAGGGACATAACTGCTCGCCTGCAACTATTCCAATATGGCAACAAGGGACATAACTGGAGACAGGGTTCCCAATGGCAGTCGGCATTTCCGCATTTGGCGATGAAAAATAATGAATTGCCAGGGAAAATATGATTTGACTAATTTGTTTTTTCAGCTGTCAATCTCAGTTATTATAATTACATGTATATCCAATTTCCAACGGTAGCTGTCTCCAAGTTCTATTTCACACCTGCCAACAAATCCCTGACAGGAAGTTAATGAGAGACATTACTGGTTTTTCTATTACCTCCCTTGATGGATAAAGTCAGATTTATCCCTAATATGTATATTGGTCCTTTTAGTTGGAATTCTTTGTTTTTACTGTTGTCGTCTAACCAGATGTTGCGTTAGGATAAATGTAATTTTATCAAAATCGTGTTAATTAATTGAACCAATTTTTCCATTGGATATGCTAAAGGATATCTGTCGAGATTTAATAATTTCATAATTATAAGACGTGAATACGGATAAGAATGGAAAACATGTGGTGCAAAGGAAACAGCGATAAAAACAGAGGAAGCCAATTAAGAGGACCAATATACTATTAGGAGTATTCAGGGGCAGTAACTGACTAATGTTTCTCATTAGACTACACACCACTGGTTATTGACCTTGAATATACAAGACAGTAATTTAAGCAGTAAGAATAATCCGTAATTTAAGCAGTAAGAACCATCAGTAATTTAAGCAGTAAGAACCATCAGTAATTTAAGCAGTAAGAACCATCAGTAATTTAAGCAGTAAGAACAATCAGTAATTTAAGCAGTAAGGAACAATCAGTAATTTAAGCAGTAGGAACAATCAGTAATTTAAGCAGTAAGAACAATCAGTAATTTAAGCAGTAGGAACAATCAGTAATTTAAGCAGTAGAAACAATCAGTAATTTAAGCAGTAGGAACAATCAGTAATTTAAGCAGTAGAAACAATCAGTAATTTAAGCAGTAAGAACAATCAGTAATTTAAGCAGTAAGAACAATCAGTAATTTAAGCAGTAGGAACAATCAGTAATTTAAGCAGTAGGAACAATCAGTAATTTAAGCAGTAGGAACAATCAGTAATTTAAGCAGTAGGAACAATCAGTAATTTAAGCAGTAGGAACAATCAGTAATTTAAGCAGTAGGAACAATCAGTAATTTAAGCAGTAAGAACAATCAGTAATTTAAGCAGTAAGAACCATCAGTAATTTAAGCAGTAGGAACAATCAGTAATTTAAGCAGTAAGAACAATCAGTAATTTAAGCAGTAAGAACAATCAGTAATTTAAGCAGTAAGAACAATCAGTAATTTAAGCAGTAGGAACAATCAGTAATTTAAGCAGTAAGAACAATCAGTAATTTAAGCAGTAGGAACAATCAGTAATGAGCTATGTTTCTTTCTCTTGTATTTTGTATACCTGTACACCCTGGTATACAGGTATAGAATAATTTAGCTCAAGTCTGGGTTTGAACCCAGGACTAACTGATCATTCATTGCCTTGTGTTGAACATTACCATGTTGTGCTATTAAAACTACTTCAACAGTGAAATGGTACAAGTCTCTCTGTGCACCACTATACTCCTATATCCCCTCTTTGTAGTTTTGAATCCAGACATATGCCATTCATACAGATATGCCACATGGCTGGCAACAGCTATTTGTTGCTAGGCAATATAAACTGAATTGATAGCAATTTTTCGAATGTAAAAAACATCATTCGGTAACCAAGATGCTTTCTTTTCATCATCTTAAAAAGCAAACGACTTTCGAACATGAACATGCATTGAATGGCAAACTCCTCGCTCTATAGAGTACAAACTATTTGAAGAAGCATGTTAGAACGCTGATAATTAATATATTTGGTACAGTGTTTGGTACCTCACAACCGGAACCCGTCTAAACTGGAATTTCTGAATACCAAACATATTATTTTTTAAATATAAAATATGCACATTTTCAACGGTAATTTACCCCTGTAAGCTGAATGGCAACTTGTCCAGATCACATATAAAGCTAACTATTCTTTTAAACAAACAAACGTTCAGCTATATATTTTCAGAACAATGTGCATGTATTTTGTACACTTCAAATTAATCGGTTCTCTACTAACTGCCAAATTATAAACATATCTCTTTCTATGCATTGCACATCTGAATTGTTAATTTTCCCCACTATGAAAACACCTAAGCCGAAACCACCTCCAAACTGAACTTTACCTCTGTTCCAGTGGACGTTTGGTTTAGAAGGGTTTCACTGTGATCTGTTGTCTTAATTTTCCCCACTATGAAAACACCCAAGCCGAAACCCCCTCCAAACTGAACTTTACCTCTGTTCCAGTGGACGTTTGGTTTAGAAGGGTTTCACTGTGATCTGTTGTCTTAATTTTCCCCACTATGAAAACACACCCAAGCCGAAAAAACCTCCAAGCTGAACTTTACCTCTGTTCCGGTGGTCATTCGGTTTAGAAGGGTTTCACTGTTGTCTTTGTTATTTTCAGCCTGGAACGTGGTGACATTGGCCAGAAGAAAAGAAGAAGAAATCAAGCTAACAAGAATCGTCAGTTGTTGGTCGACACTAAGGAAATAAGCAATGTCAAAGATAATCAACTGACAAAGGCCAAACCCAAATCACATGAAGTGAGACAGGATGGAATGACCATAAATACTGATGCATGTAATTCTAAGACTAGTCTTGTGGAAAATGTATTACTGGACAATGCTACAGTGACATCTTGTCCGAGTCCACAGACACATTGTAGTGGTACTTACGCAATTGGAGATATTCAGGTCAGTAGGGTGGAGAGCCCATGTGTGAATATAACAGGTGACAAGTGTGAGAGAGGTGACTCTGTTACATTAATCAGTGTTGAACAGATGAATGATATTCAGAGAGACAGACTCAGACAGGGAACCTCCTCTTCAGACAACCAGTCTGGAGAACATAGACTCAGACAAGGAACCTCATCTTCAGACAACCAGTCTGGAGAACATAGGCTCAGACAGGGAACCTTGTCTTCAGACAACCAGTCTGGAGAACATAGACTCAGACAGGGAACCTCGTCTTCAAACAACCAGTCTGGAGAACATAGGCTCAGACAGGGAACCTTGTCTTCAGACAACCAGTCTGGAGAACATAGACTCAGACAAGGAACCTCCTCTTCAGACAACCAGTCTGGAGAACATAGGCTCAGACAGGGAACCTTGTCTTCAGACAACCAGTCTGGAGAACATAGACTCAGACAAGGAACCTCCTCTTCAGACAACCAGTCTGGAGAACATAGGCTCAGACAGGGAACCTCCTCTTCAGACAACCAGTCTGGAGAACATAGACTCAGAAAGGGAACCTCCTCTTCAGACAACCAGTCTGGAGAACATAGACTCAGAAAGGGAACCTCCTCTTCAGACAACCAGTCTGGAGAACATAGACTCAGACAGGGAACCTCGTCTTCAGACAACCAGTCTGGAGAACATAGACTCAGACAGGGAACCTCGTCTTCAGACAACCAGTCTGGAGAACATAGACTCAGAAAGGGAACCTCGTCTTCAGACAACCAGTCTGGAGAACATAGACTCAGAAAGGGAACCTCCTCTTCAGACAACCAGTCTGGAGAACATAGACTCAGAAAGGGAACCTCCTCTTCAGACAACCAGTCTGGAGAACATAGACTCAGACAGGGAACCTCGTCTTCAGACAACCAGTCTGGAGAACATAGACTCAGACAGGGAACCTTGTCTTCAGACAACCAGTCTGGAGAACATAGACTCAGACAAGGAACCTCCTCTTCAGACAACCAGTCTGGAGAACATAGACTCAGACAAGGAACCTCCTCTTCAGACAACCAGTCTGGAGAACATAGACTTGGGCGACCAACTTCCCCTTCATACAACACGCCTGATGACAGGTCTGGAAACCAGTCTGAGACTCCATCTGATGATATGTTGACATTACCGCCTGCAAGATTTTGCATTGAAGAAGCCACACGGAAGTCATGTGCAATAAATCTGGACAATTTTAAGAACTATGTGGCGACTTATGAAGCAGATATTGACACAGACTCTGTCACAGAGTCTCCAAAATGTGGAGCAGCAGCTAGAAAGGTAGAACAATGTGTCGTTACAAATAGGTTGGATGGTAATGTCAAAGCATCAGAACATGACACAGAGGAAAGCAGCAGGCATAAAGTGCAGTCATTCAAGTCTATCGCTGACAAGAACAAAATAATGCATAAATCAAGATTTAAAAGAAAATTTCCAACATTCTCCGACTCAGATTCAGAAGATAATATACCGGAGAAAAAAACAAAAACTATAAAGCAAAATGAGAGGAAATTTGTAAATTTAGAAAAGTTGAAAATGACATCCAAAAAGATGAGTATTTCAAATACTTTCTTTTCCGGAGATGGAGGTAAATCTCAGCCTACTTTGTCGTTTTTCATGACAAATAAAAACACAAAGCCTGCACATAACTCCTCAGCTGCATCTGCGACTAAAGCATCTGCAATATATGCTAGCATTGATGATGATGATATGGATATTGACGATATAGACTGTGAATTGATTAAAGAACTTTCTGATATCCCAAAGATGGTGAAAAATGAGGCAGATTTGGATCTGAAACACGAGATCAGAGCATTGAGGTATAAATTTGTTTATAATTAAATTATCACATTCCAGTGGTAACACGCTGGACTGATAATACAGGGATCGCAGGTTCGATCCCCCGTCTGACCCTAATAAAATTAACAGTCTTTCAGATGGAACATTAAACCGAGGTCTTGTGTCGGTGCTGTACACCATGCACGTAAAAGAACCAGAGGAGACTCTAGAATGGGTCTCTGTCTGTATCATTGCACTATCCTCCAAAAATCTAAAATGATTAATCTCTTCAGGAGACATCGCTCATGGGCAACCGGTAGCGACGATAAATAAACGTACGCTCATATGGGCAACCGGTAGCGACGATAAATAAACGTAAAACACACATTATCACTCGGGAGAGGAAAGTGCATTCATCGACTAGTTAAAACTCGACAAAAATCTTTGTGATATTTCCTCTAATTTCTTCATGAAAACCATGTCCCTAAAAATTGCTGTATGTCTTAAATATTTGCTTGAGTTCTCTTTCGTGATTTTCCAGAGTGTGATATATTCCTGATATCTGATCTGATATTTGCAGGTGTTCACAGCTAATTTCAAATAACTCCTGTGATTGCCATAGAAAGAAATAATACAAACGTCAGTTTTGAGGTTTTCGAAGAACAGCAACTACAGTCAAACCTGTGATAGTGGTCACCTCCATTAAGCAGCCAACCTGTATTAAGCAGCCAATTTCCAGATTCCCAATATATTGTTTTATTATACAAAATACCCCTAATAAGCAGCCACCTGTGCTAAGCAGCCACTTTCTGTGACTCCCTTGGCTGGCTGCTTAAGACAGGTTTGACTGTAGTTGCTGTTCTTCGAAAACCTCAAAACTGACGTTTTAATATAATATTGAACTTTTGTATTTTAGTTGCATAGGAAAATTGAATGAAGAACATTTACAATACCTGATACGCAACAATGAGAAATATCTACGACAGATATTTGAAGGCAAAGTGTCCTGTGATAGACATCAGGCATACAAGAAAGGGGGCAACAGCAGACGTAAGCTTTCAATTACTGTAGAATATGATATTCGAGAGAGAGGGAGGGAGAGGGGGTTTAGGGAGGGAGTGTTAGTCAGACTCTTGTGTTTTTTCCTCCACTTTGTTGCATGTGTACTTGTATACAGTGAATCCCTCTAGCGTGAGCCCTGTACTTTGCGTAGTGATGCCATGACAATTTAGTGACTATCATGAAAATTTGCCCGCGACTCTTGGGGCCAAAATGAAAGTAGCAAAAAAAGGATCACTAGCACTGGTGGAGGAAACCCCAGGTGCCCCTCTGAGAAGTATTTAATTCACGGGTGGACACTGGTAGAACCATCGACCTTCTGCAAGCCAGCTGGATAGCTTCCTCACTGAATTCCCAAGTCGTTTTAATTCACATCAACATACAACATAGTGTTAGGAGACATTCATCACAAGCTCTAGTTAATGTTAGCTAACATAGTGTTAGGAGACATTCATCACAAGCTCTAGTTAATGTTAGCTAACATAGTGTTAGGAGACATTCATCACAAGCTCGTAACATAGTGTTAGGAGACATTCATCACAAGCTCTAGTTAATGTTAGCTAACATAGTGTTAGGGGACATTCATCACAAGCTCTAGTTAATGTTAGCTAACAGTGTTAGGAGACATTCATCACAAGCTTGTAACATAGTGTTAGGAGACATTCATCACAAGCTCTAGTTAATGTTAGCTAACATAGTGTTAGGAGACATTCATCACAAGCTCTAGTTAATGTTAGCTAACATAGTGTTAGGAGACATTCATCACAAGCTCGTAACATAGTGTTAGGAGACATTCATCACAAGCTCTAGTTAATGTTAGCTAACAGTGTTAGGAGACATTCATCACAAGCTCTAGTTAATGTTAGCTAACAGTGTTAGGAGACATTCATCACAAGCTTGTAACATAGTGTTAGGAGACATTCATCACAAGCTCTAGTTAATGTTAGCTAACATAGTGTTAGGAGACATTCATCACAAGCTCTAGTTAATGTTAGCTAACATAGTGTTAGGAGACATTCATCACAAGCTCGTAACATAGTGTTAGGAGACATTCATCACAAGCTCTAGTTAATGTTAGCTAACAGTGTTAGGAGACATTCATCACAAGCTCTAGTTAATGTTAGCTAACAGTGTTAGGAGACATTCATCACAAGCTCTAGTTAATGTTAGCTAACATAGTGTTAGGAGACATTCATCACAAGCTCTAGTTAATGTTAGCTAACATAGTGTTAGGAGACATTCGTCACAAGCTCTAGTTAATGTTAGCTAACATAGTTAGGAGACATTCGTCACAAGCTCTAGTTAATGTTAGCTAACAGTGTTAGGAGACATTCATCACAAGCTCTAGTTAATGTTAGCTAACATAGTGTTAGGAGACATTCATCACAAGCTCTAGTTAATGTTAGCTAACATAGTGTTAGGAGACATTCATCACAAGCTCTAGTTAATGTTAGCTAACAGTGTTAGGAGACATTCATCACAAGCTCTAGTTAATGTTAGCTAACATAGTGTTAGGAGACATTCGTCACAAGCTCTAGTTAATGTTAGCTAACATAGTTAGGAGACATTCGTCACAAGCTCTAGTTAATGTTAGCTAACATAGTGTTAGGAGACATTCATCACAAGCTTGTAACATAGTGTTAGGAGACGTTCATCACAAGCTCTAGTTAATGTTAGCTAACATAGTGTTAGGAGACATTCATCACAAGCTCTAGTTAATGTTAGCTAACATAGTGTTAGGAGACATTCATCACAAGCTCGTAACATAGTGTTAGGAGACGTTCATCACAAGCTCTAGTTAATGTTAGCTAACATAGTGTTAGGAGACATTCATCACAAGCTCTAGTTAATGTTAGCTAACATAGTGTTAGGAGACATTCATCACAAGCTCGTAACATAGTGTTAGGAGACGTTCATCACAAGCTCTAGTTAATGTTAGCTAACATAGTGTTAGGAGACATTCATCACAAGCTCGTAACATAGTGTTAGGAGACATTCATCACAAGCTCTAGTTAATGTTAGCTAACATAGTGTTAGGGGACATTCATCACGTTCATCACAAGCTCTAGTTAATGTTAGCTAACATAGTGTTAGGAGACATTCATCACAAGCTCTAGTTAATGTTAGCTAACATAGTGTTAGGAGACATTCATCACAAGCTCGTAACATAGTGTTAGGAGACATTCATCACAAGCTCTAGTTAATGTTAGCTAACATAGTGTTAGGGGACATTCATCACAAGCTCTAGTTAATGTTAGCTAACATAGTGTTAGGAGACATTCATCACAAGCTTGTAACATAGTGTTAGGAGACATTCATCACAAGCTCTAGTTAATGTTAGCTAACATAGTGTTAGGAGACATTCATCACAAGCTCTAGTTAATGTTAGCTAACATAGTGTTAGGAGACATTCATCACAAGCTCGTAACATAGTGTTAGGAGACATTCATCACAAGCTCTAGTTAATGTTAGCTAACAGTGTTAGGAGACATTCATCACAAGCTCTAGTTAATGTTAGCTAACATAGTGTTAGGAGACATTCATCACAAGCTCGTAACATAGTGTTAGGAGACATTCATCACAAGCTCTAGTTAATGTTAGCTAACAGTGTTAGGAGACATTCATCACAAGCTCTAGTTAATGTTAGCTAACATAGTGTTAGGAGACATTCGTCACAAGCTCTAGTTAATGTATGAGAAGTTAATGCAGTATTGTATTTCAGGGGAATTGAACTATAAATCTAGACTCGGTCAGTACACGGAGGAACAAGTGGACACAGTGATGGAGAGCCTCATGGCTATATTCTGTAAACGGCATCACAAGGTACATAGCAAACATAATTCTGTAAGCGATATCACAATGTTGTATATAGCAAACCTAATTCTGTAAACAACATCACAAGATATATAGCAAACCAAATTCTGTAAACAACATCACAAGGTATATTAGCAAACCAAATTCTGTAAACATCACAAGATATATATAGCAAACCAAATTCTGTAAACAACATCACAAGGTATATAGCAAACCAAATTCTGTAAACAACATCACAAGGTATATAGCAAACCAAATTCTGTAAACAACATCACAAGGTATATAGCAAACCGAATTCTGTAAACAACATCACAAGGTATATAGCAAACCAAATTCTGTAAACAACATCACAAGGTATATAGCAAACCAAATTCTGTAAACAACATCACAAGGTATATAGCAAACCAAATTCTGTAAACAACAACACAAGGTATATTAGCAAACCAAATTCTGTAAACAACATCACAAGGTATATTAGCAAACTAAATTCTGTAAACAACAACACAAGGTATATTAGCAAACCAAATTCTGTAAACAACACAATGTATATAGCAAACCAAATTCTGTAAACAACACAATGTATATAGCAAACCAAATTCTGTAAACAACACAAGGTATATAGCAAACCTAATTCTGTAAACAACACAATGTATATAGCAAACCTAATTCTGTAAACAACACAAGGTATATAGCAAACCTGTGCTAGTGGTCAGCAGCCAGTCTCCCAATATGTGGTTTTGGTATACATTTGAATCTGTTAAGCAGCCACTCACTGTGATTCCCTAGGCTGGCTGCTTAAGACAGGTCTGACCACGTAGCAAACCAAATTCTAATGCCATAAAACAGTTCTTGGGATCAGTAAGATTCACGATACCACGTAAGCAGTCATCTGAAGTTCTCTAGTTGTAGTAGC
>CM026404.1:19440423-19485093 GCA_014843695.1 Archivesica marissinica
CGAAAGACCCGGCCCTCAAAGCCCTCAAACGGGAGATCCGCCTCCGGCCGGATCGTGTGCAGTGCTCGGCCATGAGAAAGGCCCTACCCACCTGCCTCGGATGGGACAGATTCATTGCAGTATGGAAGCCAGGCGACCGTATCTTGACCTCGAGACAGAAGGTGCGCAACCGCGCACAAGAGCTACTATTCCATTACCATAAGGAGCACTTCCCTGACGAGCCGGTGCCCCTCCTCTATCGCCCAAAAGACACCCGAAGACAAAACATTATGGTGACCATCCCAGGGCCTGGTAGGCCAGAGCAGGAAGAGCTCGTCCTCAATGACATCGTTGAGGTGCCTGTCCACTATGCCCAAGAAGTTATGGACGGCAAGTGGGGACAAGACTGGGCTCTCGGCTATGCCATGACAGTCCTATGCTCACAATCCGCGATCCGCAAAAAGTCTGGATTATCGACGACTATCTCCAATGGTCGAACCTCGCATACCTCGCCGTCAGCCGCGTGGAGTACATGCACCAGCTCGAACGAGTAGTCTGCCCACTGGAAGAGGGTTCCGATGTGGCAGAGCCACTCACTGAGCAGCAGCTCCGCAAAGTCATCCAGAGAAAGCTTGTGGCATACAAGCGCCATGATCAGGCCAAAGGTCTCCAGGGATTCAATCTCAAGGTCGATCACATCCTCGCACTCAAAGACGGCCAGCAGAACCGCTGCGCGGCATGCAACATCGAGCTCCTCTGGGTATACCAACCCAAAGATACTCAGCAGTTCAGTGTCGACCGGTTGGACAACACCCGAGGCCATACTCGTGACAATATCCGGCTGACGTGCCTGGAATGCAACAGAAAAAAGGGTTACGCGGTCCTCAACGTTTAAGAACCCCATCAGGTGACAGCACGGTATCAGGAGGCACCACAAGCAGCTCTTCCCGGACAAACCCCCGCTGAGGGCCATCCAGCAGATAGTAGAGCACGGGCTCTTCAGGTTTGGTAACCGAGCGACCAAGCCGGTATACCTGGAGGGACCACACAGGGTCGGTCGCACGACGACGGCCACCCTCCAGTTCGCCGGGTTGGTAGAGGTAGCGAACGCCAACACCCGAGGGGAGCTTTCGCTCCGACGAGCCAACGGGACGGTGCGACGAAGCTGCGACCACGGATGAGGGCTTTTGCGCCACACTCTTGGCCTTCATGGCATTAGAATGTTTCTTACCGGTCAATCTGGTCACTTCGCCGTTCAAAGCCGCAACCACGGCAGGCAGCCGAGCCACCCATTCAGCCGATCGTTCTCCAGACGGAAGTCTCATCTCTTGGGCGTATTGGTGCCCAAAGAGCCGCTCTGCCAGGGTGCGATTGAAACGCTCCACAATCCCTTGGTCTCGATGGATATCCACACGGCCACGCCTGACAGAGACACCGTGTTTGGCCAGCAGTTGGTTCACCGCACCCATGAACTCGCGCCCCGGATCGACCTGAAGCAACTTTGGCCATTTCAGTGGGCTCCGCCTGTAAATCCTTTCAAGGGCAGCTGAGACCTCCTTAGCCTCTTTCGTGGCCAGGGGCTCTGCCTCTTTGTATCGGGAGGCCACGTCAACGATGGTGAGGGCGTACTTGAACGTTTTGCGACCCGCCCTGTCGTGAGGTAGAAATAGGAGGTCGGCCTGGTGGACGTCGTTTGGCACCGGTACGCCGAACTTGGGTCGCGGTATGTGTCGTGGGGCGGGGAGGTAGATCTGCCAGATGGCCTGCTTCTTCAGCCAACCCCGTGTCACATCTTCGGAGACCTTAGCGGCCACGGCGAGGTTTTTTATGGCTGCGAGTCCCTTCCAGTAACCGCGGGGACTGTAGTATAGCGAGCTAAGATTACTGTCGGTCATGGTATAAGCTAAGCTTGTGACATGGCTGTTTCGCTATCCAACGCGCGAATGTATTCTAATAATCCTATGAGTCTCCAACATGCCCTGCGTGTCATCGGATCTAGCAACCCAGTTGTAGCTCTAAGGTCAGTTGGGCCTGATAGGACCCTGGTAGCGAATTTCTGTACAGAAGAGTGATTGATACGCCACGACTCCAGGAATCGCTGCGCCGTGTTTATCATAGTATGACCAAGTGGGCCAGGATGTTTGTTTCGCTTGGCACAGTACCCGACATCACGCATTGCAAAATACAGCTCCTCTGATAAACCCATATCTATATTGAAAGGAAACAAAATCTCAAGCGAGACAATTACTTAGCGAATTTGTATACCACGAGGATTGTCGCGGTCATCCCCAGGACGACGAAGACAATCTCACGATCTTTCTGGTCATCGCTAGGTGTATAGAAGTCGGAGAGCCGGGGCTGTCGTTCCGACCCCAGCGGCGCGACATGCGGAAATGCCTGCGCGTACTCACGGGTCGACGTCCCGGAAAGTTTGCACGGCATGACCCTGATGGCGGAGTTCTTCGTTAATCCAATCAAGGCGTTCAGCCCGTTTGTTGGACCATGCTGACTGCGCGACCTGGAGCTGTTCTACAGCTGTATCGTGCCGTTTGCGCTCCTCTTCAACGCCCGAGTTTCGCATCATCGAGAATATGTAGTTGCTACCGCTGAAGGCCAGGGCGTTGGCCAGGGCACCCCCAACTAGCATTGCGATCGAGACCATCGTTGTTATACATACGTCTACTTCATGATATCTGCAGGTATGATTCCATGTTTAATTAGCATATCTTTCGTGGCCATGGCCAGGCCCACATCAATAACTACCATGCCGACGTCATAGCCATTGAAGTCCAGCTTGGGGATAGCTGTTTTGAAGGCCATCTTACCCAGGCGTGCATAACCCACAGCCAGGCCAGATACCACAACCGAATGATACGCCGCATTGGCCAACATTTTTCCGTCAGTAGACATTGTTTTTCTTCGCGCGACTATTGCATATAGAATGGGTCAAGCGAAGTCTTTAAATGACTCGCTGTCGGAACGACAATGTTAGCTCGGGCGGGTATTGGTTTATGAGCCTCCCGTCTACTGTTCACAACAACCCATAAGGCACATGCAAGACCGCCAACGATCCACGGGGTCCAGACCTCGCTACACTGGTACCAGTGTTTCGTCTCGGTTTCCACCGCTGAAACATGCTGTGGGGCGACAACCGTTTGTTCTCCAGCGTTGCCCTGTTCCACCGGGGTGACAGCAACTGAGGGTTTCGATGTTTGCAATGTGGCTTTAGCATCTCTGAGCTCGGCACATATTTTATCTTCCTTGGCCTTCCGAGCCGCAGCCCCTGCCCGTCCTGCCGCTTGTTTTTTAGGATCCTTCCGTCGTGTTGTTTGCAGCTTCGCAGGCGTCTCCTCCGGTGTCAGAACTACAGGATCTGTCACTCTCTCCGGTGTAGACATCGTTAGCTATGGTAAGCGGGCATACGTGTCCAAATTGGCAATGCTTCGCAGTGGTTAACGCAGCGGTGAGCGGTGAGCGGTGCAAGGTACATGCCATACCTGTGATATAGCTCGCACGTGGCTGTGCTTAACGCGTGGTTGATAAACGGATCAGATTCGAGGTCTGCAACTAGTCTCGGTTGATTTTCTGGTTGTATGGGTAGAAACATACTTGCTACTGTTGCGTAGAACTGAATGACTGCGGCCCCTAAGGTTTTTGTCATCGCGGCCCCGAGTCTCGCTTCATAGCGCGCGTAGAGCTTCTCGATAGTATTATTTGCCATATTGTCGATATGCTCGGTTGTGAGTTGTCGTCCTAGATATTGTTCAGTCTGCCCCCCTGCTGCTAGGGCTGCAAGTCGTTGACGCTTGTTGTCTTGACGGGCGCTCTCGTCTCCCGGCGTCTCGGTAGTCGGGACCGATGTTTCCATCGGCCCATCAATCGGGGGCGCGGCATCCATCAACTGATCAAGAAATTCGTCGCAGTTCATTTTTCTTAGTGCTATCCGTACTCGCAAGTCTAACATACTGCCACACGAACCAACCCAATGTGGTGGAAATTATGATCTGGGTGATTAGCAAAATTGCTTCCCACATGTTAAGCTGTGAATAGCACTTTATAAGCAGCTGGTTGGTCCGTCTTTAACAGCAATGTGCTGTGTTTTGTTCCTGCAAGCGTTTGGCGTACCTTGGCTCGCTCTTCATACGTAGGAATGACGTCATTCTCTCGAAGGCACTCTTCGAAGGAATCACGATCTTTGCAGTGAAAGACCGCGGCCCAGCGTGTCTGCTCGCGGAGATCCTTCAGAACTGAGTTGTATTTCTGGGTCAACACCCAGACGCTTTGCAGCGCATGCCGTCCGCTGAAGGCCAGCTCTGATAGCATGTCCTTCTTTTTGGTCATAGCTGCCTTGGCCGAGCAGTCGTCAATCACGTACAGGGTGGGCTCACCCTGGAACATGGTGTAGAATACCCGCAGCCAGGTATGTAACTTTTCACAGGGGTCTAGTATGTAGACCTCGGGATCCCTCCAGATCCAAGGGCGGTTCTGGTAAGTTGCGTTATGCGCAATCGTAGTGCAGAGGATAACTATGTGCCGAAAGATCCCGCGGTAGGGGCCCTCGAGCAAGTCCAGTATGAATACAGTTTTACCGCAACCAGTCTGACCGCATATGATGGCCGAGTGGGGGTCGCGGGGTAGTAAATCAGTAGAGCGCACTGACGAATCGACCATCTTCAATGTTGAGCTGTGCATCTGTAATAATGTACAGATACACGTTCAATGCGCCATCGGCGTCTGCTTCTTTAGCTATCTGGATTGTTACACCCTCGCTGGCATTCTCCACTCTGCGCCCATTACCATGGAGTTGGTCATCATCGCTGGTCCGCAAATCGAGCCACAATGCGTATTTCGAAGTTAGGAACTCTGCCAGAGAGACGTCCGAGAGTTGTAGGTCTTTGGCTACCGCAGCAACCTCTGGGGCGCGTTTAGAGCCGCATGCAAACTGCTTTTTGGCTTCATCCCACTGCTGGTAGGCGCGCATGCCTTGGCTGTACAGCTGGTTGGGGAAACCCTCAATTGTCACCTCAACCTTGGTAATTTTGGGATTGTAGAAGCTTTCGGTTTCTCTAGCCCCGGTCTCCTCGAACAGCATCAGGATTCCCTTCATCGAGCGGGCCGGGACGTTGATATTAATGTTCCACAGGGTGTCGTTTTTGTTTTTCGTTATTTTGCGATGACGAAGAACTCTGTCATAAAGGATTGCAAGCTGCCCGGTATACTGCTCTCTAATCCTCCGTGCGAGGTCGGGCAGCGTGACCATGTCGTACTCCAGTGAAATGTTTTCCACCGCATACGTCGAGTTCACGTCTGTAGCGATGAGAACACGGCTATAGTCGTTGAACGTTAGTTCGTATTCCAGGCGGTCTGCCAGTGCGCTTTGATAGAATGGCATGTGGCTCTCCAGCAGCTCAAAGTCGAGTGGGATGTGGTAGCGGTTACCGTATGTCGCAGAAATTGCGTTGTGCGCGGCATCGTTATCTGCCTTGTTACCAGCATCGATTCTAAGTCTGGTTACGTTCCGATTGTTGCTAGTGTCAATGCCCTGATAGACCGCATTTTAGCACTATTGTGCAGTCTTCCAGAGATCTTGGTAACAGTAGTAGACATCGGAGTCATCGATAGACATAATCTCATTACCACTGATTTTGATAGTCGTTTTCTTGACTATGGCGCGGCCCAGGTTCTGGACGACGGTTCGATTTACGTCTGTCGACGTCAGTGAGATGGTGAAAGCGAGGCGAACGGTCCCTGGCACAATCACGTCGTTAGCTCCAAGGTTGGGGAAGCGGACCAAGAGCTGCTGGTTCTGGTCAATCGTCGAGGGGTTGTTCGTAATGACCACGCTCTGTCGTATGCCCTTTGCCCCGAGGGGCTCCCGCAGCCTGCGGTATGGATTGAGTTTGCGTCCGTATTGAGTTGAAGCCATTACTATATTGAACCCAAATGTGGTAGCCTTCAATACGATGGCAGATATTGATATGGATGATTTCGTACACGACGATGATGTAGAAGATGATGTAGAAGACACCTATGATACCGGTATGTTGCCTGGCGGGACGCAGGCGTACGAAAATGTCACTCCTGGGGGGGCCATCGGGCCTCTTAGTCAGGAACTGCTCGGATCCGCCGTAGATGCCTACTACGGCGAACTGGCAGAAAAAGGCATGGTCCCGTCGGTTGGCCGTGACTACTCCAAGTTTGAATTGAATCGGTACGGTAGATTGCACCTGAAATCCGCCTCTAACATCGAGATTGTCAATTCCCGCACCGGCGAGCCACTCTCATTAAATACCATTGCCGGGAAGCGAGGTGGCGGCCAAATCATCAGAGACGAGCTTGGATTCACGGATTGGGTGCGAGGTAAAACAATTATATCCGCCCGGGCAGTCGAGGCCCTCCATGCAGCTACCACTGAGCTAGGTGGAGCAGCAGACAAAATAGAAACAGTTGAACTCAACGAGATCCCGCAAGTCGCCACCGATGTTATTCGCACAGTGGAGACGACGTTCACCGATACTCAGATAGAAGACATACTCAGCACAATGGATGATCCGCCGTTAAACCTTCGTGAACTCCGCGGGCTTAATAAAACCATGCAGACGGTCCGGGGCGAGCTAACCAACAACCTCGCCAGACTAACGGAGCTCGATAAACATATAGCGCTAGAAAACAGAAAACTAGAAGAGGCTGAACCGGAAGATAGGGAGCGGATGACTAAGCGCCTGCGGGGGTTGCAGGATGAAAGAGCAGCCCGCTTGGAGGCCGCCTCTGCCAACCGGGAGGCGCTCCGTACACAAATCAATCGGATCCGCGAAACTATATCACGGGTCCTCCATGAGGACACCACGCTCGGCGAGCGTCTTCGCACGTTGTTCAGAGAGCAGGGCGTCACACTAGTAAGCATTATGACTGCACTCGGGTTTATTGTGAGTACGCTTGTGCTGGCTCTTACAGGCGGGGTTGCTGCGGGGGCCGCTGTAGCGGTTCCCGCTAAGGAGGGCATCAAGGAGTGGGCTAAAAAGGTGTTGAAATATTTTGGTAGGGCACTGGCAAAACTCGCCGGAAAGGCTGCGGCAGCGCTTCCTGGCATTATCGGTAGCATTGCCTCCTGGCTCCTCACCTTCTTGAGCAAGACGGCGGGGTGGCTCTCAGAAAATATATGGGCACTGGTCGTTGCCGTCGGCGGGCTACTGTATGTTGCAGCCTGGCGCGGCCTAGGTTAGTAGCCAAAGAATTGCCAACCCTGAGATGACGCCAGCCACAATGAGCGCATTTTTCTCATCTTCATGCTGTTCTCCATCAGTCGTTACCGCGGGAACCGCTGCCGGTGGGCCTGGTTCCGACTCGGTAATCTTTTGATATAGCCCCGACGCTGTGGAGAAGCTCCCGTGAGTTGTTGGTATGTCAACCACCCCGTTGACATCGTCATTACGACCTAAGGACAGGTTGGAGCTAGCTATCACGATTTCATTGTTGTATCCGGCCTGATGACCGATTCGCAGCAACATATCGCTCGGTGCCATGTAGAGGCTCTGGCCGAAGACGAAATCTACCTGGCTATTCGCATACTGAAGAACGTCTTGGTACGGCACGATTGCCGATGGGATGTCCACCGGGGAGTTTATGGCATCCTCGACATTCACTAGAAACTGCTTCTGTGCATCAAATGCCGTGCTAACTCCCACGATGCAGGACCTCGTCTGTGATTGGGCTCCCAGGAGTGCCCAGACATAGGTCCGGATTGAATCATTCAGGCGGGCAACACCGGCCTGGGTGAACCCGTTTGACTTATCTAGCACAAATGTGCCCCAGACGCCGTCTACGTCCGGATCTTGCAGAATATGGTCAATATGAGCCTTTTTTGGCGGTAGCCAGTTGCAGGATGAAACACCACAGCGACGCCCGCCTGAGACCTCTGCCCCGAATGTCATTTTCGCCGGGTCCCAATTTCCGGCATCCTGGGTGGCAATGTGTTTATCCGGGCTGTCATTCCTGAAATCGGTCTGCTTCCACGCGGTATGTCCTTTGGTGTAGACATCGCCGAGCCCGTTGCTGTTCGGGAAGCTCTTCTGCCGCCAGTCGTTCATCGGACTCACGTCAATCTCTGCGCATATCCGTTCATAGGCCCGTCTGTCGTACGTATTTGAGAATGGATCGAAATTATTATCCTGCGGTAGCGAGACTCGTAATTCATCTAAAATCCTCCTAATAGTATAGTAGACGTGGAAGATATAGACCGATTGCATCAGCGGTTCGTTTTGGACACTTACACCGTTCAGATGGTCTTCGAACGACACACCACAGCCGGTTGTGGCACACCATACGGCGAAGTTGAGCTGATTCTGCCAAAACTGCATCGGTGTGTCGTTCCAAGCCTGCGCCACGGTGTCCGTCTTGACAGGAGGTAGCCTGTATTTTCGCCAGATATTCGTAACCTCGGTGTAGAAGACCTCGTTCGGGCCGACCGTGATCATCAGGGTGGTTAGGTTCACGGCCGCAAGCTGGCGTTTATATACACCACCGGTTTTATAAGTAACCGAAGGATTATAGCCGAAAGTTCTATTTAAAGTATTAGCCATATTTTATTATAACTATGTTTCAAACAATCACCGATGTTCAAAGGGGTGAGGCCACAAGCCTCCAACAATATATTGATAACCGCGGCGGGGATCTACGCGTTGGCCTCAGATCAATAACACTTACGGTCGGTTGGTATAATATGAATGACGGTGAGGGGTTCGGGTACATAAAGGACGGTACTGTGGTCGCGGTAAAATTATCACCGGGTTTATGGAATTTCGAGGATTTACAAACATTTATAGATACAGAATTTACCGACTTCGCGAGTATCAGCATTTGTAAATCTAATGGAATCGCAACCCTAAATGTCAAACGCGAAAAAATAACTATGACACCTGGTATGTGTGACATACTAGGTATATTTAAAACGTATAACGCTAATAAAGGTTGGTTGGAACCCGGTATATACGTCGGCGAAAAACCGGTAAGTTTTGCCTTAACTAAAACTATTCGAGTGCACTTAGAACAATTAAATACGTCGTATAACGTATGTGATGGAGCTCCGAGTACACTCCTTAAGATAATAGACGCGGGAAATGCTTTCTTCGGGGGACCCGTTGTTATAGATTATCCTAATCCAGAATTCAAACATTTGGAACGCGGTTGTATTAACGAATTGGATATTACTATCAGAGATGATAACGGAAGAAAGTTAGACAATCACGAATTTCCGATCTCCGTAGTACTCGAAGTAAAATGAGTATTTACGGGCCGGGTAGTCATAAAGAATATATTAAAGGTAACAGTAAATTAAATGATCTAGAAAAACGATTAAATAAATTTATAGCCATAACGTCGTCAAATATATTAGATAAATCCGAATCGGCTAAATTAAATAGTATAGAAAAACAATTAAACGGATTAGTTGCCATAACGTCGACTATATTAAATAAACCCGATTCGGATACTCGTAAATTAAATGCTCTAGAAAAACACGTAGACGGATTAATTGCCGTAACGTCAACTATATTAAATAAACCTAAACAAGATATTATTACTATATGGGCCGAGGAAAGGGATCCTTTACGCGATGTATTGGGATGGGCATTCGGTAATAGCGCTAATAATAAATATTCCGGATACCCTATGACTATAGCGGGTAGAATTTTACGCATGTCTATTTCTTCCATAAAAACTGGTAGCGGAGGTGATGGTTTAGATACGATTACGGTACATCCCGTAATTAACGGAATTACACAAAAAGAAAGTATTACAAAAATTAAGGACGTTCGATCGGCGTATATAGTGTTTGCTAATCCTATTGAAGTGATGGCGGGTAATGTTATAAACTTTGTAACGACTTCGGCTAGACCGTTAGACGCTATTAGTGTTGTAGCTATAATAGTTGAACTAGATTTATAATATGAAAGAGTAAAAAAAAAGATGGCGTTATACCCAACTATACCTATAACGGAAGAGATTAATGTAGATCCCTCGATTTTTAGAATGGGGAGAATCGTAGAGATTCAAACCTTACTACATAACGTAATAATCGGGTAACTATATCTAGAAAATATAAACGATTAGCGAATATTGTCGAAGGAGCTAATACAATATTCGCTACGGGTTCTATAGTTAGCGGAGTCGGAAGCGTTACTATAACAACGACGATCGTAGGAACTCCGATAGCTATAGGATTGGGTGTAGCTGCCGCGGCTAGCGGACTTTTATGCATGTAGGAAGAAAAGTCGTACGCCATCTAGAAAATAAAAGTAAAAAACACGATCGTATAGCGATTGCCGCCCAATCTAAGAAAAACAGTATCGATCTCATAATAAGCGAAGCTATTCGGGATAACGTAATATCCGACCCCGAATTTAAAATAGTATGCGAAGAATGGGATCGATACCAATCCTTAAAAGAGGATATCCGAACTAAATGTAGAGCATCTCCCGATGTATTATCGAAGGCCAACATCGATAAATTAATCGCTGATGGTAGATCGGACGAGAGAGAAAAAAGTGTTAAAACAACTAAGCGCGTAGTGTGTTTATGTATGTGGGGAGGTCCTCTCGAACGTGAAAGTCCTCCCAATTACACGCCTCGAGCAATCCCTAGTGCTCCAGAATATTAAACATTTTCGACTTAAGGGGGAAAAAAGGGTTCTTAAATAATATCTCTTATATTAGGCGCCCGGGGTACGACCAAAAGGCTTAATAATCATTGAGATTCACCCCCGACAGGTAAGTGGTTTGTGATATCTGTTTTGGCACGTAGTGTCTGAGAGCCCTGGGCCGGCGAGGGTTGTGGTCCGTCCCCTCGCTCATATATGGGTGTTTTTTGGCTGTCTGAAATGGGGCTAGGAGCCTCCTCGGCCCAAATTAAGAGGTCTGTTCACCCGGAACATGGAGGGAGGGCTCAATGGGGGGCGCGGAGGCTTCCATTTATTTTGTTACTCACCCCCCCTGCTGCGTAGTATATTATTAAAGAACTCGCCTTATACCACTATCGCCAGGGCTGCGAGTTTGCTCCCTATCGGACTCAAATGGCGATATGTGAGAATGTTATTTATAGAGATGTGAAGAGTTGCTTACCGATTCTTATGCATGAAATGCTGGTGGTGTACCCTCCACCACGTGTCAAAATGAAAGTGTTCTGTTGTGAGGCCAGGCTGATTGTGAATGGTATCAAACTACAAATGTTCAGCTTTGCCTCATAGTTTGTAACTTCACTATTAAAATTACAATGAAAGAATATAATGAACACCATTTTCCATGTTTTTGTTGCAAATCTAGTGGCCTTCCCCAGGGTTCATTCTAGTTCAGAATTGTTGGGAGAAGTGAGAAAGCGTGTGATCGCCTCCTTAAATGGTGTTCTTTAATGTACCTCTGCAAAATAGGGTTAAAATGCACAGTACAACCATTAAATACAACAGTTGAATAGAAGGAGTGCTTTATAATGGGCCAGTGTATCTTACTAGACAAAATTTGGTTTGAAAATCGTAAAAACCAAAAAATAAAGTTTATTTAGGGAGAAGTGGGGCCCCCAGAAGGCGAAGTCAGGGTCCCTAGGGCGACAATTTCGCCCACTAGAATGATCCCTGCTTCCCTACACATGATATCAATTGCTTACAACAGCCTTGATCAATTTGTTTGCATGGTACCCGGTTTCCAGTACATAACTTATAGGTGTGTCGTATTTCTTCTGTTTCAGTATTTGGATTATATAATGAAGGTATTACTTCCGGAGATGTTGATAAAGTTGTACATGGATGTACATGATACAAGTCATGAAGAAAGCGAGAAGAGGCTTGCTCCTAGACAGTTCATGAACACTTTGTAGTATAACAAGTTGCTCCTAGACAGTTCATGGACACTTTGTAGTATAACAAGTTGCTCCTAGACAGTTCATGGACACTTTGTAGTATAACAAGTTGCCGTAGACAGTTCATGGACACTTTGTAGTGCAACAAGTTGCTCCTAGACAGTTCATGGACACTTTGTAGTGTAACAAGTTGCTCCTAGACAGTTCATGGACACTTTGTAGTGTAACAAGTTGCTCCTAGACAGTTCATGGACACTTTGTAGTGTAACAAGTTGCTCCTAGACAGTTCATGGACACTTTGTAGTATAACAAGTTGCTGCTAGACAGTTCATGGACACTTTGTAGTATAACAAGTTGCTGCTAGACAGTTCATGGACACGTTGTAGTATAACAAGTTGCTCCTAGACAGTTCATGGACACTTTGTAGTAGAACAAGTTGCCGTAGACCGTTCATGGACACGTTGTAGTATAACAAGTTGCTCCTAGACAGTTCATGGACACTTTGTAGTATAACAAGTTGCCGTAGACAGTTCATGGACACTTTGTAGTGTATCAAGTTGCTCCTAGACAGTTCATGGACACTTTGTAGTAGAACAAGTTGCCGTAGACAGTTCATGGACACTTTGTAGTAGAACAAGTTGCCGTAGACAGTTCATGGACACTTTGTAGTGTAACAAGTTGCTCATAGACAGTTCATGGACACTTTGTAGTGTAACAAGTTGCTCCTAGACAGTTCATGGATACTTTGTAGTGTAACAAGTTACTGCTAGACAGTTCATGGACACTTTGTAGTATAACAAGTTGCCGTAGACAGTTCATGGACACTTTGTAGTGTAACAAGTTGCCGTAGACAGTTCATGGACACTTTGTAGTATAACAAGTTGCTGTAGACAGTTCATGGACACTTTGTAGTATAACAAGTTGCCGTAGACAGTTCATGGACACTTTGTAGTAGAACAAGTTGCTCCTAGACAGTTCATGGACACTTTGTAGTATAACAAGTTGCCGTAGACAGTTCATGGACACTTTGTAGTGTAACAAGTTGCTCCTAGACAGTTCATGGACACTTTGTAGTATAACAAGTTGCCGTAGACAGTTTATGGACACTTTGTAGTGTAACAAGTTGCCGTAGACAGTTCATGGACACTTTGTAGTATAACAAGTTGCCGTAGACAGTTCATGGACACTTTGTAGTATAACAAGTTGCCGTAGACAGTTCATGGACACTTTGTAGTGTAACAAGTTGCTCCTAGACAGTTCATGGACACTTTGTAGTATAACAAGTTGCCGTAGACAGTTTATGGACACTTTGTAGTGTAACAAGTTGCCGTAGACAGTTCATGGACACTTTGTAGTATAACAAGTTGCCGTAGACAGTTCATGGACACTTTGTAGTATAACAAGTTGCCGTAGACAGTTCATGGACACTTTGTAGTGTAACAAGTTGCTCCTAGACAGTTCATGGACACTTTGTAGTATAACAAGTTGCCGTAGACAGTTCATGGACACTTTGTAGTATAACAAGTTGCTCCTAGACAGTTCATGGACACTTTGTAGTGTAACAAGTTGCTCCTAGACAGTTCATGGACACTTTGTAGTGTAACAAGTTGCTCCTAGACAGTTCATGGACACTTTGTAGTGTAACAAGTTGCTCCTAGACAGTTCATGGACACTTTGTAGTAGAACAAGTTGCCGTAGACAGTTCATGGACACTTTGTAGTAGAACAAGTTGCCGTAGACAGTTCATGGACACTTTGTAGTATAACAAGTTGCCGTAGACAGTTCATGGACACTTTGTAGTGTAACAAGTTGCTCCTAGACAGTTCATGGACACTTTGTAGTATAACAAGTTGCCGTAGACAGTTTATGGACACTTTGTAGTGTAACAAGTTGCCGTAGACAGTTCATGGACACTTTGTAGTATAACAAGTTGCCGTAGACAGTTCATGGACACTTTGTAGTATAACAAGTTGCCCTAGACAGTTCATGGACACTTTGTAGTGTAACAAGTTGCTCCTAGACAGTTCATGGACACTTTGTAGTATAACAAGTTGCCGTAGACAGTTCATGGACACTTTGTAGTATAACAAGTTGCTCCTAGACAGTTCATGGACACTTTGTAGTGTAACAAGTTGCTCCTAGACAGTTCATGGACACTTTATAGTGTAACAAGTTGCTCCTAGACAGTTCATGGACACTTTGTAGTGTAACAAGTTGCTCCTAGACAGTTCATGGACACTTTGTAGTAGAACAAGTTGCCGTAGACAGTTCATGGACACTTTGTAGTAGAACAAGTTGCCGTAGACAGTTCATGGACACTTTGTAGTGTAACAAGTTGATGCTAGACAGTTCATGGACACTTTGTAGTATAACAAGTTGCCGTAGACAGTTCATGGACACTTTGTAGTGTAACAAGTTGCTCCTAGGCAGTTCATGGACACTTTGTAGTAGAACAAGTTGCCGTAGACAGTTCATGGACACTTTGTAGTAGAACAAGTTGCCGTAGACAGTTCATATCCACGTGACCTCATAATAGTACTACAACGTTTCTTACATTATAATAGCTATGGAGAATATATAATACCACAGTGGATGTAAGAAGGCTGCAGTTATATATAAACTGTATGGTAAACGACAACCGCTGACTGTATGGTTACGTGACAAAAACAACTGACAACACGACAGAAATGTCTTGCTTAACGCTCCAATAGGAGAAATCAATCTGATGTGGTGGTAAATTCTTATTGTAATAAATGGGGACCAGGTTAGTTTTCTTGTTAAATTTGCTTGGTGCAACTGGTTAGTTTATACAAATTTATTTGAGCTCGATTGTGAAACAAGTTGCTACAACTTATATTAATCACTCTCGAGACCTCATACCCGATGGAATCCATCGCCACGAGGGAGAGGCAATGTGGAATTTAGATGGCTTGCCACAATCGTAACGGCTCCAGGTGGTCGCAACTTAATTACGATTATTGAATAATCTCCCTTCTAAAAATAATTTTTACGGTTGATCCTCCCCCCCCCCCCCCCCCCCATTTTGGCTGAATTCTTGTTTTTTTCAGTCCTCATTTTGTGGTTTAGTCGATACTTAAAACATTGTCGTGACGTCATATCTTTGTACTTGCAGTCCATTATTATTAATATTGGAACAGTCGTGACGTCATACCTTTGTACTTGCAGTCCATTATTATTAATATTGGAACACTGTCGTGACGTCATACCTGCAGTCCATTAATATTGGAACTGCTGTCAAAACTGGTTGCACTACAACCTACGCTTTTGATTCCAAATATTTTCTAGCCCACTCTATGATCTTTTAGTATAGGTGTCGTCTAGCATCCAGCAATTGTCTGTTGTTCACACAATTTTCTTCAAACGACATCTTGTCAATCTTATGAAACTTGGTATAGAGCACTAGGTCGAAGAGATACCCTTCTAGATTGATCAGATACTAATCCAAGATGGCCATCATGAACATTTATTTTACACTTTTCTGGAACCGCCATATTAAACTTGGCACGAATCATCTGGGAAAGTTGTAGTTTATAGCGTGATCATTTGTGCTAGAGGAAGCCATAGTACCAAACTGCTTGGAATCTGAAATCCAGAAGGGTTTATTCTAGAGTGGACAAAAGGGCAGGGCACATTTTAGAATGGCCAACCGGTAGCTGTCTATATAAAAATTATTTATGCCTAGTTATTTTTAAACCCCCTATTCTGTATTCAAGTGAAGGACATCTAAATCTGTCTCATTGACTTGTCTCAAACTGTTTTGATTTTACACCAAAATGCTCTTCCTGTGAAGAAGTTGCGAGTAAAGAAGCACAAAGTAAGCTTGTGATTTTTCATTTTATTCTCATATTCCTATGTATATCCCAAACACATTAGAAACAGTAACAATACCAAAGTACTAGCATGTGCACCAACTAACTAGCATGTGCACCAAAGTACTAGCATGTGCACCAACTAACTAGCATGTGCACCAAAGTACTAGCATGTGCACCAAAGTACTAGCATGTGCACCAAAGTACTAGCATGTGCACCAAAGTACGAGCATGTGCACCAACGTACTAGCATGTGCACCAACGTACTAGCATGTGCACCAACGTACTAGCATGTGCACCAACGTACTAGCATGTGCACCAAAGTACTAGCATGTGCACCAAAGTACTAGCATGTGCACCAAAGTACTAGCATGTGCACCAAAGTACTAGCATGTGCACCAACGTACTAGCATGTGCACCAAAGTACTAACATGTGCACCAACATACTAGCATGTGCACCAAAGTACTAGCATGTGCACCAAAGTACTAGCATGTGCACCAAGGTACTAACATGTGCACCAAAGTACTAGCATGTGCACCAAAGTACTAGCATGTGCACCAACATACTAGCATGTGCACCAAAGTACTAGCATATTCACCAAAGTACTAGCATGTGCACCAAAGTACTACAAAGTACTAGCATGTGCACCAACGTACTAGCATGTGCACCAACATACTAGCATGTGCACCAAAGTACTAGCATGTGCACCAAAGTACTAGCATGTGCACCAAAATACTAGCATGTGCACCAACGTACTAGCATGTGCACAAAAGTACTAGCATCTAATTTACTTCACATATTTCATCCTGATACAATTTACAGGGCATGATGTGCACCTGCAGGAGGTTTTCTGTACACAGCTGTCAGGAATACCCATATCAGATAACTTGAGACTGGAAGCTGTTGAGGCTGGAAGCTGTCCCGGCAACAGTTTAAAATGATTGTATGACCAATATGCACAAGTTGAAGAAACATCCACATTTGTCAACGGATTCTTCAAGAATTGTAGTATTGTTGAGCATACCCGCTCCAGGTGGATGGATAGGAGTAACCTGCAGCAGTCTGAAAAAATATATATATTGTGTTTCATAGTAAATGGTTGAATTTGGTTATATAGACTAATAATAATAATTTTGAATTACCAAATTCATTTTTTTCACTAATTTTGAAGTCCGCCTCCGTGGTCGAGTAGTTACGGTCGCTGACTTGTATACCACTGTAACCTATCATCACTGATGGTCATGGGTACGAGCCACGCTCAGGCCGTGTCTCATTTATATGAAAAAGTTGGCAGTTTCTTACGGAGGTTGGTGCACCCAAGTACTGGTTAACCGCTGGAGCCTGCCCAGGAAAGGTGTTGTTAGGTAAACTGCCCGCCGGCGATATAGTCCAAAATGGTGCTGATGCAGGTGTAAAACCCGAAATATAAGATAATAACATAACTAATTTGAATTACCAAATTCATTTAAATTCATTTTTTCACAAGTATGAGTATGATAGAGGCACTGATGATCAATTGTAGCAGCTAGACCATGATCATGCAATCGTTTGGGGTTTAAAGTCGCACCAACAGCTTAGGTCATATGGCGGCTCTCCCACTATTATTGGTGGATATAGGCATGGATGGACGACCAGGTAGAACCACAAGCCAGCTGGATAGCTTTCTCACATGAAAGAATTTGACACCACCAGTGGGATTCGAACCTGCGCAATTCCTCATGTAACCGTGATGTTTGGGTAGTTCCAACTAGAGCATAGTTTCTTCTGTTACTACATTACTCTTTAACTAGAGAATAGCACTCGGAGAGATGCAAACCATGACGTGACCGATTTCCTCCCAAAGTGGAATCATTCCCGTATGGAGCAATTATCTATCACCGAAGTTGCATCAAAATCCATCCACAACTCTACGAGTTATCCTGCTAACTTGCAGACACACGTAACCAAATCTGACATATGAGATGGTCCTACAGATTTTGGGAAGACTGCTGTAAATACCTGATACTGCGACCAGTAAGCACTGTAGTCAGAAACTGGTTGATTCCCGGCTCCATTTGTCTTGACTTTCTTCTCTGCTGGTTCTGCCTCACTATTTGTGTCAAAAAGATGATAAATAATCACTAACAACACTAAAACATTCCACTAATTATTTCGTATCCACACTGCCCAGCTCACGCCGTACCACTGACAACACTGCCAAGCTTGAGCCGAACCACCTACAACACTCCACTAATCATTTG
Source organism: Archivesica marissinica (assembly GCA_014843695.1). NCBI lineage: Eukaryota > Metazoa > Mollusca > Bivalvia > Venerida > Vesicomyidae > Archivesica > Archivesica marissinica. The sequence goes on from CM026404.1 coordinate 19,458,318, forward strand.
TAATCCACTCTGCCCAGCTCGCACAGAACCGCCGACAACACTGCACCCATAATTTGAAACCATGTGGCCAAGCCAGTGCAGACTGGCGTAGAACCACTGATAACACCCAGCATTTGTAACCCCCATTACTGAGCCCGGGCAGAATTACCAATAAGACATTCCACTCATCATTTGAAACTCTACTGTCGTGCCCGGTCAGTACCACTGATAGTGCACATAATTACACCCAGCATTTGCAACCTCATTGTTGAGCCTAGGCAGAACCACCAATAACACACAACATTGCACCCAGCATTTGCAACTCCTCTGCCAAGCCCGGATAGAACCACTGGTTTAACATCGCACCAACAGCTTCGGTCATTCGGGTGTCCCCTCGAGCAGTATTTCAGGCACGGACACCCAGGTGGAACCAACAACCTTCCATAAGTCAGCTGGATAGCTTCCTCACATGAAAGAAATCGACACCTCTAGTAGGGTTCAAACCTAGTGGTGAGGTGAGGGGCAATTTGAAGTAAACGACCATAACCACTCGGCCACCTTCGGTCTGATAGAGATGCCGTATAAACCGACAGTATTATGTACATACACTGCCGATGCATCTGGCAATTTTCGTTTCTTCTCAGTCTGCATATCTTTGATTAGCTTCTGGTGCTCATCGTAGCTTTCTTTTAACCTGCAAATATTCAATGCAAAATGTAGTGTGTTTTACGTTTATTTATCGTCGCTACCGGTTGCCCATATGAGATTAGTCATGCTCGATTTTTAGAGGATAGTGCAATGATACAGACAGACACATTCCAGAGTCTACTCTGGTTCTTTTACGTGCATGGTATACAGCACCGACACGAAACCTCGGATTAACGTCCCACTGAAAGACTTAATTTTATTTGGGTCAGACGGGGGATCGAACCTGCGATCCCTGGATTACCAGTCCAGCGTGTTACTACTGGACTACAGATCCGTCTGTTAAAATGTAGTACTATGGCAGTTTCCAAGACTTTGGTTATTGTCCTGGAAATCTAAATTTATTTACAAGAGTTGGAGAAGACATTTTTTTTTAAACTTCATTGGAAAGCAAGTTTTAACAACTTATATTAATCACTCTCGTTGGTGCGGATGAAAGCGTAAATGTGGTCGTTCATGTGGGAGAAAACCCACCTGTCCGATCTGGCGACCAGCGTACCATCTCATACTTCCTGGTCCGAGGATCGAACCTGGGTTGCATTGGTGAGAAGCGAGCACGCAGAGAAGATATACAAGTGGCTGTGACAAGCACAATAATACTAAATCTGTACAAGAGCAACCTTATATTCCATGTATCCTAATATCTGGTCTGGGGCTTATTAAACATTACTACAATCTCAAACTCAGTCTGAAGCTTCTCATTGGTTCAGTCTGACAGTAAAGTCCGAATATACAGTTAATTCACTTGTGCTCGAGTTTGAGAAAAGTTCAATAACCTTGGGGCCTGTTCAAAATAGCAGCTTTAGTGAGGAAAGATTACCCAATATATTCGTTATATTTTGGGTTTTCGCCTGCATCAGCACCATTTTGGGCTATATATCGCTGGCGGGCAGTTTACCTAACAACACCTTTCCTGGGCAGGCTCCAGCGGTTAACCAGTATTTGGGTACACCAACTTCCATAAGAAACTGCCAACTGTTTCATATAAATCCTATATATTCGTGAACTGAAATTTATCATACTATCAGCAAAGAACCGAGGCTACAAGTTTATTAGTTAATATTAGTAAACGAAAGTTTGTTACACGGACCGTTATTACATATAATTTGATTGAATGTAGGATACAGTCTACATCCTTTATGTCAAATTCCGTCGGACCGAACAAAATACTTTTGACATAACCGAAATTCCAGTTATATGTAAAATGATAGTGTCTGAAACGGACTTTGATCCGACTTAGAGATAACCGGATAATTCGACATAACCGACTGACACAACGGATGTAGACTGTATATGTATTGCTGTTACTGCGTTGTTTGTGGGTTACTACAATGTGGATATCTAGAGAATATAATCATGGCTACCCCACATGAGAACTTACTGAACAATACTAGATCCAAAATCTTCAAGAAACTCGAGTCGCCTCTGTGACATTTTGATCTTTGTGTTTACGGAGAGCTCTTCACTCGCCATGGCCTTGGCAAATATGTCGAGCGCACTGGTGACGTCCACCGGATACTTCTGATACTCGATGTCCAACAACTGAATGTACAACTTCTCATTGTTCTGCAAGATCAAATATCGGTTTTTAATCCAGGTTTTTATGATAATTAAATTAGCTCAATTTTGCATTGTAAGCCATAGCAACACGTCTACACATAGCAGTCTGGCTGAATGTCAGTTTTCATAGTGCATTAGTAACGGGAGAATAGCACTAGGAGAGATGCACACTCCCGTACTGGGCTGTTATGTTATATTTCGGGTTTTACGCCTGCATTAGCACCATTTCGGGCTACATCGCCGGCGGGCAGTTTACCTAACAACACCTTTCCTGGGTAGGCTACAGCGGTTAACCAGTATTTGGGTGCACCAACCTCCGTAAGAAACCGCCCGTACTGGGCTGACCACATGACTTGACCGAATCACTTCCCCCTGAACCAACACTATATATCCACTAAGTTTCATCAAAATTCATCCACAACTTTTTGAGTTATCCTGCTAACACTCAGCCCCCCAAAAAAAACCCGTAACTAACGACCGAGGTTAAATATGTACTCAAAAACAGTGCTATTTACATAATTTAAGGGCCTGCAAACAAGGAACCAGGTTCAATATAATGAAGGTCCTACTAAATGAAATCCCTTGCAGCACAAGAAATACTTCTATAGGGCATATTGTATGATCTTGTACTAATTATGCGTAATAAACATTCAGATCTTAGTTTATACTCTTTATCTGATTGTGTTATAAAACCATGATGTGTCTAATGATGTGTATTTATAATGCCAGTATGTTTTACAAGTACTTGAAACACCACTCACGCAATCCTTTTCAATAGCATCAAAGATGATCTGCTTTGCTCTCACTTCATCCCCTAAAACCTGCAAGCAATAGAAAAGAATTGTACCGTTCGAACACGATTTATTGTAACACTGTCACTGTTGGAAGAATTTTGGATAGATGGTAGATTTTCTATACAAATAGATATCAAATTAAATAGGGGGTGGGGTGGGGGGGTAGTCGCACCAACAGTTAGTTTACTGTAGTCGCCCCCCAGTTTAATCACTTGACTATTATTAATGGAGGACTCAGCCCTTGAATGACAGGCTAACGGACGTTAGTGGCTATATAACACTAAGAGTAAAAATGGGCGGTGTCTATTAATGAATATTTAAAATATTTTAACGGTAAATTGAGTACCGTACTAATCCTAAACCAACAATAATCACTAACCTCGTGATTACCCCCCAAATAAACACCTACGTCTAATACCGAGTGTGATTTCGACTTTATCATAACAGATCCATCAACCCATACTAGCACATTACACACCTTAAACAAATATCGAGCATATTTAATCACATAGAATGCTCGCACACTGAGTTCTGTGGATTTGCCAATGTATTCCTGGAAGAGCATCTCCGTTTTGTCCCGGTCTCCAATGCGACGTTCCAGACTGATACGCCTCATTGCAACCATCACCATGCCCGGTAAACTTTCCTCCAGGTACGTTAAAATCCTCCAGGCATCTCCGTGTTTCCCTGAAACACATCTCACAATTGTTTGTACGTTTGCCTGTATTAGGAAGTCGCACCATTATGTTATATTTATGTTATATTTCGGGTTTTACGCCTGCATCAGAACAATTTTGGGCTATATCGCCGACGGGAAGTTTACCTAACAACACCTTTCCTGGGCAGGCTCCAGCGGTTAACCAGTACTTGGGTGCACCAACCTCCATAAGAAACTGCTCTAACTTTTTCATATAAATGAGACACGGCCTGAGCGGGGTTCGAACCCGTGACCATCAGTGATGATAGGTTACAGTGGTATACAAGTCAGCGACCTTAACACTCGACCACGGAGGCGGACCCGAGTTGGTTTAAAGTCTTACTGGAGTTATGCTTAGTTTATTTTAGCTCGAAAGCGAAACAAGTTCTTACAATATTAGTTTAATTAATCGCTATCGAGACCTCATTTCTGATGGAATCCATTGCCATGAAGGAGAGAGAAGCGGAAATGTGGAATAAGTACCTTGCCAAAGGGCACAATCGTAATGACTATAGAGTTGGGCCTCTCGTACCTGATGCTAACACTATACCACGACTTCCACATTACAATAAACAATGACAAGATTGGACAGAAAGGTAAGCTTGTCAGTGTCGTCTCCTAAATGCTATTTATCTATACGAGACAGGTACCTTGTCTTTCCTCAAACGCTGCCCAGGCCATGTGTATATATGGTTTCTTCGGGAGGTGGACATTGCAGGCCCGCTTGTACACGCTTCTCACAGCTTCTAATGCACCCTCGTCAAGAGGTTGAAATTTCTGAATACACAAAGCGTTTGCACATTTGATGTCAATTTGGTAACCTTATAAATTAATCAAATTATTGTATTATAAAATATAGTGGCCCAATATTTTGTTCAAGCTTAGTACAAAATGTTTTGTAAAAATAATGATATTTAGGACAGATGTCTGAACTAGAATACAGCAGCAATCTGACTCACTGCTGTTAAATGAAATGTTTGTCGTATATGAGTTTTTACAACCAATAATAATTCTGCCATAGCGTGTACCGGTATTAAAAGGCAACATTTCTGTCAGGTCAGGTGTGATGACAACTTACAGTAGAAGAAACTTCATCACTGGCAGCCTTCTTCAAGTTTGTGAAATGTTCTTCCAGGTACCGTGCATACTGTCAATATAAACACACTACTGTCAATATAAACACAATACTGTCAATACTAAACACAATAATGTCAATATAAACACAATACTAAACACACTACTGTCAATATAAACACACTACTGTCAATATAAACACACTACTGTCAATATAAACACAATACTGTCAATACTAAACACAATAATGTCAATATAAACACAATACTAAACACACTACTGTCAATATAAACACACTACTGTCAATATAAACACAATACTCTCAATATAAACACACTACTGTCAATATAAACAAAATACTAAACACACTACTGTCAATATAAACACACTACTGTCAATATAAACACACTACTGTCAATATAAACACAACACTGTCAATAATAAACAAACCACAGCAAAATAAACAAGAACTGTCAATAAAACAAACTACTGTCAATATAAACAGAATAATGATTAACCATACATATAGGATCTTACACGAGTGGTGTAAGAATACATAGAATATGGTACGACATCACGGGTGTAAGATCCGTTCTATTACATTACAACAAATTTGAAAGAGTTTTCTGAATGCCAGTATACATTTGAGCATTGATACATCTCGAGGCAATCAGTAAGGTGCATCCGTACATCTAACAACAAACAACAATAACCCCTGTTCCTACGGCGGGAGTTAAATACGTAACACAAAAACAACAATCTGTTCCTACGGCGGGAGTTAAATACGGAACAGTAGTGATCCTTGATACATCTCGAGGCAATCAGTAAGGTGCATCCGTACATCTAACAAAAACAACAATAACCCCTGTTCCTACGGCGGGAGTTAAATACGGAACACAAAAACAACAATAACCCCTGTTCCTACGATGAGAGTTAAATACGGAACACAAAAACAACAATAACCCCTGTTCCTACGATGGGAGTTAAATACGGAACACAAAAACAACAATAACCCCTGTTCCTACGATGGGAGTTAAATACGGAACACAAAAAAACAATAACCCCTGTCCTACGATGAGAGTTAATACGGAACACAAAAACAACAAAACCGCCACGAGGAGTTAAAACGGAACACAAAAACAACAAAACCCCTGTTCTACGAGAGTTAAATACGGAACACAAAAACAACAATAACCCCTGTTCCTATGATGGGAGTTAAATACGGAACACAAAAACAACAATAACCCCTGTTCCTACGATGGGAGTTAAATACGGTACACAAAAACAACAATAACCCCTGTTCCTACGACGGGAGTTAAATACGAACACAAAAACAACAAAAACCCTGTTCCTACGACGGGAGTTAAATACGGAACACAAAAACAACAATAACCCCTGTTCTACAGCGGGAGTTAAATACAGAACACAAAAACACAATAACCCCTGTTCCTAAGGCGGGAGTTAAATTGGAACACAAAAACAACAATAACCCCTGTTCCTAAGGCGGGAGTTAAATATGGAACACAAAAACAACAATAACCCCTGTTCCTATGGCGGAAGTTAAATACGGAACACAAAAACAACAATAACCCCTGTTCCTACGGCGGGAGTTAAATACGGAACACAAAAACAACAATAACCCTGCGGGAGTTAAATACGGAACACAAAAACAACAATAACCCCTGTTCCTACGATGGGAGTTAAATACGGAACACAAAAACAACAATAACCCCTGTTCCTACGATGGGAGTTAAATACGGAACACAAAAACAACAATAACCCCTGTTCCTACGATGGAAGTTAAATACGGAACAGTAATGATCAGTAGTAGATTAACAAACTATGTCCGACGTTTACACACCTAGAAATGGAGAATATTTTCTTTTATTTCACGGCATTTTGTACATACTTTTAGCCAGAAGTCCTCGTACAGTGCTGCTGCTATCATACACCTCTCAAACAACACCACAACTCTCTCGTGCGTGCCATTCTGCATCTCATAATCCAAATATTCTCGCCAATTCTTCAATTGCGATCTCTCAAGAGGCTTTACATGGAAATATGGACGTTTTATCTGAAATAAAGGAACGTTGCATATTTAGCGCAGCAATGTTTCAGGCAAATATTCTATAATATTTAAATTGTTATTACACTCCCAATGTTGAGCACCTTCCAGTCTACTGCGTTTGCATTCCGGTAAACCCAGCTTCCACAGAGACGATGCTGATTGGTTAAAGCTTCCAGTCTACTGCGTTTGCATTCCGGTAAACCCAGCTTCCACAGAGACGATGCTGATTGGTTAAAGCTTCCAGTCTACTGCGTTTGCATTCCGGTAAACCCAGTTTCCACAGAGATGATGCTGATTGGTTAAAGTTGTTTGACATCACAAATCGCACACGTGATCTATAACGTTGTCAATAATACGGTGCGGTGCATTAGCAACGTCACTGTTCAACTAATTCTAATGAAACAACGTAAATACAGGCGTAACACAACTGTTGTACCATTTATGGTCATTTACAGTCTTGAAATGTTCAAAAAATGCAATGTAAATATAAGGAATAAAATCAACATGTATTTCATTTGATCGGCCACCAGACACTTTAAGACGGAACGAATGTATTAATTATATATCCCAATGAATGCAACAGAAGTTGAATTTATTCCTTAAATGCAAACCTTAATATGCACCCTCATCAAGGTTAACTAGAGTCGGATATTGTTCAAAAGTCTATGCAGGTGAAGCTTTGGACGAGATACAAAATGTTATGAAAAATAACAAATTTGAACATCCAAGTTCCACCCTGGTCTTGAAACGATGTGGCTGAAACCTCCGATCAGCACATCATCTTAATATGGTTAACATTTGTGCAAAGTTAGTAACAACGTTTCAAGAGTTATGAACCAGACTGGAAATTTTGCCATTTGACAGAAAAACATGCAACCCTCTACATGGCGCTAGAACATCATGTTTAGATGACCATTAATGTCATCACTGATGGCTCGAGTCCGAAATGCTTCGCATTGACAACCTTTCAACTGGCAGCTGCTAGGAGCACCGCGCGCAAACCAGTGTAATAACACATTTTATTTCACTGATAAATTTCTATACTTCATCGGAAAGCATAAAATAACACAAGTTTATTGAGATTAGTGCCATCATCTTACCCCTTCTTCAAACGCCCATCTCTTGCTCACCTCCTCCTCATTCTGTTTAAATGCAACCTCCCGCGTATTAATTATCTTCTCTCGAACTTTCATCGCCTCATCAGAATCACCCTGAAAACACAAACATATAGAACAACAATAGTAAAGAGAAATATGTGAGTATTGAATGACTCATAACCCATCGTAAATGACCTTGACAAAACATGGAATGTTACATAATGGCATAAATGACCTTGACAAAACATGGAATGTTACATAATGGCATAAATGACCTTGACAAAACATGGAATGTTACATAATGGCATAAATGACCTTGACAAAACATGGAATGTTACATAATGGCATAAATGACCTTGACAAAACATGGAATGTTACATAACGGCATAAATGACCTTGACAAAACATGGAATGTTACATAACGGCATAAATGACCTTGACAAAACATGGAATGTTACATAACGGCATAAATGACCTTGACAAAACATGGAATGTTACATAATGGCATAAATGACCTTGACAAAACATGGAATGTTACATAACGGCATAAATGACCTTGACAAAACATGGAATGTTACATAACAGCATAAATGACCTTGACAAAACATGGAATGTTACATAACGGCATAAATGACCTTGACAAAACATGGAATGTTACATAATGGCATAAATGACCTTGACAACACAGGACTACAACCTTAAATGACCGTGATAATACACTAAAAAAAAGTGAATGAGATACACAACTGTAAATAACCTTGGCAAAACATGAAAATTGTATGAAAACTGAAGATTAATGAAACATGATTTTAGTTTACCCACCTTATCTGTATTTGGTTCCATGCCGGGAGGTGGCTCATCACCAGGGGGCAGGGCATCATCTCCCTCGGGAATTAACGGACCATCTTGTTCCCGCACCACCTCTGTACGCATCTGGAAGAACTCATCCAGGCTCAGTATGTCCCGTGGATGGTGATTCAACACATGCTTTTTGAAACTGAAAATAGTAAAACTCGTTCTTTTATCTTATTTTCAGAACAACTTGCAAAATAAGTGCCAAGATGCAAGGACATAGTGTTTTTTTGATTGGTTGTACAAGAGTCCAGGGTATAGTTAATAAATCTGGAAAAAAAATCTACCCAGATCTTAAATTCAAACATGTATATGTGATACAATTGGCCAGGGATCAGTTTAGAGGGCGATGTGGGCGACATTGTCGCCCTAGGGACCCTGACTTCGCCCTCTGGGGGCCCAACTTCTCCCTAAAAAAAAAAAATTCAAACAAAAGTTTGTCTAGTAAGATACACTGGCCCATTATAAAGCACTCCTTCTATTCAAATGTTGTATTTAATGGTTGTACTGTGCATTTTAACCCTATTTTGCAGAAGTATATTAAAGAACACCATTTAAGGAAGCGATCACGTGCTTTCTCACTTCTCCCAAAAATTCTGACCTAGAATGAACCCTGTTGGCCGAGTTAAATTCACATCCGAGTATCAACCAATATTATCACTTGAAGATGCGATTTGAATACAATATTATAATCAACAAATAATATCGTTTGAATCTGGGCATAGCCATAGGTATCCAATATCACTTTCAGTAGTATTTAAAAGAGGCGTAGAAAATAACATTTGGTATGTAGATATGCAGTATACACTTCGAATATTGAATGATAAATCTTTTAACAAGCATGTGAACAGATATGGATAGGCCCCATTTGGCAAGTTAGCTGACGGGGCCTGGCATGCAAGTGCAGCAGGTTAAAGGGGATGGATAATGGTAGTGCACTTACTTATCAAAGTGATGGCTGTATAACTGTGTGGGTATCCTAAACAGTCTGTCGTATAGACCGGAGACCTTCCGTAGGTCCCGCTCTTTCTCCCAGGTAATGTAGTTATCCCATAACTTGTCTGAGCGAAAGTCTGTTCCCGCTGCAGTGATGGCTCGCTCATACAGCCTGCAGGAACAACAAACAAATTATTAAAATACTGACAAGCTACTGACAAACTGTAAAACCTACATCTTCAGCAATTCACAACTGAACATTACTTTATTTAGCTTACAAATATTGCGAAGCCAGCTTTAACAGCCTCAATTAAACTCTTTCACTCTCGTTGGCATGGATGAAAGCATGTGTGTTTTACGTTTATTTATCATCGCTACCGGTTGCCCATATGAGCGACACCTCCTGAAGAGATTAGTCATTTAAGATTTTGGAGGATAGTGCATGATACAGACAAGAGACCCATTCCAGAGTCTCCTCTGGTTCTTTTACGTGCACGGTGTAAAGCACCGACACGAGAACTCGGTTTAACATCCCATCAGAAAGACTTAATTTTTATTAGGGTCAGGCGGGGGATCGAACCTGCGATCCCTGGATTACCAGTCCAGCGTGTTACCACTGGACTACAGATCCGTCTGTGGATGAAAGCATATAGTAGTGTTTATTTATTATAATGTCACCCCCATTGAAAACGCCAGCCATTTCTGACCTATGATACACCTCTTAAGAACATTAGTACTGTCCGAATCCCATCCTTACTGGCCAGACTGATTTGGTGACCACACATACAATCTCACATACTTCCCGGTCCAAGGATTTAATCCGGGTTCCATTGGTGAGAAGCAAACGTGTTCATCACTGATTAGTTACATGAACATAGTGAGCACAGTGAATGCTTACAGGGTGGAACGGGTGATCAAACATTGGAATCCTAGCCATGCCTGCAGCAATATAGTCAGAGCTCTATATATATATATATTAGTACTGAAACTGAAATCTTAAATTGAAGTAATAGAATAGTATACAAGATGACAGGGTCACCAATGGCGCCAAAAAACAAATACTGGTGCTAAATGTTGTGAATTGGCAAAAATATTTGGCACAACTTTGGATGTGTTGTGATCAATTTAGATTGGAAACGATTAAAACTGGATTTAGAACCAAAACGATTTTAGTCATGTTTTACCTACGAGTTTCCCTGAAGCTCCATACTATCTTTACATAAATTTACAAGATGGCCACCAGGACAGCCATTTTGGATTTCTGATCAGAACAATTTTAGCAATTTTTACATTGATACTTCATGCCAATCTGCATGATTATCTAGGATTATTGATCACTCTCTTTGTACTTTTAGCAATTTCGAGAATTGTCGGACCCTATAAAGCGACTCGATATTGGAGCGCATGTCCACAGCACAGTGAATTAATGAAACGTTCCAGCACAGCACAGACTAAAGTGCCCAATTTGCTGTTTCATAGTAATAATATACTCACTTCCTGGTTTCATCTTCATTTATATACTCTTCGATGTAGAAATTTATATAATGAAGCCACAACTCGGAACTCAGAGAGACTGCCTTAGTTCCCGTCTCGAATATCTGGTAAAAATAGGAAAGAAACAAAGTTGAAACGCAATTGAAGAATGCATTATGTTATAAATTCACAGCATACAATGTCTTAAAATGCTCACATTTCAGTGTCATAAAGTGATTCACACGCGATTTTACCATACTGTCGGGGCGACCTTACTGTCACCTAATGTAAGGATTTTGTAGAGAAATATTTCCACTGGATGGGAAGGCTGTTGTCTGTACATGTACGTCCGTACCAAACTAGGTGAGAACACCCAGAATGGCCTGCCCTACATTTGAACTCAAATCAATACATGATTTGATCCAAGCCAATTTCTCTGCAATAAAAACATAGCAAGTGACAGAAAACCGATACATAGATTCAAATAGAACCTATTCCAAGATCGTGCCAACGGCCAAACGCAAAAAATAAAATGCATTAACTTAACAGATGAAGCTCTGTCATACACGATCATTACAGATCAGTGATATTATATATATATATATATCGGTTCCTATATATCAATGTCGCATAGCAGAAAATCTTAGAACTAAAGTTTTTGACTGAAAACCGCGACCTTTGGAATATGGCCGTCGGACCTGACAGGTACAAGATGGAAATTCTAAAAATATAAAAATTCATAAATATTTAATATAGCTTTTTTACAAAACGTGTACATTTTATGAAACGCGGTTACGAGGTTCATAATGGACTGGTTTCTATGTGTTTATAAATACGCTTATTATTACAGTTTGGACGCTATACACATTTCAGCCCTCGAGAGTTGTAAACACTAAGAACAGGAAATGTGAAGAGTTATCATCCATCACATAAACCACAGGCACAAGACACAATTTTGTTGCCCTATGGTCATATAGTAAGTAATGTTTACTAAAGGCAACCAACGGAAATAAAAATGTGTGTCTTGTGCCTGTGACATAAACAGTGCATGGTGTCTGTGCATATGTAATTTTACTTCCACTATAAACAATCCAGACTTCAGTATTAAATGGAAGCTAAGCATAATCCAGAATAAGGATTAAGTATTGTGACCCCATATGACTATGTATAGGTACGTAGCCCGGTCTAATAGCTGCAATAAAACACCGAACATGGCTGTCCATCATAGCCTGGGTGGTCACTACACTTAGTCAACGGGCCCGCTCCCCTTAGAAAAAGGAAGATTCATAGCTCTGGTATTTAATGAATATTTTGTTTCGTAATCAAAACACGAGCACCAGATCTCAAAATCATCTGCAATACTGATACCCTACATTGTCCTCACCGCTAGATACGCAAGCGCAAACCCATTGAAATACAGCCATTTTGTTAATTACATATATAGTTATAGGTCCAGGGTTCAACTGGACAATATAAATAACAAAATTGTGTAATTCTACCGGAGGCTAATTGGTCTCGGAAGCTGCTAAAACAACGGCATAGATGTAGAGACGTGATTCCAGGTGTGAACAAACAAATGAAATCAAATACCATGTGTAGGGGTGTCACGATATACCGGTATATCGCAATATTAAGATCCGCGATATTAAAATTGAATACCGATATTGAGCGGTATTTATCTACTAGGGCTGCAACGATTAGATCCGATTCCGCGCCGCCGATTCTATACTCAATCCAAGTCCCGTCATTTTCGATTCAATTCCGAATGCCGACTTTTAAACGTTTTCAGCGATAAACGCCGAGTTAGTCGAATACAAACAGTAAAATAAAACAAACAATCTGATTGGCTGAATTTATTCTATTTATCCAATCAATGAGCCCATTAAAACTTATGAAAGGTCTGTTATCAAAATGGCGTCGGCCATTACTAAATAATGATCCTAAAAGTTAGTGTGGGCCATTTTTGATTTCGAGATGTTAACAAGAAGGAAAACAAGGCCACATGCTGTCTATGTTTCACCGACGTAAGCTATCCACCATCTCGTTCCACATCAAAGTTAATGAAGCATCTAAAAAGACACCATAACGTAGACGTAAACATTGACAAGACTATGAGTCAATCGCCGAACTTTCCCCCACGCCAACAACATCAGTGCAGTTCCTGATGATTTATATAAGCCATAATTCATTACTTGGACACTGTTCCACACTTGGACATGTGCACTGGATTATCTACAACAGTTGAATTTGTAGTCATTTCCTTTGATCTCATTTCGTGTACATGTATTATTAATTTATTATTATTGTCTTTTGGTTTACTTTTATTCAAACATTAAGTGATGTGACTTGCAAGTTTTGTTCATATGTAGTAGAAACTAGGATTATACACCAGTAAATTAATTTGCTCTGAAGCCAGACTGCCCTAGGGTCTCGGGATTAAGCAACACAGAGTATGCTTCTTAGAAAGTAATCTGTAAATAATGGATCGAATCGGCACATAAAGAATCAGATCGGATCGGATTGAGCTTCTGGTGGATCGTTGCAGCCCTATTTATTATCTATGAGGGGAGGCATCGGTTTTTCATGACTTCACTATAAAAAGTGATTTTGTCCTGACAATTTTACAACATAGCTACCGTCAAGTAAAAAGGTTATATGCAGGGGATCTGCTTTTTTATACACAACTCAATCGCTTCAACCGGTGCTTATGTATATATTCACCATTCTCTGAAACATTTTCTAGTCGATTTAAGTTGTTATTTTATTCAGTGTTTTGTTGTTTTTCAAGTTAATAAATACTGTTGAATGAGAGTGTCTTAAAATGTGTGTAAAGTAATCCGTGTCATCTTATTAAATACTCTTAACCCTTTCAACACCACAGACTTCTAAATAGGCTTACAAAAAGTGTAGATCCAGATGAGCCGGCTCGTGACGAGCCGTCTCATCAGGATCTGCACTTTTTGCCAGTGATATGACTATTTTTAGACATAATTACCCATTTTGATAAATGAACTTGTCCAAATGTGATTTTCTGATTCATTTATTGGTTTATGAATATCATGGACCAGTCCATGCGAGTTACTTGGTGTTGAAAGGGTTAATAGAAAAAAATATAATCACAATGCATGACAAATGAATAGGCAATATATCACGATAAATATCGCGATTATTTGATAAAATATCACAATATATCGCGACATACCGGATGTAATCTGTATTTTACTTATTCTCAAATATAATAATATCATTATTCAAACATGTGTTAATGCATCTTTCTGCATGTCTTGTTTTGTGATGCAGTTACACAGCATCTGGTAATATAACAAGAATCGGGGAACCTATATCTCCCATGGTGCATCGTGACGCAGAGTATGGCATGTGTTAATTCTGATCAGTACCTGTGAGTTTACAATCAAGGTGTGATGTACATATGAACGGCAAATACCCGAATGTATGCAATAACGCTACAACATACTTGCAGGATTGAGTCAGAAGAAAGTATCTTATGGTGTGCGGTGTATTGATCTGGTTTTGCTTTAAATGGGGAAATTTATCGTGGCCGTTTGTCGGTTTTTACCAGTTATTGCCACCGGCATGGCAAAAACAGGTATTTGCCGCCCAAAACCCAACTATGCCCTACATAATTATTGAAGAATTAATTATAAACATTGTCTGAAATTGAAAAAAGAAATAACGTACCTCCACAGCCTTCTTGAGGTCAGTGGTCCTTTTCTCAAGGTCAGCATACTTTTTCCAGTAACCATAGCAATATGGATAGCGCCCCAAAAATGCATCATAGGCCTGTCTAGCTGAGTCTATATCATTCTGGAAATATATTTAGTTTATACAAATTTATTTTAGCTCGATTGCGAAACAAGTTATTTCAACTTATATAAATCACTCTCGAGACCTCATTACTGATGGAATCCATCGCCACGAGGGAGAGAGAAGAGGCAATGTGGAATTTAAATGCCTTGCCTAAGGGCACAATCGTAACGGCTCCAGTGGGGATCGAACTCCGGACCTTTCGCACCTGAAGCGAACGCGCATCCACTGCACTATCACGACTTCCACAGTGATATTATACAATATATTTCATAGCATTTGTCAACATAACCGTCACAACAAACAAGAGATCCATGCTTGAATATTCATGGTTCATCAGAACTAAACTAATGTCGTGATAGTGAGTTCGCTTCAGGTGCGAAAGGCCCGGAATTCGAGCCCTGCTGCAGCCATTAAGATTATACCATTAGGCAAGGCATTTAAACCCCACATTCGCCTCTTCTCTTTCTCTCTCCCTCATGGCAATGGATTCGAGTGATTAATATAAGTTGTAAGAACTCTCAATGAGGTGTCGAGTGATTAATATAAGTTGTAAGAACTCTCAATGAGGTGTCGAGTGATTAATATAAGTTGTAAGGACTCTCAATGAGGTCTTGAGTGATTAATATAAGTTGTAAGAACTCTCAATGAGGTGTCAAGTGATTAATATAAGTTGTAAGAACTCTCAATGAGGTGTCGAGTGATTAATATAAGTTGTAAGAACTCTCAATGAGGTGTCGGGTGATTAATATAAGTTGTAAGAACTCTCAAATGAGGTGTCGAGTGATTAATATAAGTTGTAAGAACTCTCAATGAGGTGTCGAGTGATTAATATAAGTTGTAAGAACTCTCAATGAGGTGTCGAGTGATTAATATAAGTTGTAAGAACTCTCAATGAGGTCTTGAGTGATTAATATAAGTTGTAAGAACTCTCAATGAGGTGTCAAGTGATTAATATAAGTTGTAAGAAGTTTGAACTCTCAATGAGGTGTCGAGTGATTAATATAAGTTGTAAGAATTCGCAATCGAGCTAAAATAAATTTGCATAAACAAAATGTTGCTGGAAGAACAACTAAATTGTTGCTTTGAGTTGTAATAACAGATAAGGCTATATTTAGGTATAAAACACTGACATGTACCGCGTAGAGTTGCAGAAAGAGGACATTTATTTGTTAATCATTGTAGTTATGTTTGTATCGGTGCTGTTTTACCATACCTCCTGTTCTACAAACTGCAAGAGATAGGTCCAGCCGGTAAAATCTCCAGGGTTTTCTTTCACAGGCTTCCAGTACTTCTCTAATTCAGACACCTTTCTAGGTGGCTCTTTCTTTTTCTCTGTTTTATCAGATGATTCCTTAATCTCTGCATCAATAGACGGCTTCTTCTCTGTTGTTGGACTTACTGCTGATTCTGTTTCATCTGTTTCTTCTGTTTCTTCTGTAGTAGATGATAATTAGTGGTTATTACAGGGTTCAGTGTAGGTCAGAATATTTGGAAGTGAGAAAACGGGCGATACAGTCCTTAAATGGTGTTAATTAATAAACTTCAACAAAATATGGTTAAAATGCACAGTTTGACCATTAAATACAACATTTTAATACAAGTGCTTTATAATGGGCCAGTGTGTCATTGGACAAAATTTTGTATGAAAATTGTTTTTAAAAAAGGAGAAAAAAAGGGGAAAAGCGGGGCCTCCATAGTGTGAAGTCAGGGTCTCTAGGGAGACTATTTCGCCAACATCGCCCTCTAAAATGATCCATGCTATTAGTAACTACAGTCAAACCTGTCACAATAGCCAGTAATTATAACAGGTTGGTTTATGTGACCCAGCCTGGTAATTGGGCTTGGGTCACCAGATGCTTATTGTTGAAGCATTTATTAATCATATATATATACTGAGTCAAAAAAGAAACGATACCAAACTAAAAATGACGTAAAACGGATAAAACCATAGAAAGGTTTAATATATTATTACGTATCAGTACCGGGTATCTTATTGCAACGTCAGCCAACCATAAACACAGGTAAATAAACACCCGATAATCCTGGAACGCCGAATTTCCGATTGTGCTCAACAAAGACAACTTCCTGCACATGTACAAATCGGAAAACCGGTTTATTGTACTGGTATTAGTTTAAACATATTTTATTTCCCAATATAATACATATTGAACAATGCATACATCACGCATAATCAGAATACAGAAACAGGATTAGAATGGAAGACAGAGTCTTATATAATTCTTCTCCTCTAGAGAGATCTTTACTGGTATTGCATTATCATC
The DNA here is from genome assembly GCA_014843695.1 of Archivesica marissinica. Classification (NCBI taxonomy): domain Eukaryota; kingdom Metazoa; phylum Mollusca; class Bivalvia; order Venerida; family Vesicomyidae; genus Archivesica; species Archivesica marissinica. Next base: position 19,475,663 of record CM026404.1, read on the forward strand.
GAGGAAAAACACCTTACATACCCATTGTTACCTCTAACAAAATGCCTAGGCTAAACCGCAATCAGAGAATGCGTGCCATTGGCATGATTGACGGCAGTTTATGTCAGCGTGACGTCGCAAATCGACTCGGGGGTTACGCGGATCACGATAACACGTCTACTTCGACGTTATCGAACACATGGATCGGTGGACGACCGACCAAGATCTGGTCGACCACGTGTGACGACGCGTGAACAGGACCGTCACATTCGGACGTCACATTTACGTGACCGGTTCCTACCTGCTACGCACACAGCTGCCGTTACTCCTGGGATGACCAACAATCGCATCAGTGCACAAACAGTCAGGAACCGGCTCGGTGAACGTGGCATTCGTGCCTATCGGCCATACGTTGGACCCATCCTGACACGACGTCACCGTGACGTACGGCGGGAATGGACGACGGAACGTGCTCGCTGGACTCGGTTACAGTGGAATTCGGTGTTTAGCGATGAATCGCGGTTCCGTTTGCGTCAAGCGGATGGCAGAGAGCGGGTATATCGCAGACGCGGTGAACGTTACGCCGATGCATGTGTACGTCAGGTCGATCTGTTCAGGGGCGGAAGCGTTATGGCGTGGAGCGGTATCACCTTCGGCAGTCGCACTGAACTGTTAGTGGTGGACGGGAACCTAAACGCCCAGCGGTACTGTGATGAGATCCTTGCGCCAGTTGTTGTGCCGTTCTCTAACGCCAACAGAAACGTCACACTGTTCCAACAGGACAATGCCAGGTGTCATACTGCTCGGATTTCCACCACATTATTGGAGCAGAACAATATTGAAACCCTGCCGTGGCCTGCTTTGTCACCAGACTTGTCACCCATAGAACATTTGTGGGATACGTTAGACCGGCGCGTCAGACAACGTCAGCCGGTAACGTTAGTCCAACTGAGGGATGTTTTGCGTCAGGAGTGGACAAATATTGACCAGCAAGAGATTCAGACACTCTTCCGTTCGATGCGACGGCGGTGCATTGCAGTGGCAAATGGTGCCCATACTCGGTATTGACGTCTGTGTGAAAACTCCATTAGACCCCTGTCCGACGAATTACGTCATCATGCAGCAGACACTTTCGGAGGCTCATTATGCTTATGTGCTCCTCTTTCAAACATGTTGGACTATCATCGTATGAATTTTCAAAGAATGTTCTTAATAAATGTTGAAATTATAGACACATAAACACCAGGTATCGTTTCTTTTTTGACTCAGTATATATATATATATATACATTTTATGTATATTGTGTTACTAAATATTTTGACAAAAAGCAGGTTCTTCCATTTCTTCCAAATAGTAGTGTGGAAAGGTATTTCTTCCGTATTGGAAATAACTGTGAAGAAATCTGCCAACCTTGCTATTATTATATAGTGATTAACCGATTACCAGACAGGCCCGTGAATCGATTGCCGATTATTTATATAAACAATCTCTTGCATATATGAACAGCATATCTGTGTCTCTTGGCACAATATTATACAAGTAATCAACGTTTAAATTTCATGGGAGAGTTTAACAATTCCATTGGTTATTACAAAAAGCCAAAATAGAAATCATTAGATGAAATTGTTTTGAAGATTTATCTCCCATGCCATTACAGCGAACTTAATAAGAATTCGTTCAATAGCAGTCAGTTGTCGTTCTTAACTAGATGGCGCCACCTGACCCAGTCCCGATACATTTGGAGTGATTCGGATTTTATCGTACTTTCCTTAGAAAACAATGTAAACATGCTCATACATAATAACACAAAATAATAGATAATTATGCCTTCAACCTGCTGCTGTGTACCCAGTGTCATTTAAGAGGAGGACATGAGTTTCCGAAAGATTATGATAGGCGTTCCAAGTGGGTGAACGCGATTAGAAGGATAGACGAATCTTTCAAAGATTGGCAGCCTTCGAAGATGTAAGCCTTTTTTCTCAACCACCCAACTGAATAATGACATCAACCACGCGTTTTGACCCTAACCCTGGGCGGAGCAAGTGATGAAGGCGTTCTTTATGCGTGGTTGATACTATATTCTGATCGGCTGGTTGAGATAAAGATTTTACGCTTCGACGACTGCAGTCCATTTCAGAGCTGATGATTACGTTCAACAGACCATCGATGGTATGTTTAAGCGCTTGTTGAGTTTTTAAGAAAAGCTTGAGAATGAAAAAGAGTAGCATTGAGCAGGACTAGAGTCCTGCTTCATTGTCATTACACCGTCGTAGAGGCGTTAGTACGGGCGAAATACTGATTTCGGAATCAGTCATAATCAATTAGATTGTTCTGAAAAAGACAAAACAAAAAAACATAATTAGGATATGATTCGAACCCGGGTCTCCCGTGTCACAGATCAACGCTCTAACCACACGGCCATTTCGACATTTATGTATTTGTGGACACAGTTATCGTATATAATAGCGTATGCTAGCCGTAAAGTTGTTTATTTTTCCCGGTTATACAATTTTAATTCTGTTAGGTGTTGCAATTCAGGTGGAATACATATTCTTGACCATTTTTAACGTCAACTACAAGGATTTTTTTTACATATCATCGTTTTATCGACCATTGCATTAACTTAGCACTGTCGGACCTGACCCGTGTATTTCTCGGTCTTTATTGCTTATTACGCTAAAATCTGAAGCAAAATTAATACCTTTCAACCAAATCCATTTTCCTTCCTGTCTGCTTTGCATTTCTCTTCTTTAATTCCGATTTTAACTGTGGTATTGTCATAAGACCGAACTTCGATGCCATGTTAATGATGTTTATTCTGCGAGAATTCCAGGACCGGGTACAGTGGCGCCCCTAGCGGCTGCCAAGAAAGATAACTGACTGCTATTTGCCATTGTTCATACACATGAAATGTACTAACAAATAATGCATTCGGATTTCTTTTGTATTGCACAGAAACGGTGGGTGAATCACACCTGTCTTAGTGTCCATTTCATATGGCAAAATTGTATGCACAAAGGTAAGACAATATATTTCAAACGGTGTTTATATTTATGATTATTCATAACACCAATGCACACATTTATAACAGTTCATGCTCGGAAAGCTTCAAAATCTTAGTCAGAAATCCCGCCCTCGGATCAGGGCGGAAAGTGCTATGAGAAAATTAGAGCTATTAGTATGTTTTATGTAGAGGTCTTAAACTGTTAAATACAGTAAAAACCCTCTATGCGACCACCCCGATTTCAAGACCACCCCGCTATTGCGAATGATTTTTTTCAGAACGGAATATTTCACTATACATGTCAATGGTCGTTGACCCCGATAACCAGACCACCCCGTTATTCCGTAATACGACCAGTTAATTCAGACAAATGCCATTAATCATATGCTAATTGAACCCCTAATACGACCGCGGGCGATTTCCTCACTTTCATTGATAAAACATTTTTAATTATGTCCCTGTTTTATGACAATTAAACAACCCCTTTATGGTATCGGTCAAGGTTAAGTGAGATAAACACAAAAGTGTTGATTGTAAATGATTGGTTTTGATTGCTTTTAATCTTTTGTTTATTGTCTGGAGTGGAGTATCGCAGCTAAAGTTGTATTGCATGTGTAAGGACTTGGGCACTGTGTCACAGGACTTAGCTAAAACATCCAAGATGAGATCGAGAAACAATCCATGAGTTTAAAGTGTTTATATAAGCAGTCAACCCGGTGAATGTTTTTTTATAAATAATGAATGATTGATGATGATATGTACTTTTCAAGGAAACTACTGTGCTTGGTATACACAATATAATTAATGAAAACAAGAAAATAAATGTATTAACTCATTTACATTGTCCTTTATTTTATTATTAATTAATTAATTAATTGTGATATACAGTTGTCTATGAATGGATTTCAGAAGTACAATCCTAAACCATAGAAACAACCAACCCTTCTGTAATTAAAACAGAAACACCAAGAAATTGTCATATGTGAAAGTACATTGTACATGTAGTCAAATTATCATAATTTGGTCTTCTGGACCAAACTCGATAAAGAGACCACCCCACTAATAAGACCACTTTTTGGAAGTCCCATAGGTGGTCTTATTATAGGGGTTTTACTGTATAGCACCAGGTGTTGAGATGTCCTGTAACCAAGGTTTACCTAGATGTTAAGCAGGGTTCCCGCTGTCATAAAAATTAAATCTGGCTCCAAAAATCTTCAGTTGGCGAAAATCCTTGGCGCATGCCATAAATATCGGCAAAATAACTTTGTTCAAGAAACATAATTGGCCGAAAATCCATGAAAGTGAAGGTCGCGTGTGCGGTCACGTGTGCGATGATGACAAGCGTTTGTTTATTGGAAATCAGCTGTTTGGCACTTGATTGCATGGGGTGTTGAGAAGTTGGTGACATTTTAATTACGGATAATTGGATTAAATGGCAGTCTTTAATCCTACAACTGATTAGCAGATATTTCTGTATACCAGAATTTGATAATGCAGTGTTTTCTAACTGTGCGTTTCTTGCCGTTTTGATGCAATGAAATGGCCAGAGACGCAATGAGAATCATTGAATGCGTTTTCTGTGACGCAACAATATTTTGACAGCAGATTATATGGACCTTTCTGCAGGGATAAAATGTACACGGTCACCGAGTACTTGTTCATTGACGAGACACTTTTACTTGTTACAATTATGTACAACGAAAAGCGTTCAGATGATACAGATAAGTACGTCATATGTCGGGAAATGCCAGCTACTGAAATAGGTTTACTTTCCAAACAGAATAATTCTGCAAATCCTGCAATCCATTCGACACAGACAATTTCCAACCATGAAAGGACTAAAACACCTTCAGTTTAGTGATATGACTAATAGTCACTACAAACGTAAAACTGTATCAAAACGCGAATTTAGAACTTAGTGGGTGCAAGAAAATGCATTGTTAGTCTTAGTGCACTTTCCAATTTCCCAAACCTGATTTTTTATGATTGGTAGGTAGTAAGTTACACAGTATTTATTTATTCATAAGTGCATGTAGACAACTACACCTGAAATACAAGTAATTAGCAGTATTACATGCACACAAGTTGACAACAATACTAGATGTCTGATTGAATATGGCACTATTGTCCGACTCCTTATAACGACGCTCACATGAAACGACGCGGCTTATGTTTTGACCTCGTTTTCAATATTCACAATATCCGGTGACGTTATTTTCATCTGCAGTGGTTGTAAACATGATACGGGATTCCCCAGACTAAATGTGGAATGTGGTCCGTCTGCTCAGCTAAGCTCTGCGTATCGGTAGGTCACGTGACAATTGATTCACTGTTAGGAAAGGTGTATGCGTTATATACGTTATTGCTGTGATCCCTCTGTGATAGTAAAATAGATCTCGAACTAATCAATATATGTGCAGGCTCACAAACGCAAGAATAAACAGTATGCAGCAACTTCTATGACCACTGTTTTTATGCATGCACGGACTACTGGGAGTGCTATAAGGACAACAGCAAGGCATAATTTCTAGTTAAATGTTATTATTTACAAATTGTTCATAGTTATAGTTTATATACGGCAAAACAGGGACACTTTTCCTGTTTATTAGCATAATTAAATAAAGGCATGTGTACACTCAGTTTTAATGTAATTTAGTGATACAGAATTAATTTTCAGGCTAGTTTGAGATGACGTATAATACATGCGCAGAGCAGATACAGGAGAGTGAATTAACTATATTTAGAACGACATTAGTCAACCAATGAAATGCGTCGTAATAGACGTTTCTCGGCTCAGAGGAATTCCCAATAGCGGCATGAGTCGATGTGATATTTTGACATTAAATAAGCGTAATAAGCATAATTTCTCGCGTTGAATATGTAGAAAAGCATCTATTTATACAGATAATACACTATTTACATTATTTACATGAGTTCATTCGTTTTATGTTAAATCATTGTTGATTCTTCGCAAACTAAAATTGACCCAGAGGAAACCCTGGTTAAGTGTCCAATGTCACCAAATGCCTATCGTAGTTTAGAATTGTAGAACCCACCACAACTATGAAGTATGACCTAGTATAAATATAATTTTAAATTGAAACTGAAAGCCCATATGATTATGCATATGTTCAGTGACTGTATAGACTCTTTTATTTCTAGGTTGCTCATGTCCTGGTCCCAGTGGTTCTACTTCACGGTACACCTTCACAATTAGTCAATACGTACACTGTACATAGGGTACGAATAGTCTCAGACCTTGGGTACGAATCGTCTCGTACGAATTGACCTGCACAATAATTATATACGTTTCCCCGAATTAGTTATTCTATCATGACGAAATAAAGAAGCTGCGCAATTACACATAGTGCTTATTTTCATATTACATGTCAAGTATTTGCTACTACTACATATATACCACAGATAGGCTCGGATTTTATTTCCATTGGTTCCTCTTTAATATTTGCGTCTGCCATTTTCCCGGAAACTACGATTTGGGCCTAATACCCGGTACCGAACGGAAATAAACGGAACAAGAAAATGAAATGACAATTTAACCTGGTATTGTTTCATATGCATTGACCATACAATCGTATGTCTCATATTCTCTGTGTTTCTGGATAAATGTACCAAGCCTGAATAACCGTCCGTGTTACACATAGTTAAGCAGGAACCTAGATCCTTGTATCTAGTGTCTCCAATTATGGAACGTCAACAAAATCAATTATAAGTGACAATAATATTATGGCCAAATTGGGAAAATATCTGTATGAAGCATTTGTACTGAGATGCGCATGGTTTAATTCTCTCGAATAAGTAACTTGACTGTGTGTTCATAATTATAACTCTATATAAACTGAGTTCAGCCTCTTTTATTTGGATTGTGTACAATATACTTTAAATCAGAGTTCATGGATATTGCCGTACTTATATACTAAAGCGATGTAATGTCTAAAAATAAGGAGAAAGTAAATTATATAATTTAATTATATGCATAGTAGGTGTTGTCAATACTGTATATGATTTTCTCATATTGTCATATTTTTCACGCGAATGCTGTTATGTATATATGTTGTACATTGATGACCTTTTAAATTCAAATTGGAAAATAAAATGTCTTCATCTTCTTCACTTTTTGGATCCTTGAGGGCAACCATTTCACCATATGTGGACTAGTTTTTGCGATAACATTACATCCCATCTACATGTATGGCGATATGATATAAACAGATACTTGGTTATATAATACCCCCTCCCGGAGAAGCCTGACACGACAGCCACAGGCGCCCACTTAATAAGGTATCAGAAATGACAGGGTCTCGAACTAAAATGTTAAGAAAATCGTCAACATATTATAACACTGAACTCCACGGAAGAAGTCTGACTAGGCCACCACATACTTTCACTTAGTAAGGTACGACACGTGTAACATAATGTATATTGCAAATACTATATGTTTAAAGCGTTGATTTGTGTGAGGCATTAATCAGATCTTGCATCCAGATATATACAACTACTGTATCATGTATTATAATCAGTATTACATATGTAATGTCGCGAACGGTAATTGATTGATCAAACAAGAATAAAATGCATGTTACTTTGATCAATCAAAACAACATTTACATGAGAAACTTAATAACCACATTATTTACAATAACGCTTTCGAGTTACGTAATGTGACGATTTGTTATGATAACAACAATATTAAACTGATTTTGGCTTTTAATATACTAATTATGGTTTTCATCGCTGTTTTTGTATTCGGCATGTTGCTTCCGTACTGTAGTGGCTACTATTTGCTGGTAAATGAAACAATGCCAGGTGCCCAGCATTATTACAAATGTTGGTCCATCAATGAATTTTATAATATTAGACTGCTTTGATGGTAATATTGCACATAGTGGCTGTGTTCATATAAAGTTGTTTCAGTACGTTTCCTATAGAATTTAAATAAATCAATTTGATAACCCGCAACAAAACAACACTATTTACAAGATAGTATGCGTTAAGATTATGAAAAAAACGCTTAAAAATCAACATTTCTTGTCATAATGTCTCTATATTTGGCCAGTTAATGTATATCACGATTACAAATAATATTAAACTTGTTAGGTGGCTAAACTGCAACAAAATTAATGTTGTCATACAAAGTTGTTTCCGTAACGAAAAGCTGTTGTTTCCGCTATTTAGTCATACCGATTTAGGACTGTTTACAAACCCAGTCTATGTTTACGCCCATGTGCATCCATGCGTAACGAAAGTTTTGACGCAGGTTCAAAACAGTTTTAATATTAATCATGAGTGTTGGCAATATATTTTTGTTGTCGCAACTTACGGCATTTCTTTTATGTCTTATTATGTCGTTCTTCATTTTCATTCCAATGTCGGTTAATCAGGGAGAATTTTCCGGTCATTGCCTGCTGTATGCAACAGGTGTATGGGATAACACTTCGCAGTTGGCTTCCGTGGACTGGGGACCTTCCAGCGCCTGTAATTTCAGTATCTTCATTGGTGTCGTTTTGATGTTGTTGTCGCTGTGTTACACCTGTTTGTATTTCTTGTACTTGGCTCGAGATGCAGATAGGTAAGTTTTATGTATGTTCCATTTATGTTGCGGGGACCTAGTCATGTATGTTTTCCTGGAAAGATTTAGCAGACACGTATACTGTATTTATAATTGTAAGTTGTTAACCAGTTCTTAGCAATGTGTGTGAGGTGTCTTGTTCAAGGACACTACATACGTGCTATGACCGAGTATCAAACCTGGGACCCTTCAAATCCGACGCTCTACCACTGGGCCACTGATGTCAAGTTGTTGTCATCCAACTAACCACAGATCACCAGATGGGCTTATAAACCTTATTTAATCGGGTTGTACTATTTACACAATCTGAGCAAATTTAGTGCAGGGGGTGCGGTATAAGAGTGGCGTAGCATGGTCTAGAGGGTGCAAGAGAGCTACCTTAGGCCTCGTGACTCCTTATTCAAGTAGTTTTTGGCGGGTATGACTGAAACCCGGAAGGAGCGCTCCTTCCGCGGAAGGAGCATTCGGCTACGGAAGGAGCGCATTAAAAGCTTATTTATTATACAATCTTTAAAAAAGTGATTGTTTTATGTAAATAATTATAAAATACGTTAACTCTGAAAGTTTTATGCCTATCGATTATAAATTGGTGACCTTATAGCATAATTTGTATAATTTTATGGTAGGAAATCCCTAAGTCTATTTATAGCAATAAATCGGGTGATGACTGAAAACCGAAAGGAGCGCTCCTTCCGCAGAATTTGACAAATTATGCTACAAGATCACCATTTTACAATCGATTTGCATAAAACTTTCAGATTTAACGTATTTTATAATTATTTACATAAAACAATCACTTTTTAAAGATTGTATACGAAATAAGCTTTTAATGCGCTCCTTCCGTAGCCGAATGCTCCTTCC
>CM026404.1:19486093-19747658 GCA_014843695.1 Archivesica marissinica
GGGTATGACTGAAACCCGGAAGGAGCGCTCCTTCCGCGGAAGGAGCATTCGGCTACGGAAGGAGCGCATTAAAAGCTTATTTATTATACAATCTTTAAAAAAGTGATTGTTTTATGTAAATAATTATAAAATACGTTAAATCTGAAAGTTTTATGCAAATCGATTGTAAAATGGTGATCTTGTAGCATAATTTGTCAAATTCCTCGGAAGGAGTGCTCCTTTCGGTCTTCAGTCATGACGCGGAAGGAGCATTCGACTACGGAAGGAGCGCATTATGCTACAAGATCACCATTTTACAATCGATTTGCATAAAACTTTCAGATTTAACGTATTTTATAATTATTTACATAAAACAATCACTTTTTTAAAGATTGTATACGAAATAAGCTTTTAATGCACTCCTTCCGTAGACGAATGCTCCTTCCGGGTTTCAGTCATACCGGTTTTTGGCGATACTGTGTTTTCGCCTAACCGTGAGAATAACTAGTCGTAAATAAACAATACCATTTACTTCCAACGTCGATTTTCACTGATAATGTAAATAAACAATACCGTTTACTTCCAACATCGATTTTCACTGATAATGTAAATAAACAATACCGTTTACTTCCAACGTCAATTTTCACTGATGATGTAAATAAACAATACCATTTACTTTCAATGTCGATTTTCACTGATAATGTAAATAAACAATACCATTTACTTCCAACGTCGATTTTCACTGATAATGGATGTCGGACAGATTTTATATTTTGTACTTTACTGAAGGCATTTACTGTAACAATGTTTACTATGATGTTATATATTGTACATTACAGTTCCTGGCTGGAGGCATTTATTACGTCTATAATAACGGCTGTTATTACACTGATGATATTTACCTCAGCGTTGACGGTTTCCATCGGCTTCAGCGATTGGTGCAAGCTTATCACCAGTCCTGCATCAAGAATTGTCTCGTAAGTACACTTCATCACTTACATGCATTTCAGCCAACAAAACTAGTCCTATATATAAGACCTCTACATAAAAATTTTAATATTAATATAAAATTTTGATAGTAAAATGTTACATTTTCCAAGTCTAAATATTTGGACTACCAACAAAACCACAATGAAAATAATGTGACATAGCAAATTATCGAGATTCCATCGTCAAACCCATAATATTCCTGAATATACCAACTTCATATGCTCACCCTGATCCATATATATATATATATGTACAGCATGCAGTCATTTTCACTTTAGTTTATACAAATTTATTTTAGCTTGATTGCAAAACAAGTTCTTACAACTTATATTAATCACTCTTGAGACCTCATTCCTGATGGACAGGCTCTATGCTGTTTGCTATTCGGATAGTGGAGCTTAAAGCGACACTACATCGGTGAAAATGCAAATGTCTGCAGAATGTAATTTCCTATTATATGGTATAATTGTTTATTTCAATATTTGCCTCAAAAACTGAGTATTTTAACAAATAAACAAGCGTCGTATACATTGTTTGTTGACATAACACAATAATGTAAATAGGGTCAACATTCATGCGTGTATCCTGAATAACACGATTTATGGTAAGTTTATATACCACAAAAGCACTGTTTATTGATTCAATGTTAGTGTTCAAATGTATTTGGAAGAATGTGTAGTAGCAATGCATTTATACGTGAACAAATGTATTTATTTGGCTTTTTGCGATGTAATGTCGCTTTAAGAAACTTGGCTGAATAGATCCTGATCAGATATGACATTACGCCGCGGCTGATCTGGATCTATGGTGTTTGCAAATGTGATTTTATTTACTCAGCAGGAAAATGGTTAAGTACATTTACCATTAGTATAATATTCTGCAACTTGTCTTTTTCAGATGTGAACTGGCTGATTTTATTCAATTTAGCGAAGAACTTAGTGGAATTGACTCGAGCAACTTTTATTATGAATTTAAAATGACTGAGGTATTTATTCCATATACTACCAGTAGTGTTAGTTTGAAATGTGATGCAGCCCCTATATCGTCAATCGTGTTGGAGAAAACCGGATTACCAGGAGAAAACCCACCTGTCCGATCTGGTGACCACCGTACCATCTCACATACTTTCCGGTCCTAGGATCGAAACCCGGGTTGCATTGGTGAGAAGCGAGCGCGCTAACTCATAACTTGTCAGAGGTTCATTCTGATATAGCCAGTGGTGGACTGCCAGCTAGTTAGATAGAGGTTACTGATAGGTTTAAACATATTTATTTTTTATCATGTTACTTTTTTGTACATGATTATTTACAACAATTGAAATACGGAATTGGTTACTGATTGCCTATCAGCCTGCAAGGATAGGATTCAGGAAGTACTGGATGTTCATAAGATGTGTCTCACATGTCAGAAATGGCTGACCCCTAGTGACACTACTAGTATAATAAATTAGCATTTTACTTTTATTTCAGTTTGGTAGTTGGATAAGCTTTGTGTGCCTGATGTTTCTGACAGCGACTTCCGTGATAAAGATAATAAAGTTTCAGCAGCACGAGACCTTCATGACAAGTATGAACAGAGAGCGGGAGCGGCTGCTGAGTAGGGTGGGGCACAGATCCAGATCTGAGTACGCTGCTGTATGAACGGGGAAGAAGATTCCTTCATAACTTACTTGGGAACATTTAGAACAAACAGAAACATATCTGATAGGATTCCTTCTTTACATACATGGGCCAAATATACAGTCAAACATGTGTTAGTGGTCACCTGTATTAAGCAGCCAGTTTTCAGATTCTCAATATGTTGTTTTATTATACATTTAACCTCTATTAAGCAGCCACCTGTGCTAAGCAGCCACTTTCTTATATTCCCTTGGCTGGCTGCTTAAGACAGGTGTGACTACAGTCAAATCTGTGTTAGTGGTCACCTCTATTAAGCAGCCAACCTGTATTAAGCAGCTAGTGTCCAGATTACCAATATGTTGTTTTATTATACATTTAACCTCTATTAAGCAGCCACCTGTGCTAAGCAGCCACTTTCTTTTATTCCCCTTGGCTGGCTGCTTAAGACAGGTTTGACTATATATACAAAATCTCTCGTAGATCTTGATTACGCATAATGTATGACTTTCATACCTTCATTATCTTGTATTGATTGCATGTAATTACTAGATTATCACCCTGTCCACCCCACCCTCACTAACTTGGAATTTGTTTGTTTTATGTTTATTTATCATCGCTACAGGTTGCCCATTTGAATGACGCCTCCTGAAGAGATTAGTCATTTTAGATTTTCGGAGGATAGTGCAATGATACAGACAGAGACCCATTCCAAAATCTCCTCTGATTCTTTTACGTGCACGGTGTAAATCACCGACACGAGACCTCAGTTTAACGTCCCAGTTACCGTTACCAGTCCAGCGTGTTACCACTGGACTACAGATCCATCTGGACATATTCTATATAAATAACACACTGTGATGGTGTACTTTACAAGCAAAAAGAAGAAACAGTAATATTGATTTAAATTTTCCTAAACATTTGAATGCTATCCTAACAGATCATTTATAGTGACCAATGTAGATGATCCCCAATAGTGGATACAAAGGGTGTGTGTGCTAAACTTGTCACAAGAAAGGAGTACCAGAAAATATGTGTCATGCATGTTTTGTTCATTACTAATCTATGTCGCAACACGGCAGTCAGATAGATCACACAACCATCATACAAAACAGCGTCAGTATTCATTCGACTGTAATCTGGTCGAGGCATATAAAATTTAAGTTTTTTTATTTGTGATATTTTCCAGGCGAAACAGACCTCTTGACCAATATGATTTGATAGATAAATGAGTGTTGTATAGAACAAAAGCTGTGGCTTTCGAGTAAGTTATACATACGGGCCAAATATGGCAATTCAAATGCGTTACACATGGTTTCTTATAGTCCAAATCATCACTGATGGTCACGGGTTCGAGCCCCGCTCAGGCCGTGTCTCATTTATATGAAAAAGTTGGCAGTTTCTTATGGAGGTTGGTGCACCCAAGTACTGGTTAACCGCTGGAGCATGCCCAGGAAAGGTGTTGTTAGGTAAACTGCCCGCCGGCGATATAGCCCAAAATGGTGCTGATGCAGGCGTAAAACCCGAAATATAATAATAATATTATAGTCCAAATATTTAGCAGAAAATAACAGAATTTTTTTTTATGTAGAGGTCTTATATATACATGGACTAGGTTTCTTACATTTTTGAGGTTGCCGTCTGTTGAAATAACATTCGATAGTGGACAGGGTAACATTTATAAACATGCTCAGATATCTATTGAATTTGTTTTGTGTATAGTGGTGTATTAACCCCTTCCTTCATAGAGATTTATGTTAATATACTATTATATCTCCATACAAACGACAGCCATTTTGCTATCATGCAGTGGATAAGTAGTGGCCATATCTACCCCACCGCCATAGATATTACTGGGACTACATAGAGATTTAGGTTAATATACTATTATATCTCCATACAAACGACAGCCATTTTGCTATCATGCAGTGGATAAGTAGTGGCCATATCTACCCCACCGCCATAGATATTACTGGGACTACATGGAGATTTAGGTTAATATACTATTATATCTCCATACAAACGACAGCCATTTTGCTATCATGCAGTGGATAAGTATTCGCCATATCTATCCCACCTCCATAGATATTACAGGGACTACACGAGATTCTGGCCTTTATTATGAACATTGGTTTGGCTAGTACATTGTCAATGTATGTCGTATTGGTAATGGCGTCAAGAGGTGCTTCTATGAGGGAAAGGGTTTATGAACATTGGTTTGACTACTACATTGTCGATGTATGTCATATTGGTAATGGCGTCAAGAGGTGCTTCTATGAGGGAAAGGGTTAAGACATCGGTTAGAACTACATTGGAACCTAAGCCACTGGGAGTCATTTGTCGTGACCTCAAACGTCGGTGTAATCACTAACACTATTTATCTTGGCAGAAGATGCAAGTCCCTTATTCTAAATTTTATTACTGGGCGAGTGTAATCCCCATCATTGCTATTTGTTTTAATTCAACTTTTGCATTATCTAGTCCTTATTAAACAACAATGCTATTTCTTTTATGCTTTCCAATGGAACAGTGAAAGATGGCATTTTCTCTGCCACTTGTTGCGTTTCGTATTCCAGCGCGGTTAGATGTACTTTTGTATTTTAGCTATTTTCTGACTATCATGAACAGTTAATTATAAAGTAATATATTCTAATGAATTAGTTTTTGTCTGTAGTTTTTAATTTTGACAGCAAACAGAAACTAACTTGAAAATTATAAGTGAGTAGATCTTGTGTCAAGGCTCAATATCCGGTTCAAATTAGCCATCTTGGTTTTATCCCCCGCCAGGGATATCGTTTTGGCAGGGTCTGGAGCCAGTTCTCAGTAACTATTCGGTAGCATTTTATGAAACGTAAAAATAAATACTATCACCATAGTGCGATGGTGCACGTGCATTTAGTGGGTATTGTCCCAGTAACACAAGAGTTATATAACACGGCAAGTCCGGCCGGGGATATAAATTCATTGAATTTGCTTGTTATACATTTGTACTTAACTTTACTGTGCATCTTTTGATAATAAGGGAATCTCAAAAATATTGAATCCCAATTTGTCATTTATATTTAGCAATACACTTGCATAATGTAAATATTTTTCTTTACCGTAAAGATAATTTATGTATATATTTATATTTTGAAGTTGTTATAATTATGTATGTATAAATATCATTGGTAATACCCATTCTTCCGAAGTCATTTTAACACTTATATTTTAGCATCACTAAATGGGCAGAGGCACACGAAACAGGGCACACAGACATTATTAACAAATATGTAGTTGATATTTTCTGTCTATAACCACAATAGCAAACACTGAACATTTCGACTCAATAATTATTTATTGAGAAATTGTATAATTTTGGTCACTTATGACATCAGTATTTTTTACTACCAATGTAAGAAATGCACATAAGTTAAGAATTTATAAGTTTAGAAATTCCTATTGTTCACATGATCATTCACATTTATAGTCCACAACTTTAGTTTATACCATGATTTGACCAATTATCATGCCATTATCTTTTTTTTAAACAAAGTGATGGACTTGGAAACATTGTTCCTAGGCAACAGATTCGAAATGTTTACACTATTTGATAGACATTTAAACGGCATAGTTTTAACTAATATTCCCTCGAAACTATACAGTAATGTAAAGAGATGGGTAATGTGCAATTTTAAGTCTAATTTAAACATTTTATTCACATTTTTCTGAAAAATGTCTTAGTGCCCATTTATGCATGGTGCTGGCCAAATGTTGTACATATAATTATATAAGATTATAAACTCTCAAAAGTGAAAGTAGGAATTGACGAAAAATTATACCCAGGTTCAAAGGGCGAGATATAACCATGTGTAAATGTGTACCAACATTTGCTGTGATCATTTATTTAGGAATCCTTTGTTCTTTTATGCATGGTATTTTAAAATCCTGTTCACTGATTGTTATGAAAATTGTTGTGTACGGTACATGTATGACGTTTGTTAAAAATACCAGTTGAATAATTTGATTTGTGTCAAATATTTTGTAAAAAATTAAGCTGATCAGGGATTTATTTTCTGTGGCAATTTCCATTTCTCTGATTTTATGACACTGTAATAAAATAATGATGCTGATGTCGTGGTTTGGTATAATTTTGTGTGTTTTAAAAGTAAATGTCTAGAGATTACATCTTTTATATATCGAAGCGATCACAATTTATAATCAGATCACAATTTATAATCACGCTACATGTACATTGATTTATTGGGTTGTAATTATTGAACAAGTCCACAATTATTGGTGCCTATGAAATATACCTGGTTCTATTTATGTATAAGATAGAGCATGAAACACTTTATTGTATAAGATAGAGCATGAAACACTTTATTGTATAAGATAGAGCATGAAACACTTTATTGTATAAGATAGAGCATGAAACACTTTATTGTATAAGATAGAGCATGAAACACTTTATTGTATAAGATAGAGCATGAAACACTTTATTGTATAAATAGAGCATGAAACACTTTATTGTATAAGATAGAGCATGAAACACTTTATTGTATAAGATAGAGCATGAAACACTTTATTGTATAAGATAGAGCATGAAACACTTTATTGTATAAGATAGAGCATGAAACACTTTATTGTATAAGATAGAGCATGAAACACTTTATTGTTAACAAATACTTTGATATTTAAAATGTTTATTATGCACGTTTTGGTTTTTATGCACACTGCAATAGTTTTCTGCAACACCTCAATAACATCTTCAGTAGATGTCGTCATTGGCAGTCATGTAGATGCCGTCGACGACGGTCAAGGTGATGTCGTCGGCGACGGTCAAGTAGATGTCATCGGCGATGGTCAAGTAGATGTCGTCGTAGATGGTCAAGTAGATGTCGTCGTAGATGGTTAAGTAGATGTCGTCGGCAATGGTCAAGTAGATGTCGTCAGCGATGGTAAAGTAGATGTCGTCGGCGACGGTCAAGTAGATGTCATCGGTGGCGTTGAACAGGTTTTCGTTATATTTTCGTTATGTTGCATGAGCCATTTTGTTTATACTTTGTTGCTAGCTCAACTATATGAAGATCATGTTTGTAAGCATCTATTATATCTTATATCTATTACATAGTGAATTATTTTTGCAACCTGTTCCTCGATTTTGTACTTTGATCTTTTGTTATTGCATAATAACTTAAACTATAGTCAGATGGAAGTGAATAAAAATGTTGAAGTCGTGATAGCGCGCTTGCAGTGCAAAAGCCCCGGAGTTCGAGCCCCACTGGAGCCATTATGATTGTGCCCTTAGGCAGCAAGGCATTTAAGTTCCATGTTGCCTCTTCTCTCTCCCTCATGGCGATGTATTCCATCAAGAATGTGGTCGCGAGAGTGATTAATATAAGTTATAAAAACTTGATTCGCAATCATGCTAAAATAAATTTGTGTAATCTAAGTGAATTAAACTATGCACTAATTTTATTATAGTTTAGCATCATAAATTAATCTGAAAGACATAATCATGTTCCGTAAGTCTTATCACATACTTGGCTGCCTGATTAGCTCAGCAATTAACACAGGTTGTATCCTCGGACTGGAAATTATGCGAGATGGTACGGTGGTCGCCAAATCAGACATGTGGGTTTCTCTGGGCTTTCCGCCCACACGAAAGACCACATATACACTTTCATCCGCGCCAATGAGATTTACGAAGTTGAAAGCTTGTTTCGCAATTGTTGTAAAATAAATAAAGTTCATATTTTCTTTAATTTTTGTACTTGGAAAAATATGTATGTACACATACGTTAACCTGAACATTATTAATATTGATTATTGAAGACAAAATCACCCATTTTGATAAATGAACTGGTCCAAATGTAATTTTCTGATCAATAAATTGGTCTAAAAAATAGCATGCACCAGTCCATGCCAATTACTTGGGGTTGAATGGGTTAATTAATTTATCCACTGTCATAATTTCTGTGAGGGATATTATTTTAGCGTATGTATCTATGTATCACCATAGTGCACATTTCGTCGAGATCGAATAACAAATGAGTTATTGACTAAAAATCTCTAAATTTCTCAGAACAATTTGGCCTGTAATATCAATTCATGGAAATGGCTTGTTACAAGTTGTGTTTTATCGAGCACCAGCTGTCAATGATACCCACACTCGGTGTGTTCATCTATATATAAAACTTTGTACTATTTTTAGCTCACTTGGCCCATAATAACTGATGGAGTTATTGTTACCACCTTTAGTTTGTCACCAATCAACAAGTTGTTCAAATGGTATCTCTGCAGAAATTGGTTCCTCAATTTTGATACACCAACGCAACAACTTTTTAATCGTTGGATACTAGAAAGTTATATATATAACGATGGTCATTCAATATGCTTCTGTCGTTTTGTATTTCGATAACATTGCCCAATTTGTTTCAAGTTACATTGTACAACATTATACATGTATATTGCATGGCGTAACTGTGTACTTTGGCTATTATTATTGTGTAGGTCCATTAATGCTATAGTGTTAAGAAATATAAGAGGGCCCTAAGGAAGATTAGTTCAGAACTAATTAGGTGACCCTCTATAAGTAAAGAAATCCATCTATCCACCATAATTATCCATAGATGGTCTTGTCTCAAAATTTATAGGAATGGTCAAGATGCACACACAACTGACTTACCATAAGGGCATTTACTAAAAAATAATTCCAAGACCACACCTCCGATGCCAAAAAGCTTCACTATGAAACCAGTCTTAGTGGTAACATCTATTATCCCTTTGTCTCCTGAATAAATAAAATCACATTTGCAAACAACATAGATCCAGATCAGACAGGGCAACACCGCATCTGATTAGGATCTATGTTGTTTGCTATTCACACAAATGTATTAGCTCCACTATCCGAATAGCAAACAGCCTGATCTGACGGAACTACTGTCTGATCTGGCTCTATACTGTTTGCAAAAATGATTTTATCTGCAGCTAGTTTGCAAAGGGTTAAGCAGTCTGCTGTTCTGTTGGATATGTATAACCTCTATTAAATTGCCACTTGTAGTTACTAGTCCGCCTCCGTGGTCGAGTGGTTAAGGTCGCTGACTTGTATACCACTGTAACCTATCATCACTGATGGTCACTGGTTCGAGCCACGCTCAGGCCGTGTCTCATTTATATGAAAAAGTTGGCAGTTTCTTACGGAGGTTGGTGAACCCAAGTACTGGTTAACCGCTGGAGCCTGCCCAGGAAAGGTGTTGTTAAGTAAACTGCCCGCCGGCGATATAGCCCGAAATGGTGCTGATGCAGGCGTAAAACCCGAAATATAACATAACACTTATAGTTACTCCATTGATTGGTTGCCTATAACGGGTTTGGCTGCATGTGTAGTACCACAGGCTGAAGTAACAGTGCTTTGATCGTATAATTGGGCCTGGAAAATGGATAAAAAACAATAGGGACATTTACTAAGTCTCGGAGATGCCTCTGCTTTATTCAGGCCTTATATTATCAAAGCACTGTTACATACACCTGTGTGCTGTACATTTTATCTGTATCTAACCGATTGAGTAATTTCAGGGCTCATTTTAGGTCAGATATTTTGGGATATGCGAGCGATTGCGTCCTTAAATCATGGTGTTCTTTATAATACATTTCTGCAAAATAGGGTTAACATACACATTGAATACGAGTGCTTTATAATGGGCCAGTGTACTTTACTGCACAAAATCTTGTATGAAAATTGTAAAAAATAATATTTTTTTACAAGGGAGAAGTCAGGGTCCATAGGGCAACTATTTCGCCCTCTAGAATGATACCCGATTAGTTAATATTCGACATCTAGAAAATGCCTGTAACTTTACGTCTGGTATATTCGCGCCGAGAAGAATACTACAAGTCTGTCGTTCATACATGTACTTATCCTACTTCAGTAAATCAATACAGGGTCGTAGCTAGGCCTAATCTAATGTATACACAAAGCATCTAGGTGGTTCCTGGGCTTATTCCCCCCAAGAAAACCATTTCCCTATAACGTCAGTGGTCCAATCTGGAGCCATAATGATATCCTGCCAGAAGACAAGTCTAGTTTGCCTGTGAAATACTCACTGTATCTCCGAAATATCTGTCTTTTAAATAATTCGCAAGGTCGCCAGATTATTTCTAATGGAAGATCTGAAACATTCTACAAAGAAATTGTACCTAACCACTTTAGTGTCTTTATTTCATTTTTAGGGAATACAGTCAAACCTGTGTTAGTGGTCGCCTCTATTAAACAGCCAACCTGTATTAAGCAGCCAGTTTTCAGATTCCCAATATGTTGTTTTATTATACATTTGACCTCTATTAAGCAGCCACCTGTGCTAAGCAGCCACTTTCTGCGAGTCCCTTGGCTGGCTGCTTAAGACAGGTTTGACTGTATTTACGTAATTTATACACAATTGAGTCAACAGGCCTGCAATATATGATTGTACACAACTTGTACAAACGCTATACTGGGAAATAGAATATGCTTAAATTTTTCAGCTGTTCATTTAATATTGGTTGGTTACAGATGAATTTGAAGTGTTGCAGGAACTAAGATATTCCAGTAGTGATTTTAGAATAGCTTGGACTACAGTTCAAAAGTACTGGATGCCATTGTAGTGTTGTACACATATGTGGGCATACTGGACGTCTCTATTTTGTGTAGCAACTTTGCATGTACATATTGGAACAACATTATGTAGATATACATGTAATTAAAACACCAATTTTTACAAAAGCCTTTGATTGTTTATCTTGATCGTTTATCTGCCATCCTTGATGAAGAATGTCTTATCAGCAAGGGTGTCGTGTGTATGTTTTACGTTTATTTATTGTCGCTACCAGTTGCCCATATAAGCGCCGCCTCCTGAAGAGATTAGTCATTTTTTAGATTTTCGTAGGATAGTGCAATGATACAGACAGAGACCCATTCCAGAGTCCTCTGGTTCTTTTACATGCACGGTGTAAAGCACCGACATGAGACCTCGGTTTAAAGTCCCAACTGAAAGACTGTTAATTTTATTATGGTCAGTCGGGGGATCGAACCTGCGATCCCTGGATTACCAGTCCAATGTGTTAACCACTGGATTACAGATCCGTCTGTGTACACATATCTGGATAAACAAGGTACTAAATATGGACTGATTTCGTTTCACAGTATAGCTATATCGTCCATGAACAGACAGTGGTAGACTAATACAAACTAGCTTGTAATATATTAGCTCATAAAATATGGTAAGTGTTTATACGCATGCATATATAACTCTGATTCTTTTACATGCATGGTATAAAGCACCAACACGAGATCTCGGTCTACATGCATGGTGTAGTATCCTGACACGAGACCTCGGTTTACATGCATGGTGTAGAGCACCAACACGAGACCTCGGTTTACATGCATGGTGTAGAGCACCGACACAAGACCTCGGTTTACATGCATGGTGTAAAGCACCGACACAAGACCTCGGTTTACATGCATGGTGTAGAACACCGATACGAGACCTCAGTTTACATGCATGGTGTAGAGCACCGACACAAGATCTCGGTATAAATGCATGGTGTAGTACCCTGACACGAGACCTTGGTTTACATGCATGGTGTAGAGCACCAACACAAGACCTTGGTTTACATGCATGGTGTAGACTGTAGAGCACCGACACGAGACCTCGGTTACATGCATGGTGTAAAGCACCAACACAAGACCTTGGTTTACATGCATGGTGTAGAACACCGACACGAGACCTCGGTTTACATGCATGGTGTAGAGACAAACACAAGACCTTGGTTTACATGCATGGTGTAGAACACCGACACGAGACCTCGGTTTACATGCATGGTGTAGAGCACCGACACGAGACCTCAGTTTACATGCATGGTGTAGAGCACCGACACAAGACCTCGGTTTACATGCATGGTGTAGAACACCGATACGAGACCTCAGTTTACATGCATGGTGTAGAGCACCGACACAAGACCTCGGTTTACATGCATGGTGTAGAGCACCGACACGAGATCTCGGTATACATGCATGGTGTAGTACCCTGACACGAGACCTTGGTTTACATGCATGGTGTAGAGCACCAACACAAGACCTTGGTTTACATGCATGGTGTAGACTGTAGAGCACCGACACGAGACCTCGGTTACATGCATGGTGTAAAGCACCAACACAAGACCTTGGTTTACATGCATGGTGTAGAGCACCAACACAAGACCTTGGTTTACATGCATGGTGTAGACTGTAGAGCACCGACACGAGACCTCGGTTACATGCATGGTGTAAAGCACCAACACAAGACCTTGGTTTACATGCATGGTGTAGAGCACCGACACGAGACCTCAGTTTACATGCATGGTGTAGAGCACCGACACGAGACCTCGGTTTACATGCATGGTGTAGAGCACCGACACAAGACCTCAGTTTACATGCATGGTGTAGAGCACCGACACGAGACCTCAGTTTACATGTATGTAAATCACCGACATGAGACCTCGGTTTAAAGTCCCATCGGAAACTGTTAATTTTATTAGGGTCAGACGGGGGATCGAACCTGCGATCCCTGGATTGCTACTTTTAGGTGAGACTGGGGTAAGTGCCAAAAACTAGTTTCTGAAATGTCAATAACTGCTCTGA
Source organism: Archivesica marissinica (assembly GCA_014843695.1). Lineage (NCBI taxonomy): Eukaryota > Metazoa > Mollusca > Bivalvia > Venerida > Vesicomyidae > Archivesica > Archivesica marissinica. The sequence continues at coordinate 19,499,318 of CM026404.1, forward strand.
AGATAACCCCATACATTTATTCAGTATTTAATCATTTACGAGCAGCTATAATCATTTAAAACAAAGCCATTTATCTGCAAAATCTTATCCAAAATGTGGAATCGATTAACCCTTTCAACACCATAGACCTCTAAATAGGCTTACAAAAAGTGTAGATCCAGATGAGCCGTCTCATCAGGATCTGCACTTTTTGCCAGTAATATTACTATTTTAGACAAAATTACCCATTTTGATAAATGAACTGGTCCAAATGTAATTTTCTTATTCATTTTATTGGTCTAAAAATATCATGGACCAGTCCATGTCAGTTACTTGGTGTTGAATGGGTTAAATTATGAACAATGAAACTTTTTATAAAGTTGGTGGCGAGATATCTACATTATTGTAATTAAACAATTACAATGTTGTTGTAATCGGTTTTTGCACTACGAGACGTACCCTGCCCAATGGTCAGCGACCGATGCATTATCCGGACGGGATAATGGTAAATCGCAAGATGGACATGGTTGTTATCCAAGGCATCCTCGATGCCCAGCGTTACATTGAAGACGTGCTGTACCATTCATTCGCCGTCGCTTACCTCAGGTGATAATGCCTGTCCCCACATAGTCAGGATAACCACTCGGTACATGGCACAGAATGTTAACGTCCTCCAATTGACTGCGGTTTCCCCAGATCTCAATCCAATCAAGCATATCTAAGATCAACTTCGTATGGCCAGATGGATCTGTAGTCAAGTGGTAACACGCTGGACTGGTAATCCAGGGATCGCAGGTTCGATCCCCACGTCTGACCCTAATATAATTAACAGTCCTTCAGATGGGACTTTAAACCGAGGTCTCGTGTCGGTGCTTTACACCGTGCACGTAAAAGAACCAGAGGAGACTCTAGAAGAGTCTCTGTCTGTATCATTGCACTATCCTCCAAAGATCTAAAATCGACCCTGTGATCCCTGGAACCAGTCCAGCATGTTACCACTGGACTACAGATCAATCTGTTAGCATACATCCCAGATGTATACCGGTAGATCACATTGTGACAAAATCATACACTAATATATAGAGAATATTAGGTTACTGTCTTATAAATTTTAATTTATTAGGCGAGTCGGAGAACAAATACAAGGCGAGGCAGAGAGCCTGTATTTGTTCTCCGACTCGCCTAATAAATTAAAATGTATAAGACAGTAACCTAATATTCTATTTATCCTACATTCTGAGTGTGCACCCGACACAAAAACAAACAAACTAGCCATGACAGCTTACAAACTCGCTACGCACTTGGTAATATGTTGCGCATTGATATTTCTATTTATATCCACGGTTAGCGACGTCACGAAAGCTTTATTAGGCACTGACTAATAAAGCAAAATTTATTAGGCAGGCCGTTTTTGTACGTTATTTCGCATGAAGGTAGGATAAATGAGTTTATTTGATCAAAACATAATTATACAGCTGAAGAAATATTTTCATTACAAACAGATTCGACATTAACAGGGTTTTATTATAACACATTAAAATCACATAAAATACAGAGTTAATAGACTACCGGTAGTGTACATGAGAAAACGAAATTAATATACATATCCATAAAGTTTGATAGACAAAAGACAGATATTATCCACCAGTTGCCCATTAGCTTTTTAGCAACATTAGCTTATTAGCAACATTAGCTTATTAGCAACATTAGCTTATTAGCAACATTAGCATTAGCTTATTAGCAACATTAGCTTATTAGCAACATTAGCTTATTAGCAACATTAGCTTATTAGCAACATTAGCTTATTAGAAACATTAGCTTATTAGCAACATTAGCTTATTAGCAACATTAGCTTATTAGCATCATTAGCTTATTAGCAACATTAGCTTATTAGCATCATTAGCTTATTAGCAACATTAGCAATCCACGAGTTTATTTAACCATCATAAGATGCTTGCTTAATAGACATTTATATTTCGGGTTTTACGCCTGCATCAGCACCATTTCGGGCTATATTGCCGGCGGGCAGTTTACCTAACAACACATTTCCTGGGCAGGCTCCAGCGGTTAACCAGTACTTTGGTGCACCAACCTCCGTAAGAAACTGCCAACTTTTTCATATAAATGAGACACGGCCGGAGCGTGGCTCGAACACGTGACCATCAGTGATGATAGGTTACAGTGGTATACAAGTCGGCGACTGTAACCACTCGACCACAGAGGCGGACACATTATAAGACAGACTATTATTTACATCATAGGATGGAAAAATTTAGCTTACCGTATTAGCATTCACAAAATAGACAACTGAGTTTATTAGCATTCACAAGATAGACAAATCAGTTTATTAGCATTCACAAGATAGACAAATCAGTTTATTAGCATTCACAAGATAGACAACTGAGTTTATTAGCATTCACAAGATAGACAAATCAGTTTATTAGCATTCACAAGATAGACAACTGAGTTTATTAGCATTCACAAGATAGACAAATCAGTTTATTAGCATTCACAAGATAGACAAATCAGTTTATTAGCATTCACAAGATAGACAAATCAGTTTATTAGCATTCACAAGATAGACAACTGAGTTTATTAGCATTCACAAGATAGACAAATCAGTTTATTAGCATTCACAAGATAGACAAATCAGTTTATTAGCATTCACAAGATAGACAAATCAGTTTATTAGCATTCACAAGATAGACAAATCAGTTTATTAGCATTCACAAGATAGACAAATCAGTTTATTAGCATTCACATTACTAATATCAAGCATACACATAATAGGGTTTTAATATAAAACAGCATTAAAATTGGTATAATATAACGGACAACATGAGAATAATAAAAACATACAGACTTATACAGCTTGATGATTTTACAATGAACAGTATGTACAACACAAGATTATATTTTCACTAGATCAATGTACATGTACTGTTAGACTACAAACATTTGTTGCAGGGCCCGAAGTTATAAAACTTTTCTCAAATCTCATACTCGAGCTCACGCGATTTGACTGGTTGATTCCGAGATTTAAACTTGCCTGGACCAGTCAGACGCTTGAGATTGGAGGAAGGTTTTATACCCTCCGGGCCAGGTGTCCATATCCTGACTGTAAATTTAGACCAAACCGTCATTTTTATTGGAAATTTCGGTCGTAAACTTATAGACACAATTTGTTAGATCCGAATAGTATGAAAGTTTGTTGTCCACAGCATTAAAAAAATAAATCCCACCTGCCACACCAGATAGAACCCATGCATTGAGCCCATTTAATAAATTATACCTGGGCCCCAAGATTACAAAACTTTTCTCAAGCTAAAGAGATTTGATTAAGAAAAGGGATTCGAATAAGTTACTATGTAACCTTTTCCCCAATCCTAACTGTGCTATTGCAACTATTCCTATGTTAAGTACCATTCTTGAATAAAATATTGTTTAAACTAAAGACTTGATTGGGTAATTCTGAGATGTAAACTCACCTGAACCAACCAGAAGCTTGAGACTCGGTTTGAGATATGCGAAACATTTTATAACCCCCAGGCCGAGTGACTTTAAAACAAATGGCCATTTACCGAAATGAACCAAGATTTCAACAAGTCCTAATTTCAGACAAAGTTGCTACCGTATGTGGACTGTGATTATAAGGTTATATTTAACTTGACCTGCCATAGTAACCTATTTTTATGGGCATTTCTGATTATCAAATGTAACTGCAGTTTCATCAAAATGTAACATACGAGTGTTTTAACAAAATTGGGTCAAAAATAGAGCTGCAGTAGTGTTTACAGGGTTATTGTTTCATCTGACCAAGTAACCTACTTCTACATATCAATTCATAGCTTGCAACCGTGTCAGATCCGAACAGTACGAACCGTGTTTGAATGAAATCGTGTCCAATAGAGAGTTGCTGCAAGGATGTTCTGTAACATTTGTGTTTTTATGGCCATCTTATGACCAAATGAATCCAGGTTTTTATTAACATTTTATGTTATATTTCTTGTTTTACGCCTGCATCAGCACCATTTTTGGGCTATATCGCCGGCGGGCAGTTTACCTAGCAACACCTTTCCTGGGCAGGCTCCAGCGGTTAACCAGTACTTGGGTGCACCAACCTCCGTAAGAAACTGCCAACTTTTTCATATAAATGAAACACGGTCTGAGCGAGGCTTTTATTAACATGCAACATAATTATGACGGTTGAACAAAATTGGGTAAAAAATAAGAGAAACAACGGTCTCTACAGGAAGTTTTTCTTAAGATTGGCCTAGTTTTTTTTATGGAAATGGCCGTTTCTTAAAAGTATCCCAGATTCAATTAAAATATAATGTGTGACAAATTGTGTACAAAATTAGGTCAAAAATAAAGTTGCAGTATCGTGGATATTTCCCTATAACTTTGACCTAATGACCTACTTTTTGTATGGGTATGGCTGTATCGAATGGAATAAAAAGTTTCATCAAAATATATTTTCGTTTGATCACGTTTGAGCAGAATCTAAGCAAAATAGACGTGCTGCCATGTACATAACTGTATACGACAAATCTTGCCAGACGGCCATCACAATAAGTTGAAAATCTGACAATATCACACAGAACAATGTTTATGCTCGGCGTAATTGTTTATTGTATTACTACACAAATCATAGACCATTATATACTCTAGATTGTCGTTCATAGTAGATTGTCGTTCATAGTTATACAAACCCTGTGATATATGTTACCCCTGATATTTTTGATTTAAAAATGCATTTTTCTTTTGTACCATTGCTTGAAGAAAAAAAACCCAAAAAGGATACCTTTCTAAAGCAAGGGGCACAGTGTATATACCGTACACACAGTGGCATAATAATATAATATAAAATTAATGGAATGTTCACGTTACGTAGGAAATCTGCACTTTTATTATAACTTATTTATTGTTTATATTCTCCAAAATTAAAATTAAAAAAGGCTACACCGAGAGTGGTACTTGTTTCCTGATCTGTCAAGTGTGCTTATTTCGAAAATGTCCTGTCACTGTTTACGGTCTGTTGCTCTTAACATATTTATTTTACAATGATTGCGAACTTATATTAATCACTCTAGTTGGTGCAGATGAGAGCATAAATGTGGTCATTTGTGTGGGATGAAACCGGAGTACCCGGAGAAAACCCACCTGTCCGATCTGGCGACCACCGTACCATCTCACATACATTCCGAGGATCGAACCCGGGTTGCATTGGTGAGAAGCGAGCTGGCTAACCACTGAGCTAATTGGACAGCCAATAAATTCATAAGACGCCTTTACCCGACTTTATATAGAATAGTATTATGCACAAGACCAATCTGTCGGAGGAAGCAGCACCCAGGACTGCCGTGCCAAAATATTAATTCATACTTTAAACTTTATTTATTTTACAACGAATGCGAAGCAAGTTCTAACAACTTATATTAATCACTCTCGTGGGACGTGGGCGCGGATAAAAGCGTATGTGGTCATTCGTGTGGTAGGAAACTGGAGAAAACACACCTGTCCGAATTGGCGACCACTGTATTACCATCTCACATACTTCCCGGTCCGTAGATAGAACCCGGGTTGCATTGGTGAGAAGCGAGCGTGCTAACCACTACGCTAATCGGACAGCCTAAAATGTTATTTGTTAAACATAGTTACCGGTACCATACAAGGTGCCAAGGGTCCCGCCCCCTTCAAAGCCTAAACCACTTTCAATAGGTACCTGCTACTGGTTAGTTTACAATTGTATGCTATCTGCCAGACTGTAATAAATTATATTATAATATTATGCAATTGTATGTATACATAGATATATATAAACTTCACGTTAGTTGTAGCTACATATTGGCACACAGCACGTTAGTGTAGCTACATATTGGAACACAGCACGTTAGTTGTAGCTACATATTGGCACACAGCACGTTAGTTGTAGCTACATATTGGCACACAGCCAATACTACACTGGAGGTGACAAATATGAATGATATGATATGATACCATAATGAATACCGGTAAGTTTACTTCCTGTAGTCTTCCACAGTTTGGCATTAGCCACGATAAAATAAATGATTTGGTTGTAATTACACGTACATGTCCTTATAGAATGTCAAATGCCAGTAAGTCTTGAGATCCTGCAAAACCATGGCTATACTTGCATATATATATAGCCTGGCTCATCACAAACGCTGAAACACAAAATATAACTTTTTAAGTAACCGTTATATTATACATACATGTACATGATCACTATATATACATTGAACATGATAGCCATTCTATATAATTTCTCTAGCTCGATTGCTAAACAAGGTTTTACAACAGATTAATCGCTCCAGGGACCTCAATCACTCCCGGGACCTCGTTCCTGATGGAATCCATCATGATGATGGAGAGAGAAGAAGCAATGTTGATCTAAGCGTCTTGCACAAGGATACTACAACTGACTTCTGATGAGCCTCGAACACACAAGGGTTCATTCTAGGTCAGAATTTTTGGGAGAAGTGAGAAAGCGCGCGATCGCTTCCTTAAATGGTGTTCTTTAATATACTTCTGCAAAATAGGGTTAAAATACACAGTATGACCATTAAATACAACATTTGAATAGAAGGAGTGCTTTATAATGGGCCAGTGTATCTTACTAGACACAATTTTGTTTGAAAATCGTAAAAACCAAAAAATAAGTTAACATCGCCCTCTAGAATGATCCCTGCACACCACACCTTGGTAGCAAGGAGGAAGCAGTATCCATTGTTTATAGCACTGCACTACCACGACTTCCACAAGTATCCATTACGGAGGCTCCACAAATTGATAGCTTACTTTTGGTTCAAAAAAAGAATTTGTTTGATGGTTTCCATTACAATGTAGGTTGATATAAAATTCCCGGTAATGATCTTTTACTAAAGTGATCCCAATGGGGATAATCTCAATAAGCTATAAGCTTTCGATTTAATCCATTTTTGTTTTGTATACAATTACAATATATATGTACTGTATATCATGAACGAATAAATATTTGTTGTTCCTACATTCCTAAACACTAGTGATTCATGAGAAGTTGCTTGGGTGAGCCTGAATAAATTACATACCACATAGACTGGTCAGTAGATGAGTGGTTAACGTGTTGGACTGCGAATCCAGGGATCACAGGTTTGATCCACTGTCTGACATTATTAATATTAACAGTCTTTCAGATGGGACTTCAAACTGAGGTATTGGGTCGGTGCTTTACATCATGCACGTAAAAGAACCAGGAGACTCTGGAATAGGTCTCTGTCTATCATTGCACTGTCATCCAAAATGACTAATCTCTTCAAGAGGCGGCGCTCGTATATGGGCAACCGGTAGCGACAATAAATAAACGCAAAACAACACAATCACATGCATGAGTACATACATGTATGATTGAATCTTTCACTAATAATAAGGGGTACAAAAAGTAACAAACCATTTAAACCTATTGATAGCTAGTGGATATTTCTTTGTTTCAGTGTACATCAATCAAACTACATGTATATTTCACAGACAGAATATTGAAAGCAATACATGATAATGTTAGCATTCAATGTTCATAAGTGCAATATATTTTGAGCATTCACTTAACCCTTTCCCTCATAGAAGCATCTATCGACACCATTACAAATACGACATACATAGACAATGTAGTAGCCAAACCAATGTTCATTAACCCTTTCCCTCATAGAAGCACCTCTTGATGCCATTACCAAATACGACATACATTGACAATGTAGTAGCCAAACCAATGTTCATTAACCCTTTCCCTCATAGAACTATCTATTGACGCCATTACCAATACGACATACAATGTAGTAGCCAAACCAATGTTCATTAACCCTTTCCCTCATAGAAGTATCTATTGACGCCATTACCAATACGACATACAATGTAGTAGCCAAACCAATGTTCATTAACCCTTTCCCTCATAGAAGTATCTATTGATGCCATTACCAATACGACATACATTGACAATGTAGTAGCCAAACCATTGTTCATTAACCCTTTCCCTCATAGAAGCATCTATTGACGCCATTACCAATACGACATACAGTGTAGTAGCCAAACCAATATTCAGTAACCCTTTCCCTCATAGAAGCATCTATTGATGCCATTACCAATACGACATACATGTACATTGACAATGTAGTAGCCAAACCATTGTTCATAAAAACGTCCAACATCTCATGTAGTCCCAATAATATCTATGGAGGTGGGATAGATATGGCGACTTATCCACTGCATGATAGCTAAATGGCTGTCGTTTGTATGGAGATATAATAGTATATTAACCTAAATCTCATGTAGTCCCAGTAATATCTATGGAGGTAGGATAGATATGGTGACTACTTATCCACTGCATGATAGCTAAATGGCTGCCGTTTGTATGGAGATAAAATAGTAAATCTCAAATCAATGAAGGAAAGGGTTGAACATGTTTTCTTTTAGGCTTCGGCATGTTTACCTCCCCCCCCCCAGACAAAAAATGGTATCAATATACTTTACAGATGGATCGAGTTCGAAAGCATTTATGTTGACGTTGTATTGAAGTCACTGGAAACATAAGCACACAAGAGTAACATCAGGGTTGGGTTTTTGCCAGTCGGGACAGGGGTTTTTACTGGCAAAAACTCAATTTAAAAAATATTAGTAAATTCAGAAATAAGACTGTTGAATATATATATTGGAATAAACATGTGCAATTGTAGAATTCTTAGAGAGAACTGATAACTGGAGTGTTTTTTACGTTTATTTATCGTCGCTACCGGTTGCCCATATGAGCGACGTCTCCTGAAGGGATTAGTAATTATAGATTTTTGGAGGATAGTGCAATGATACAGACAAAGACCCATTCCAGAGTCTCCTCTGGTTCTTTTACGTGCACAGTGTAAAGCACCGACACGAGACCTCGGTTTAACGTCCCATCTGAAAGACTTAATTTCATTAGGGTCAGACGGGGGATCAAACCTGCGATCCCTGGATTACCAGTCCAGCGTGTTACCACTTTGACAGCTTGTACATTTGTATATTATATATGCTAGAATCGCCGTTATAAAAAGACATGCTGATACAAAAGTGTATTAATGAATGGAGTTTATTCAGTATTTACATCACTAGATATTGTGGTAACATGTAAATACCGTAGACCCTATTCAATTGCCTTAACATTATTTACAGGCACAAATCTGGAACATACCCTTGAAAATGAAATAATATTTAACAACATAATCCTATTAGCAAAGAAGTTTTGGGGTGGGAGCACTGTTTTGCATTTACGCAAAAACGATGTATAAGTTATTTAAAGTATAATAAAAAGTCTGAAATGTTTAACAATTCAATATATGAAAACAACGTATCAGATTTAAAATATTGTTGCACGATGGAAACATACCATTTATACTGAAATAGATTATACATTCACAGTAACAAGGAAGATTTAGTGGGGCCGTGTTTTCCTTTCCAATACCGGCATGTTAAAAAATCTCTTCTACGGATTTGACCAACTACGTCATATTGGATTTAATATATATTGCATGTCTGGAGAGGCCTGCACGTAAGGTTTAATTTGATATAAGAAATATTAACATATTCCAAGAAATAAAGAAGTTTATTAAGAATATGAATAATATATACAGGGGCGCCGTGTTTTAAACATGTCCGATGTTGACATTTGCGCGCGAAGATGCGTGCACCGGAAGTTTACATTTCGGACTGTGTCACTGTTTTTAAGGTCGTACGACGAAAGAAAATCTTAGCTGCGACCGAAGACTTACGACCGTGTTGATAAAACGGTCGTACGATTGTCGCAGGAAACGTCGCAAGTAGCGGTCTTAAGATAAGACCGACTTGCGACCGACGTTGTTGATAACTGGATATCAGATGATAGAGTTTTATAGATATCCTGGGTGAAGTAATATTTAATCATAAAAATGAAGTCCTATTCATGTTTGTGTTACAGGCTATTACCAGCTATTGTTACAGAACCAATCCAAAAGAATCCTAGCTGGGTGAAGTCATAAAAATGAACTATGAAGTCCTATTGTGTTTGTTTAACAACCTTAATTGGTATATGCCACTGGTGACAAACTGTCTGCTGATGTGCAAGTCATTGAAGTCAATATGCAGCTAATACATATAACAGTAGAGTGGTGGAACCTATGCTCGGCGTATTCCTATGCTCGGCGTATTTTTTCCATTTATATCCGTATTTAAAATATTTAAATAGTTTTAACCTATTTTCGTTGACAGAGGTGAAGCATGGTTCAATAATATTACGTTGTGTGTACTGGTAGCCTAATGCATCTGTCACCTGACTGGTTAAGTAGCCGAATATAAACAGACAACTTGTTGGGAAATATTTTTCCACCGAAATGTGTGGTTTATGAGCATTTCAGGTGGCTATCCGGATTGGGAAAAAAATGTACAAATAACCAGAAAAAAGTTTCTTACGAGTTGTAATATTGTTAGTTATTGATGTTACTAAGTCAAAATAATATATTCAACATTTACCCATGCATAAATAAAAAAAATCCATGTACGCCGTGCAGAGGTGCCCTAAAGTATCTAGTTCTCCATGGAAACAGGTGCCGGTGCAATAGCTGTATTTAGGCGCATGGTTACGGAATGAAGCTAAAATTTTCAACAACAATTTTATGAAAGTTGTGTTCATGACTTAACCCATTCAACACCAAGTAACTCACATGGACTGGTCCATGATATTCATAAACCAATAAATGAATCAGAAAATCACATTTGGACAAGTTCATTTATCAAAATGGGTAATTATGTCTAAAAATAGTCATATCACTGGCAAAAAGTGCAGATCCTGATGAGACAGCTCGTCACGAGCCGGCTCATCTGGATCTACACTTTTTGTAAGCCTATTTATAAATCATGATCCTAACTAACCTCATTGACACAAGCATTAGTGATACCTCAAGTTATTCATTAATTTAAAAATGTTTCAAAGTATAAAAAGAGGTATTTGCCATAACAATTCATACATTTACTAACAATTGGGAGTTTTTGCTGAATTTGCCGGTAAAAACTGTCTCGGCAAAAATAGTTTTTCAACAAAAACCTGCCAACCCTGAGTAACATGTATTGTTTCAATGGGATATCATATATAATACACTGAGTGACCTGTGTTCTAAATTTATAATATATTTATAGAAGATTATATTACACATAAATGTAGAGAATTATATTTTATACTCACCGAATCAGGAAACCTTGACCTGCGAGTTCCCTGTATCCGTACTGAACACATACTCCATGAAGTGCACCATCATCAATGCATGTCCGGGCAAAAACACATATGCAGAGTACAGAAAGATGGCTACGGTTGCAACAAGTATTGAATCTTACAGGAAGTCAAGGAAATATAATTACAGAAATCTAATTGAAAGTGTAAATGGGGTCATTTGTGTGGGAGGAAACCTGAGTACCCGGAGAAAACCCACTTGTTCGATCTGACGACCACCGTACCATCTCACATACTTGCCGGTCCGAGGATCGAACCTGGGGTGCATTGGCGAGATGTGAGCGCGCTAACCACTGCGCTAATCGGACAGCCTAACATTTGTTCAAGCATAGTTACCGGTATCATACAAGGTGCCGAGAGTCCTGCCCCCTTCTATTTCACATGCGATTTGTAATTTATTGATCTCTAATGATCAGAAATGCTGAAAACTGTCCCCACATTAAGCTAGCAAAAGACCATGCCTTAATCTGAGTAATTCTGTTTATTTATCCATACTACATTGACACTGTGTAATTACTAATTATTAATATTAATTGACACACGGTTGTTTAAGTGAGACAGAATTTTACAGTTAGTATGCATGTACATGTTTTTTTATAACAATGTATTAAATTATAAACAACACATTCTTTGTATACAGCTGAAAACTTTGCATACCGTACATGTGAATGTTGAAGCAAATAGAATGGCATACGGGACATTTAACATATATACGGAGTCAAAAAAGAAATGATACCAAACTAAAAATGACATAAAACGGATAAAACCATAGAAAGGTTTAATATATTATTACGTATCAGTACCGGGTATCTTATTGCAACGTCAGCCAACCATAAACACAGGTAAATAAACACCCGATAATCCTGGAACGCCGAATTTCCGATTTGCACTCGCTCCTCAACAAAGACAACTTCCTACACATGTACAAATTGGAAAACCGGTTTATTGTACTGGTATTGCATTATCATCGAGGAAAAACACCTAAATGCCTAGGCTAAACCGCAATCAGAGAATGCATGCCATTGGCATGATTGACGGCGGTTTACGTCAGCGTGACGTCGCAAATTGACTCGGGGTTACGCGGATCACGATAACACGTCTACTTTGACGTTATCGAACACATGGATCGGTGGACGACCGTCCAAGATCTGGTCGACCACGTGTGGCGACGCGTGAACAGGACCGTCACATTTGGACGTCACATTTACGTAACCGGTTCCTACCTGCTACGCACACAGCTGCCGTTACTCCTGGGATGACCAACAATCGCATCAGTGCACAAACAGTCAGGAACCGGCTCGGTGAACGTGGCATTCGTGCCTATCGGCCATACGTTGGACCCATCCTGACACGACGTCACCGTGACGTATGGCGGGAATGGACGATGGAACGTGCTCGCTGGACTCGGTTACAGTGGAATTCGGTGATGTTTAGCGATGCATCGCGGTTCTGTTTGCGTCGAGCGGATGGCAGAGAGCGGGTATATCGCAGACGCTGTGAACGTCAGGTCGATCTGTTCGGGGGCGGAAGCGTTATGGCGTGGGGCGGTATCACATTTGGTAGTCGCACTGAACTGTTAGTGGTGGACGGGAACCTAAACGCCCAGCGGTACTGTGATGAGATCCTTGCGCCAGTTGTTGTGCCGTTCTTTAACGCCAACAGAAACGTCACACTGTTCCAACAGGACAACGCCAGGTGTCATACTGCTCGGATTTCCACCACATTATTGGAGCAGAACAATATTGAAACCCTGCCGTGGCCTGCTTTGTCACCAGACTTGTCACCCATAGAACATTTGTGGGATACGTTAGACCGCCGCGTCAGACGACGTCAGCAGGTAACGTTAAACCAACTGAGGGATGTTTTGCGTCAGGAGTGGACAAATATTGACCAGCAAGAGATTCAGACACTCTTCCGTTCGATGCGACGGCGGTGCATTGCAGTGAGAGACGCAAATGGTGCCCATACTCGGTATTGACGTCTGTGTGAAAACTCCATTAGACCCCTGTCCGATGAATTACGTCATCACGCAGCAGACAGTTTCGGAGGCTCATTATGCTTTATGTGCTGCTCTTTCAAACATGTTGGACTATCATCTTATGAATTTTCAAAGAATTTTCTTAATAAATGTTGAAATTATAGACACATAAACACCAGGTATCGTTTCTTTTTTGACTCAGTATATATACATGACCCAAAATAAAATTAGCTGCAGTTCATGCAGTATGGTCGATATACATAGATTTGATTTTCAGAAAGTATCACAGATTCTCTAATTATATTCAGCAATCTCCCGAAATGTGAATGTTTATATATTCATGGTGAACAATGGGAAATACTGTCAGCATGTCAAGCTTTTGAACTGGAGGTATATATGAAATGTCCACAGAAAGCGGAAGAGTAACTAGTTCCAACGATTTGATTTCCTATTGTACAGCATTCGGATAGATAGATACTTTTATTTCCTCCATTTCTGAAGAGCATAACATATTTACAAATCATTATTAATATGTATGTACAAACAGTATAATATAAATGCACAAATAACAGGGTTAAATGTCAGTTGAGTGCTCGCAACTGATCTATCCGAATATATCCAACATAGTAGCCTTCGTCTCTTAGCTGATGACAGCATCATTTATAAAGAAATTAAAACCCAAAATGACACCACATTACTCCAAGAAGATATTGATTCAGCTGGTAGATGGGAGCAAGATTGGCTCATGAAATTTCACCCCGATAAATGTAACCTACTCAGCATCACACAAAAACGTAAGCCATTTCTCTTTACATATAAACTCCATAACCATCCCCTTCAAAAAGTAAATGATGCAAAATATTTAGGCGTAACCTTGCAAAGCAATCTAAAATGGGACAAACATATTAACTCGATAACCAATAAAGCAAACCAATCACTAGAATTCTTGAAAAGCAACCTAAAATTCCCATCATCTAAAGGAAAAGACCATGCATACAAAGCACTAGTAAGACCCAAGCTAGAATTCTCCAGTACTCTCTGAGACCCACATTCTAAAACACAAAAACATCAAATTGAGACGGTACAGCGACGTGCTGCCAGATTCATTACCAACCGATACCACAACACTAGTTCAGTCTCCGAAATGATCAACAACCTAAACAGGCCAACACTTGAGACACGCAGAGTTAGATACAGATTGATTCTCTTCTATAAAATAATACACCAAATAGTAGCTGTAAACATTCCCATAAACCTTTTGATACCCGTAGACAACATAACCAGACACACAAACCCATATTGTTATAAACACATCCCTGTCAACAAAGATTCATACAAATTCTCTTTTTATCCAAGAACCGTCATCCAATGGAACTTGTTACCCCTTGCCGCACATGAAGCAATAAAAGTTGATGGCTTTAAAGCACTTATCCCCGTTTCTGCCCTCCCAACCATGATCTAAAGCATTCACTCTATGTACAAAATCTTAAACAAGCACTGTAGTATATCTGTCTTTGGACATTCACTTATTTGTTAATTAATCATTGTAAATATCATCATCTCAAAATTCACCAGCGATGACACATAATCCACAATATTGAGGGAGTGCCGAAATCACCAAGAAGAAGCCATGTGCAGAGGTCAAGCGGTTTGCCAATGGAGGATTAGTTATGGTAGAAGCAACTAAAGTGACCATGCAAAGAAAGAGCGGAAAAGTTAGTGACCCGACGTGGGACTCGAACCCACGACCTCCCGAACACTAGTCGGACAGCTCTACCAACTGAGCTAGCCGGGCCGCTGTTCTACCCACGCCGAAATACACTACACTCTTCCCTCTTTTATTCTTTAGGAGCTGCACTCCAATTCCTGGAGCCGCACTCCTACTCCTTTGCCCGTACCATATATCCTCATCGCCATTAAAGTGACCATGCAAAGAAAGAGCGGAAAAGTTAGTGACCCGACCCCACGAGCTCACAGCTCTACCAACTGACCTAGCCGGGCCGCTGTTCTACCCACGCCGAAATACACTACACAACTTACATAGAAACAAGACGCCCCAAGACCATTAGTAGGGATGTTCACATATGGGGCAGTGTGGAGGGCGTTTCTGAAATAGTCTAATTCTGTATCGATACGTAACAAAGTGCGAATTATTACACGAGTACGATTTCGTCGAATAATCATAATTGTATTTCAAAAAGGATACTGACAATTTTTATTTCTATTGGGTCAAGCATATACACGGCAGTATTCAGTGTATACTGCAGGTACCAGTAGTGCAGGAAATTGTTAATACGTTTGAATACCATTTTGTTAGGTAGTTATTTCAAGCAAGTGTGAACCCGGAAATGCCGGAAGATGATTCTATATTGGTACCTGGCTACATGTAAAACCCATGGAAAAGTTTGAGTACCATACAGGACGGTGCGTATATAAAAACCTGTCCGTCATAACTACAATTGAATCAAGTATTGCCGTTTATTTCCGTGACATGGAACATGAATTCTGATATGGATTGAGAGTGGTGGAACCTATGCTCGGTGTATTTTCCATTTTCATCCGTATTTAAAATATTTGTATAGTTCTAGGCTAATTTCGCTGACAGAGCTGAAGCATGGTTCAATAGCTTTCCGTTGAGTCTAGCTGATGCAACTATCACGTGACTGGTCCAGCAGACGAATATAAACAATATTTCCACCGAAACTGATACGGTGTATGAGCAATTCAGGTAGCTATCCGAATTAAAATAATATACACCTAACCCGAAAAATAGTTTCTCAGACCAGTAAGTGTTTTTATTCAATGATGTACTATATCAAAATAAGATATGGTGAATAAATGAAAAACAACAAGTACGCCGTGCATAGGTACCCTGAAGTGTTCAGTTCCCCATATAAACGGGTGCCGACCGACACCGTTGCGATAGCTGTACTGAGTAGCACGGTTACGTGATGAAGCTAAAACTGTGGCGTCCGTGGTCCAGTGGTAGAGCGTCGGATTTGGAATCGAACGGTCCCGGGTTCGATACGGGTGTCATTGAGCAAGGCACCTCACACACATTGCTTAGTACTGGTTAATCGCTTAGGTCAGCTAAGCCTGCCCAGGAAAACATGTCTAAGTCCCCGCGAGGGGTTTGACATTAATGGAACATACACATACTGTCAACAAGAGTGATTTGAAAGTTGTTTTCACGACTTAAGAAAATAATATTATACGGCAAGTACAATTAACATTTTATACTGGTCATTATATGTGGGATTTACGCCGAGCATTGGTTCCACCACTCTAGGTATGTTCTCTCTTATGAGGCTGCTGGATGCGGCTTGTGTCTCGCAGGGTAAGCAACGGCTTAAGGTGTAAATGGATTGAATAGAAGCAAATGTATAAATACCCCATTCATGTCAAATCCCTGGTAATGAGGTTACCTGGTCATGTTTCTCTGGATTAACCCACAGGTACTACGCAATGTGTGACACCTACCTACCTACCTACCTACCTACCTACCTACCTACCTACCTACCTACCTACCTACCTACCTACCTACCTACCTACCTACCTACCTACCTACCTACCTACCTACCTGAATATGTCCTTTATGTTAGAATCATTTGTTTTTACTGTTGTTCCATAACCAGATGACATTCAAATCGATATCTCTCACAACAGAAGAAACGTTAGCCTGGGAACAGGCGTCGATATATTTTGCCTGGTCAGTCAAATAAATATATTTTAACACCGAGACTATTAATTGAGTCGTATTGAGTTTCTGATCATATCATTTCATTTCATTTTGCCAGGAGTTAAAAAGTGAAAATCGACAGACTGGCACCCAGGCTAAAGAAAAGTGTAAATAATGAGCATATACATAACATCTTTCTTTCAAGAGTGTAGCCTGGGTTCCAGTCTGTCGACTTTTCACTAATTTAATTCTGGCAACATGATATTATCAGAAACTCATTACGGCCCAATTAATGATCTAGGTATTAAAATATATTTATATGACTGACCAGACAAAATATATCAACGCCTGTTCCCAGGCTGTCAAGAGCGTAGAAATACTGATATCGTTCCAGATGGCACATTCCATGCGAGCTCGAACCAGCAAGTGAACCAGTTAGTAATGCTCGTACTAACACTGAAACATTAGACGGAACGTACAATACCATTGTTATACGAAGCGACAGTAGTAGACATGTGTTGATCCTCATGTGTAGCCATGGACCCCTGGGAATTTGACTTCCAATAGTCGTTAGACATTGCATACAATGCACCCATATTATATACATGTATGTTCAATGTTTATGAAGTTAGAGTTAATCACAATCATGTTTACATAGTTAAGTTAGTTCAATTAAAGGCGTTTGGTTATATTAATGTTTTACACTCATGCAATGATACATGTATACACACTTCTGATGCAGCTGTGCATACTGTATAGTAACTATGTTGATGTAAGTGTATATTCTCCGGATTCGATAATTGTATCTCGTTCTGATACACGTATCTGTTCCCTTGATTCAATACTAGTAGTTATACATTTATAGTCCTTTATAATAACCAGTACACATACTGGTCTGCGGGCGCTTTCCTAACTGAGTTGTTCAGGTTGTTAATTTGAAATCACTTGCCCCTCGCCGCGTTAGGTTCGAATCCTACTAGCTGTGGAATTCGTTCAAGTGAGGAAGCTATCCAGCTGGCTTGTGGATGGTCGGTAGTTTTACCTGGGTACCTGTCCTTGCCTAAAATACTGCTCACATGTCTCTCGGGGTTTTCCTCCACCAATAATAGTTGGAGAATGTCGCCATTTGACCTAAGCTGTTGGTGCGACTTTATACTCCAAAACAAACCAACACAACTTGTCTCACGTGATTTCACGAACCTTCATAACACTATTGAAACACAATATTCATCTTACCATACATTAAAGCAAGCACACTGTCGCAAAAATACATACACTCGTTTTGAATTTTTGACTTTAATTTACATACCATTCACACATTGCACCATAGCAGTCGAAAATGCTGAAACGTTGATTGTGACATGTCCAATGTCGAACAGTCAATAGCAGAATTCACCATTTTCAGCGTCTTTGTCTGTTGCTCAGTTTTTCAATGATAGTTAAATGAAGATCTGATTAAGATCTGATAGTTTGCATCAATGAATAATTAGCCTAGTGAATTCTGATTTCAGAATGATTATGATGTAATGACGTGGCGTCCGTGGTCTAGTGGTAGAGCGTCGGATTTGGAATCGAACGGTCCCGGGTTCGATACTCGGTCAGGCCACGTATGTAGTGTCATTGAGCAAGGCACCTCACACACATTGCTTAGTACTAGTTAATCGCTTAGGTCGGCTAAGCCTGCCCAGGAAAACATGTCTACGTCCCCGCGAGGGGTTTGACATTAAAGGTACATACATATGCTGTAACAATCTAAATGTCATGATGAATTGATGGCTAATCTTCTCATTGGCAAGAATGTGAGATGGTATTGTAGTCGCCAGATCGGAGAGGTGGGCTTTCTCCGGGTACTCCGGTTTCCCACAACACGAATAACCACATATATACGTTTTCATCCTCGACACCGATGATACAGACGGATCTGTAGTCCAGTGGTAACACGCTGGACTCGTAATCCAGGGATCGCAGGTTCGATCCCCCGTCTGACCCTAATAAAATTAACAGTCTTTCAGATGGGACGTTAAACCCAGGTCTCGTGTCGGTGCTTTACACCGTGCACGTAAACGAACCAGAGGAGACTGTGGAATGGGTTTCTGTCTGTATCATTGCACTATCCTCCAACAATCTAAAACGACTAATCTCTTCAGCAGCCGTCGCTCATATGGGCAACCGGTAGCGACGATAAATAAACGTAAAAAAACAAAAACAAAAATCACTTTCATTGTAAATATATATATTGTCCTTTACAGTAATCATCGTCTATAATACTGTCGTACACAGTTACGATATTTACAATAACAATAATAAATAAATAATTGTATACAGTCTATATCCGTTATGTCAAAGTCGGTTATGTCAAATTCTCCAGTTATCTCAAAGTCCCGTTTCAGACCCTATCATTTTACATAAAACTGGATCTGTTTATAACTTTATATCGAATTTCGTTAGGTCAAACTTCGGTTATGTCAAAGCATTTTGTTCGGTCCGACGGAATTCGATATAACCGATGTAGACTGTACATCTATATCACATACATGTACTTATGTATATAGAGCATGACGGTTGTGTTTATAAGTGGAGCTACACCAGAGCACATAATGAGTCAAAATGGCTTACCACACCTCAAAGTTATAACACTTTTCTCAAATTTCAAACTCGAACTTAAGTGATTTGTCTGGTTGATTATGGGAACCAATCAGAATCTTGAGACTGAATTTGAGATTGGAGAACAGTTCTATAAGCTCAAGGAAATGGTTTGAGCGGTTGTACATGTGTTACGGTGGATTAGTATAATGCATATGTTGTCTAGTTCATCATAGTGTTCGGTACAAACATAAAGTGTTTGTTTAGTATAGTGTCACCCCTATTTAAAGGGCCAGACATTTCTGACTTATGAGACACATCTTTGTATGAACATCAGTACTTCCCGAATCAATTGCTTATATGCCAGGTGCTAGACTGGTAGGCAATCGGTAACCATTATTTAACTAGCTGGCGGCTCACCAACCGGCCATATCAGAACAAATCCCTGACGAGGTTCGAACCCTCGACCCCCGCTCCTAGGCCACGGAGACGGTTTTGAAGATATCTCAGATTTACTTCTTTATTGCATTTGACATAATTCCTGTCGTTACTGACGCCATATGATGTCACCAACCTTCCCATGTTGCACACAAAGCTCGTATTTAACACACGAACAAAGGCTTGATTTCATTCACATGCTCTTGATTTGACCTTGAAAGTTAAGCTCCAAATGTCACGGGTATGACTTATTTGAAAGGTCATATGAGGTTTCCGATAGGTATCCATGGAAACTATATGTCTATCTCGATTCGTTTTCGAGTTATAAACTGGACTCACTAACTCCTAGACCAACCTCTATATATCCATACCGTTCATCAAAATCCATCAACAACGTATTGAGTTATCTTGTCCACACACATACATACAGTTTCAATAAGATTAGTTCGTATATCTACGTATAATGCTGTTTCTAATTTATGTATGGGGTTGCACATCAATCATCTGTAGTTAAGCACATCCTCTGTCCAAAATAACTCTATAACACAAACTGTATAATTCATTTCACTGTAACCAGAGACCGGAATATACCGATACGTTCTTTCATAGCTACTACGTGTTTATCCATGCTCACTTCATTCATAGCTACTACATGTTTATCCATGTTCACTTCATTCATAGTTACTACAAGTCATGTTTATCCATGCTCACTTCATTCAAAGCTACAATCCATGTTTGCATAATAACCCTAGTACTGCATTATTATTCAGAGTATTTTCTCTATAAATGAACATACTCGCGGACCAAGTATGCCATTTCAAATTCATACAGTTACCATCGTTACTGACAGCTACGGAATAATTCTAGCGATTTTCAACTTTCAACAAACAATGAAACATCATTTGTCTGCGTATATAGCTCGTTTTAGTAATGTTGCTGTTACACGCTGTTCAGTTTCTACATCGATTTTCTGTGTTTATTCAGTTGGTTCCTGGATGTCCTGCACGTCATCCTCGCCCGACGCCTTTATTTCCTCTTGTTGCTGTTTTATAAAATCACTGAAAATGTTGTAGGAAAACCTGTTTTAGCACAGTGTATATATACATAACTCTCCATAAACACCACATGTATAATATTGTGTTATATTTCCATTACCGGATTTTCATTTTCTGAACAAGAAAAAAACGGAACAATAGAAGCTCTGGAATCTAATATGCACAGCAGTTGTTGCTAAATTAACACTACATGCATACATTTAGGGAAATGTTCAACGTCGCATTTTCAAACATGTAACATTGACGTCGTAGATCGTTTGTGTGACGCCATTACAATAACACCAATGAGATAATGATAGTGAAACATCCGTGGTGAAATTGATAGTTTTTGAGATTGCACCCCCATCAGAACCACGATAGTGATGTCCTTAAGCAAGACTCTTAGATCGGCATTGTCTCCTTTCTCCCTAATAGCCATGGATTCCATCACATTGGCTGTCCGATTAGCGCAGTGGTTAGCGCGCTCGCTTCTCACCAATGCAACCCGGGTTCGATCCTCGGACCGGCAAGTTTTCTCCGGGTACTCCGGTTTCCTCCCACACGAATGACCACATATACGCTTTCATCTGCGCCGACGAGAGTGATTAATATAAGTTGTTAGAACTTGCTTCGCAATCGTTGTAAAATAAATAACGTTTATTCCATCACTAAATAATGAATTACTAACTAATAGCAGAAGACAAGACGTAAATTAACACTGTGTTAGAACAGACACAGACAATACAATGGGTGATACGTACCCAAAATATATTCTACCAGCTTGATCATCAGCCAAGCGGGTAACGGCTTCTTTCAACTTCGGCTTATTGAATGGGACAGCCAGATCCTGAAATAAGGTCACTTATATTTATATTATGTGTGTGTGTGTGTGTGCGTGCGTGCGTGCGTGCGTGCGTGCGTGTGTGGGGGGTGCGGGTGTGTGTGAGTGTATTGAATTTATACAGTCTGGCACTGTAAGTCAGCGTCGCTCATCGTTACAATCTTGATACCGCCGTGTACCACACTCGACCTGTAGATTGTTTTACTTGAGGTCAATGGGTACAATTTAACTCTCATGGTAATATTACGGCAACATTTTGATTTGGAAGACAAAATTGGACTGATGGCCAATGAGATCTATGAATGTATAGCAGACCACTATGCCAGATCATTGAGAAGGCGAACCTTACACTGACCCTGAAAATGGCTGTTTGTACATTTGCATTCACAAAGAGGAGGACCCTGACTGTACTAGTTTGGTTGTCTCAAGGTCTTCTGTGATGCTGCCATGGATCCGTAGATGGTCTTCTATCTGGTCAAAATCAGTCTGCTAATGTATGTCATGGTTCGGGTGTCCCACGAAGAAAACATCTACTCGTGGGTATGTAGCCTCGTATTTCATCGACACTGTCAATGTCATCTGACACTGTTGTGTTATTTAGAATGTGCACTGGTAGTGATATTCAGCAGGAGGGCGGAGGCGATTCATAGCAACATCATTCTCGTCGATCAATCATATGCTTGCACAAAACGCCTCCGATGATTGTCTAAGAAGAAAACGAGGCCAGGTAAAAAACAGATCTGAACGTATGTTGTGGAGTGCCTGTCCCCATTCTTGGCAGTGCCGACTCATGCGACGTGCACGCCCTGGAGGATCTGAGTGACCTAGTATTAGATACGCATGTAACATTGTTTCATATTTGGTGAACGTAAAGATCATTATTCTTGGACTCGTCAAACTTGGCAGTTGTGTTAGCCGCAAACATTCAGCGAATAAAATTAATTTGCACAGCCACTTTGAAATCGAAATATATTACAGTCTACATCCGTTATGTTTGACTTAACGAAATTCTATATAAACGAAGCCAATTATATGTAAAATGATAGTGTCTGAAACGGGACTTTGATCCGACTTCGGGATAACCGGGGAATTCGACATAACCGACTTTGACATAGCGGATGTAGACTGTACTATGTTATGTTTTATGTCGTTCTGCTCGGCATACCAATAGAAAAAATGGTTGGACCGAAGAACGTATCATTAAAATTGCTTGGGAATAACTACACTCAAACCTGTCTTTAAAGACCACCTCGGGAAAGTAAAAAAAATGGCCTTTGTTGGCAGGTGACCTCTCAATAGAGGGTTAAAATGCATTGAAATGGGCACGACGGGATAGAACAATGGTGGTCTTTAGAGACAGGTTTTTCATATGCGGCCTTTATTCGGAGGTGACCTTTAGCACAGGTTTGACTGTATGTCTAAACTAAGTTTACAAAAATGCGACCGGTTTATGACATACCTCAACTGCTCGTACAAAATCATCTGGCGTAACTTGGAATGATCCTTCAGCGTCATATTTCTGAAGAATATCTAATAATCTCATATCATTCACAACTATGTGTTCATCAAGAATTAGAACCGGTTCTTTCTTTTTATACGGATGAACAGCCCGCTTTCCCAAATCCTCTGCTGTGTTGCCGGAATTTAACACTGGTCCGTGGATTAGTTTAAAATTTGGTTTCTTAATTTTAATGTCTTCAAATATGCGTAGAAATTCGAATTCAATTGGAACATCCTGCAAACAAAGGAAAAGTTTATACGATATACATGTACATGTATATTACATTTGAATAAACTAACTGCATAGTTACGAGTCAATACACACATAATCAATAAATCTAACTACATCCATTTCCTATCAATTCAATTCAAACTGTATTTATTGTCTAACTTTATATATTGTTTTTACAAACCATTATATGTACAACTATATATTACCCTATTCGCATACAGGTATTTGCTGTCTACTATTTTAATATTATATTTATTAAAACATACCAAATCAAAATAGAATTAAATCGACTGACACACAAAGGGGCGCACATGGTTTCAACGGAACCAATACACATTTCGCACAGTGTATTACATAGTTGGTGTATGTGTCTGACCATGACTTCCAATGTAGTTTCTTTGCCATCCAAAGCGATTTACTAATACCATCAATTGTGGTTCACATAATAATTTGAAATTGTATTGCATATACCTTGAAAAGATATCACGTATTTGCAATGTTAAACATAGTGTTCTTCTGCCTATTGTGTATATCAACCAATCACGTATTTTCAATGTTAAACATAGTGTTCTCCTACCTATTGTATATCAATGATACGATGAAGAACTATATAAGTGTTTTTTCCGTTCGAATCGCTCTATGTTAATTTATGTGTAAAATTTACATGTAAAAACACTGAAACAAATAATGTTTAAGCTAATACAGACAGATATGCAGTCCAGTGGTGCACTGTCCAGCAGGTTCGATCCCCCGTCTGACCCTAATAAAATTAACAGTCTTTCAGATGGGAAGTTAAACCGAGGTCTCGTGTCGGTTCTTTACACTGTGCACGTAAAAGAACCAGAGCAGATTCTGGAATGGGTCTCTGTCTGTATCATGCACTATCCTCCAAAAATCTAAAATGACTAATCTCTTCAGGAGGCATCGCTCATATGAGTAACCGGTAGCGACGATAAATAAACGTAGTAACACAGTTTAAGCTAATGTATGTACTATGAATTTCATGAAATGAGTTGTCTAATGAGATGCTAAGCGTGAAGCAAGTGCCGCAGATAATATGAACACACGAAATAAAGTGTGACTTGGGAGTTATATGCAACACGTCGTCTCTCTCAGGTGAAAACGTGTGTGACACTATCGTCCTACACAACAATTAGACTGACGGACGAACATTGCAAACATTGCGAAATATGGTATAGAATTTACCCATGCTATAGGAATGTGAAGCAAATAGATTCAGAAGGTGATCAATTAAAATGTGGGTTAGTTTATACTGTGGCATCCCCCATCCCCCAGCTTGGAAACGTGAGAGGATGGTAGCATGTTGAACATACTGTAATATCTAGCTCCTCCAGTTCACTGCGTGTTGCCATGTTATAGGAATGTGAAGCAAATCGATTCAGAAGGTGGTCAATTAAAAATGTGGTTTAGTTTATACTGTGGCATCCCCCATCACCGAGATTGGAAACGTGAGAGGATGGTAGCATGTTGAACATACTGTAATATCTAGATCCTCCAGTTCACTGCGTGTTGCCATGTTATAGGAATGTGAAGCAAATCGATTCAGAAGGTGGTCAATTAAAAATGTGGTTTAGTTTATACTGTGGCATCCCCCATCACCGAGATTGGAAACGTGAGAGGATGGTAGCATGTTGAACATACTGTAATATCTAGATCCTCCAGTTCACTGCGTGTTGCCATGTTATAGGAATGTGAAGCAAATCGATTCAGAAGGTGGTCAATTAAAAATGTGGTTTAGTTTATACTGTGGCATCCCCCATCACCGAGATTGGAAACGTGAGAGGATGGTAGCATGTTGAGCATACTGTAATGTCTAGCTCTCCAGTTCAATACGCTCTCCACCCCCACCCCCAGATTGGAAACGTGAGAGGATGGTAGCAGGTTGAACATACTGTAATGTCTAGCTCTCCAGTTCACTACTCTCTCTACCCCCCCCCCCGATTGGAAACGTGAGAGGATAGTAGCATGTTGAACATACTGTAATGTCTAGCCCCTCCAGTTCACTACTCTCTCCACCACCCCCAGATTGGAAACATGAGAGGATGGTAGCATGTTGAGCATACTGTAATATCTAGCCCCTCCAGTTCACTACTCTCTCCACCACCCCCAGATTGGAAACATGAGAGGATGGTAGCATGTTGAACATACTGTAATGTCTAGCCCCTCCAGTTCACTACTCTCTCCACCACCCCCAGATTGGAAACATGAGAGGATGGTAGCATGTTGAGCATACTGTAATATCTAGCCCCTCCAGTTCACTACTCTCTCCACCACCCCCAGATTGGAAACGTGAGAGGATGGTAGCATGTTGAACATACTGTAATATCTAGCTCCTCCAGTTCACTGCGTGTTGCCATGTTATAGGAATGTGAAGCAAATCGATTCATAAGGTGGTCAATTAAAAATGTGGTTTAGTTTATACTGTGGCATCCCCCATCACCGAGATTGGAAACGTGAGAGGATGGTAGCATGTTGAGCATACTGTAATGTCTAGCTCTCCAGTTCAATACGCTCTCCACCCCCCACCCCCAGATTGGAAACGTTAGAGGATGGTAGCAGGTTGAACATACTGTAATGTCTAGCTCTCCAGTTCACTACTATCTCTACCCCCCCCGATTGGAAACGTGAGAGGATAGTAGCATGTTGAACATACTGTAATGTCTAGCCCCTCCAGTTCACTACTCTCTCCACCACCCCTAGATTGGAAACATGAGAGGATGGTAGCATGTTGAACATACTGTAATATCTAGCTCCTCCAGTTCACTGCGTGTTGCCATGTTATAGGAATGTGAAGCAAATCGATTCATAAGGTGGTCAATTAAAAATGTGGTTTAGTTTATACTGTGGCACCCCCCATCACTGAGATTGGAAACGTGAGAGGATGGTAGCATGTTGAACATACTGTAATGTCTAGCCCCTCCAGCTCACTACTCTCTACATCACCCCCAGATTGGAAACATGAGAGGATGGTAGCATGTTGAACATACTGTAATATCTAGCTCCTCCAGTTCACTGCGTGTTGCCATGTTATAGGAATGTGAAGCAAATCGATTCATAAGGTTGTCAATTAAAAATGTGGTTTAGTTTATACTGTGGCACCCCCCATCACTGAGATTGGAAACGTGAGAGGATAGTAGCATGTTGAACATACTGTAATATCTAGCTCCTCCAGTTCACTGCGTGTTGCCATGTTATAGGAATGTGAAGCAAATCGATTCAGAAGGTGGTCAATTAAAAATGTGGTTTAGTTTATACTGTGGCATCCCCCATCACCGAGATTGGAAACGTGAGAGGATGGTAGCATGTTGAGCATACTGTAATGTCTAGCTCTCCAGTTCAATACGCTCTCCACCCCCACCCCCAGATTGGAAACGTGAGAGGATGGTAGCAGGTTGAACATACTGTAATGTCTAGCTCTCCAGTTCACTACTCTCTCTACCCCCCCCCCCGATTGGAAACGTGAGAGGATAGTAGCATGTTGAACATACTGTAATGTCTAGCCCCTCCAGTTCACTACTCTCTCCAAACCCCCCCCCCACCAGATTGGAAACATGAGAGGATGTAGCATGTTGAACATACTGTAATGTCTAGCTCCTCCAGTTCACTACTCTCTCCACCCCACCCCCAGATTGGAAACGTGAGAGGATGGTAGCATGTTGAACATACTGTAATGTCTAGCTCCTCCAGTTCACTACTCTCTCCACCCCCACCCCCAGATTGGAAACGTGAGAGGATGGTAGCATGTTGAACATACTGTAATGTCTAGCTCCTCCAGTTCACTACTCTCTCCATTGTTCATGGACGTCGCCAATGCAATGGCTCCAGTGGTTGTCAGAAGATTGTTCCCCATCTACAAGTATATATAACGGATATCACAATGTGCATAGCGTATATAAGCCGAAAACGAACCAATATCTAAAATATTGGACTGTGTGAGGCGTGTAGCGAAATTAACAATTTTAAATAGTTTTAATTTTAAAAGATCTTGTTATATAAGTGTGTGTTTTAAGTAAGATATAAGACTCAAACGGATCCAAGATGTAAAATAGCGCCTTACACAGTCCAATATTTTACATATTGGATCCGTTTGAGTCTGCAAGTACAAAGGTATGACGTCACGACAGTGTTTCAAGACAGACATATGGTCACCTTCTATAGTAAATAAATATATCTATCTACATTGTATAACATAGATGATATGTGACGTGACAAGTCAAGGCGACATAAGATCGCTAAAATGGAAATTTCTATAGAATATATTTTCCGATTACAGTGTATAGTTTTATTTAAAATATTAGTCACAAAAAAGCAATATTTGAAATCATAACCAACCGTGATTATTAAAATAACAAATATACGCAAACAAGCTAAAAAAAAGCTATGCGTGAAATATTACGGGTATCCGCAATAAGCTGCATGGTCATTGATCACCTTGTGTTTTGGTACATATATACAGTTATATCTCACATTATGCAACTGTGTGTACTTATCGTTTTGCTAATCTGAAATAAATTACATATATATATAATGGTGTTATGTTTATATGTGTTGTACACTGACGAACTTAAGTTTTTAAGACGGATATGTAGTGTAGTGGTAACACGCTGTACTGGTAATCCAGGGATCACAGGTTCGATCCCCGTCTGACCCCAATAAAATTAACAGTCTTTCAGATGGGACATTAAACCGAGGTCTTGTGTCGGTGCATTACACCATGCATGTAAAAGAACCAGAGGAGACTCTGGAATGGGTCTCTGTCTGTATCATGCACTATTCTCCAAAAATGACTAATCTCTTCAGGAGGCGTCACTCATATGGGCAACCGGTAGCGACGATAAATAAACGTAAAACACACACAACTTAAGTTCAAATTGGAAAATAACCAAACAAAAACGTCTTTATAAGTGAAAATACGTTATGTCCGCGTATGAGAACTGTCGAATTATTTCTTATATTTGATAATAGATTGCCAGATAGCAGCCAGCATTGTTGATTATTGTTCGTGTTCGCGGAATGTCTCATGTCCATTATTTATGAACTACATACTCTATTAAATCGCACATTGTGTGCTTGAATTATTTGCCATTGATTTTCCTAAATTTGAATTTTACATTTTATTTTCAGTTGCTCAAAGAACACGCTAAATAATGACATGGTGGGTGGGTGCACTGAATTAACTGTGTACTCTTTAAAGCGACGCTACATCGGTGAAAACGCAAATTTCTACAGAATGTATTTTCCTATGATAGTGTATACTTGTTTTCCGAATATTTACCTCAAAAGCTGAGTATTTTAACTAATAAACAACCGTCGTATACGACGTTTGTTGACATAACAAAATAATGTAAATATGGTCAACATCCACGTGTAATGCAATGTGTGTATCCTGAATAACACGATTTATGGTACAGATTTACCGTTATATCTCAACATTTGTGTCTGTGTATAATTAGTTTTTTGACTAATACGATTTAAAATATCTCTAAGCGACAGTAGCACGCGCTTTGGTATAGACTCCACTAATAAACAAACATCAATTCAGGAAAGTAGCTGACCGTTATATGGAATCCTACTTTCACTTTTGAGATACCACAACAACACTGTTTAAGTATAGAAAGTTAGTGTTCAAATTAACACGCTGGACTGGTAATCCAGGGATCGCAGGTTCGATCCCCCGTCTGACCCTAATACAATTAACAGTCTTTCAGATGGGACGTTAAACCGAGGTCTCGTGTTGGTGCTGTACACCGTGCACGTAAAAGAACCAGAGGAGACTCTGGAATGGGTATCTGTCTGTATCATTGCACTATCCTCCAACAATCTAAAATTACTAACCTCTTCAGGAGGCGTCGCTCATATGAGCAAACGGTTGCGACGATAAATAAACGTAAAACACACACACACACACAAACTCAAATTATTTCTGAAGAATTAATAGTAGCAATGATATTTATACGTAAACAAGCATTATTGGGGCTTTTTGCGATGTAATTTCGCTTTAACATATGAACACATGATGAGGACAAAAAGAAACAAGAACTACAGTGACGTACCCTGAGCACCCTAATGTTATCGTTTGATGAAAGCATCCGCGCCATTTTCATCGCTGTGTCTGCTGTCAGTCTGTTTCCACTGACATCCAGTTCCAAGATTGAATTATTTGACGTCATTGCCTCTGCTACAGCAGCGCCACCTTCCGGTCCAAATCCGTTCCAGCTAATGTTGCACGACTTTAGCCTCACATTTTCCTGCGTACATTAAAATGTGTGTGCATGAAAATTAAGAATGAATATAACATGATTCTGCAAAATGATGTTAAGCAATGTTATTAAAACAAACATAATGCGTGTACTAAATGCTAAACAATACTATGACCCCATATTTCGGAGAGGTGGGTTTTCTCCGGGTACTCCGGTTTCCTCCCACATGAATGACCACATTTACGCTTTCATCCGCGCCAACGAGAGTGATTACTATTGTTAGAATTTGCTTCGCAATCGTTGTAAAATAAATAAAGTTTAAACGTTTTAAACAATACTAAAGATCAGCGCTTTCTCTTTACTCAAGATAGATCTCTTACACACCTGAACTATCTCCTTTGCCCCAGAACTGCCTCTTACAAAAGAAAGGGCCAATCTAAGTCTACGTGTTTCTGTTCTGCTTAATGAGTTTTGGTTTATAGCGATATTGACTGTGTAGATATCAGCAGAAGTAACTGCTCCAGTTCAAACTAACTGTCACAAGCTCTAAAAACCTTGTTTTCATACAATTGTATTTGTTACTTTTGTGTGTGTGTGTTTTACGTTTATTTATCGTCGCTACCGGTTGCCCATATGAGCGACACCTCCTGAAGAGATTAATCATTTTAGATTTTTGGAGGATAGTGCAATGATACTGACATATACCATTCCAGAGTCTCCTCTGGTTCTTTTACGAGCACGATGTACAGCACAGCTCGTGTGCGCAGAAAGTATTACCATTGCACAGGAATTATCTCCTATTCACAGGAATTATCTCCCTTTCACAGGAATTATCTCCCTTTCACAGGAATTATCTCCCTTGTATGGGAATTATCTCTTGCACAGGTATTATCTCCCTTTCACAGGAATTATCTCTCTTGCACAAGACTGAACTCCCTGGCACAGGAATTATCTCCCTTTCACAGGAATATGATTTTAATGAGAAGACAGGATAGAATGAGCACACTTATACAATACAAAGCACTAGCTCGACTGCAGACAATATGCAATGTCTACGCATATTTTCATTTACCATTTTCCCGGTTTTAATCAGTCAGAAATTGATTTGAAATTGAGTGAAGATTATTTGTTAATACTCGAATTTAGCTAGTGCCACCTCGGGGATCGTTCCATAGCACATTTTCGACATACCTCTTGTAAGAACTTGTTTTCCAATCAAGCAAAAATAACTGTGTTTGTTTTTTGTGGGTTTAACGTCGCACCGACAGCTTAGGTAATACGGCGGCATTCCAGCTATTATTGGTGGTGCCCCTTCGAGCAGTATTGCAGGCGTGGGCGGATACACGGGTAGAACCACTGGCCTTCCGCGAGTCAGCTGGATAGCTTCCTCACATGAAATAATTGCGATTCGAACCATCAGCGGCGAGATGCAAGTGATTTGAAGTCAAACGACCATAACCACTTGGCCACGGAGGCCTTAAAATAACTTTGCATTAAACAAACCATCTAGACAGAGGTAGCTGGTACGATTATATTGAGTGCATACATATGAATAATACGACACGTCTCCATACAGGGTTTGGAGGGATGGTGTTATTTTGGACAACATACATTAGAGAATCACGTGCAACTTACCCCGATTCCTCTGGCTATTGCTATTGCACCGGCCGCTCGTATATGGTTCCAGCTGAGGTCAAGAACTTCTAGAATATCATTGGCACCTACAACAACAAAGCTATATAATGAGAGACATCGGTCAGTTACTGCCCCTGAATACCCCCAAAAAGTAGATAGGTCCTATTACGTGTTTCCTCTGTTTTTATCGTTGTTTTCTTTTCACAACATGCTAGTAATTTTATTCCACTATCGCTTCTTATGATTATTAAAGTAGTATATCTCAACAGATCTCATACAGTATATGCAATGGGTACTTATTTGTAAAAGAATGTTATCAGTTAATTAACACGTTTTTGATTTAATCGCATTTATCATACAGCAACATCTGGTTAGGGAACAACAGTAAAAACAAAGGATTCTAACTAAAAGGACCTATTCACATTTTGGAATATAATCGGACTTTATCTGCCAAGGGAGGTAATAGAAAATTAGAGTTGTCTCTCATTGTGTGGTAACATTGTACTATATTTTTGATGTTGACAGTTACAGTAGATTTGGAATAAATCAGACTTTATCTGCCAAGGGAGGTAATAGAAAATTAGAGTTGTCTCTCATTGTGTGGTAACATTGTACTATATTTTTGATGTTGACAGTGACAGTAGATTTGGAATATATCAGACTTTATCTGCCAAGGGAGGTAATAGAAAATTAGAGATGTCTCTCACTGTTACTGACTCCCACGTAACCTATGTACAACATCAATGGTGCTGCATCACTTGAGGCTATGATATTGCCTTGTAAGAGGCGAACATACAGAACACTAAAGTTTACATATAAAATGTCTTACTAATGGCGGGTCCAAGGGTCGCACCGGCTTCTGAACCAAACATATTCCGTGCTAGGTAGAGTTCCTTCAGATATTTAGCATTCTGGAAATAAAAACATAATTAATTGAATCTGTTATAAGATGGAATGTCAAATCAACTTTTTTACCCAACAATTGTTATAGTGACATAAAGTTATCTGACCTAACAATGTTGAATCGAGTAGTAAATTATACACATTTATGTTAGTTCGATTGCGAAACAAGTTCCTACAACTTATATTAATCACTCACGAGTAATCATTCCTGATGGAATCCATCGCCGCGAGGAAATGTGGAATTTAAACAGAATGTTTATGACAGCACTATTAATCAAACATGGTACAGTACCGTAGCCAGAGGCACATTTCTAACGAGCCAATCAAGGGGGTCAGGGGGCATGTTCCCCTTTAAAATTGTTGGGGTATAGAAGCGATTCTCTGCGTTTTCTGATTTAATGAGTTTAGACGTATAATTATGTACTGACCTTTCTCTCTAGCAGTCAACATTTTATACAGAATGGGGTAGTCTTTGCATTTTATTTATTTAATTTTTCATTTGTATTTGTTTTGCTTTGGAAATTTTAACCGAGGCACCTGCCTCGGTATACCTCAGTGTGGCTACGGGCGTGTGGTAAAAGTGATGTAAGCATATTAATTTCATTGCTGTAATGATTAGTTACGGAAAATTGTAGGTACGAAGAAATCCGAATAAAAGTCGAGATATGATTATATGCACTCAACAAAATTCCTAATCGGTCACCTGGTGTTTTACTGTATTTGGAGTAAACTAATAACCAAATAATATCAATATTCATATCATCTTATTGGTTATATTTTATTACAGACCGTTATACATGATTTTCTGTATCATCATTTCTGATAAAATGCATTAAATGACAATAGGAAAATATTTATATTGTATGATTATTAATTGGCTCCAAATATTATAAAATACCAGGCGACCGATTAGGAATTTTGTTGAGTATATTTTTCAAAAATGTTCAAGTTCATTAAAAATGTCAAAACGAATGGATTTCTTTACTGAAAAACTTGTGTAATACTGATTTCTTTACTGAAAAACTTGTGTAATACTGATTTCTTTACTGAAAAACTTGTGTAATACTGATTTCTTTACTGAAAAACTTGTGTAATACTGATTTCTTTACTGCAAACACTTGTGTAATACTGATTTCTTTACTGCAAACACTTGTGTAATACTGATTTCTTTACTGCAAACACTTGTGTAATACTAATTTTGTAATGAATACCATTGTATGATAGCCACTCTTTTAGAAATAGTGACAATCTGCTTGAATTGGAATATAGCTTTAACTTGGATTTTATATCACGTTTATTAGCGCCATATCAAACAGTCAAACCTGTCGATAAAGGCCACCTTCGGGAAAGTCAAAAGTGGCATTTGTTGGCAGGTGGCCTCCCAATAGAGGGTTAAAATGCATCGAAAATGTCTCGACGGGAGAGAAAAATGGTAGTCTTTAGAGGCAGGTTTTTCATGTTTTTCATATGCGGCCTTTATTCGGAGGTGGCCTTTAGCACAGGTTTGACTGTATTACTAAATGCATGGATTCATATAGGTAGGACTGCGCATGTTTCGTTGTATGTATACCTCTAATGCATCTGCAAATATTATTGCGTCTTTATCTTCGAAATTATTTCCTGAAAAAAAATAGTGTGTCAATTATTTTCATAGCGTAGTTAATAACAATATATACAGTCTACATCCGATATGTCGAATTCCGTCGGACTGAACAAAATAGTTCTACATAACCGAAGTTTGACTTAACTAAATTCGATATAAATGGAGCCAGTTATATGTAAAATGATAGTGTCTTAAACAGGACTTTGATCCGAATTCGAGATAATCGGAACATTCGACATAACCGACTTTGACATAGCGGATGTAGACTGTAATCATGTACGCATACAAAGCATGTGTGTGGGTTGTGCTGCACTCGTAATTCATGGGTCGCATTAGTTCGATACCCCGCTACACCATACTAAATGAGTTATATGACTAATATAACTGTTCACAAGTTCGAACGTGGTTAATTTTGATGAAAAGAGCTATGCACGTAAATCTCTAAATTCGACGAATTTTCATTTCAAATAGTAATGGCTGCACTGCCCATGGGCGCACCGTATTCACGACTAGTCCAACCACGGACGCCCAACTATATCTGAACTATGATAAAACATGTACATACATTCTTTTTTTTAAACTTTATTTATTTAATAACGATTGCGAAGCAAGTTTTAACAACTTATATTAATCACTCTAAGTTGGCGTGGATGAAAGCGTAAATGTGGTCATTCGTGTGGTAGGAAACCGGAGAACCCGGAGAATACCCACCTGTCCGATCTGGTAACCATCATACCATCTCACATACTTCCCGGTACATAAAGTCATGTGCATAAAGTATCATGTTCGTGTATTGTTTCCGAAATTAACAGTATACAATCTATACATGCAGAGGAGTTATATAATATAGTTGATATTAGTCGATAGTTGATGACCGGTATTCCTATAATTGATCATATTTACCTGCTGAAATGTCTAAAGTTACATCCATATACATGTATTATTGTCTGTTACAGTATTTATCAATTCTCGTTGTTGTTGTTGTTGTTGTGGATGTTGTAAACAATTACAACTTTGAACGCCCTAATATCAAAACTTCCTATACACCCTTGTTGTTGGTTAATGATAGCCTGGAAACAGGCGTCGGTATATGTGTGTGTATGTGTGTGTGTGTGTGTTGTACGTTTATTTATCGTCGCTACCGGTTGCCCATATGAGCGACGCCTCCTGAAGAGATTAGTTATTTTAGATTTTGGAGGATAGTGCATGATACAGACAGAGACCCATTCCAGAATCTCCTCTGGTTCTTTTACGTGAACGGTGTAAAGCACCGACACGAGACCTCGGTTTAACGTCCCATCTGAAAGACTGTTAATTTTATTAGGGTCAGACGGGGGATCGAACCTGCGATGCCTGGATTACCAGTCCAGCGTGTTACCACTGGACTACATATCCGTCTCGATATATTTTGCCTGGTCAGTCCAATAAATATATTTTAACACCGAGACCATCAATTGGGCCGTATTAGGTTTCTGATATGTCATTTTGCCAAAGTTAAAAAGTGAAAAATCGACAGACTGGAACCCAGGCTAGGTTAATGAAACCAGTGAGATTCTGCTTCCATTGACATTATTGTTCTCCCCCAGGCAGGGTAGAACGACCGACCATTCGTAATCCAGATGGATAGCTTCCGGACATGAAGGAATCTGACACATCCAGTGGGATTCGAACCTACGGCGGTTATGGGCACTTTTATTTGAAGTTTGCGACCGTAACCACATGGTCACAGAGGCTCTTTCGTTACAAATGGAACGGTAGTCCAATTTATGTCTAGGTCCCCACAAGGGGTTTGACATTAATGGAACATACATACATACATACATACAAGTAACTTCTTACCTGACAGATCTAGTTTCCTCAATCCGGCGTTAACTGACAGCATTTTGCACATGCATTGCGCTCCTGTAGTTCCTAGCTTATTATCTGACAACACCTGGAAGATATACAATCAGGAATAACTGGGCAGTTTGTGTACATGTTACAAGGTCCACAATATACAACCCGTAATAACTGGGCAGTTTGTGTACATGTTACAAGATCCACAGTATACAACCCGGAATAACTGGGTAGTTTGTGTACATGCTACAAGGTCCACAATATACAACCAGGAATAACTGGGCAGTTTGTGTACATGTTACAAGGTCCACAATATACAAGCCGGAATAACTGGGCAGTTTGTGTACATGTTACAAGGTCCACAATATACAACCCGGAATAACATGGCAGTTTGTGTACATGTTACAAGGTACACAATATACAACCCGGAATAACTGGGCAGTTTGTGTACATGTTACAAGGTCCACAGTATACAAGCCGGAGTAACTGGGCAGTTTGTGTACATGTTACAAGGTCCACAGTATACAACCCGGAATAACTGGGCAGTTTGTGTACATGTTACAAGGTCCACAATATACAAGCCGGAATAACTGGGCAGTTTGTGTACATGTTACAAGGTCCACAATATACAACCCGGAATAACATGGCAGTTTGTGTACATGTTACAAGGTACACAATATACAACCCGGAATAACTGGGCAGTTTGTGTACATGTTACAAGGTCCACAGTATACAAGCCGGAGTAACTGGGCAGTTTGTGTACATGTTACAAGGTCCACAGTATACAACCCGGAATAACTGGGCAGTTTGTGTACATGTTACAAGGTCCACAATATACAAGCCGGAATAACTGGGCAGTTTGTGTACATGTTACAAGGTCCACAATATACAACCCGGAATAACATGGCAGTTTGTGTACATGTTACAAGGTCCACGGAATAACTGGGCAGTTTGTGTACATGTTACAAGATCCACAATATACAAGCCGGAATAACTGGGCAGTTTGTGTACATGTTACAAGGTCCACAATATACAACCCGGAATAACTGGGCAGTTTGTGTACATGTTACAAGGTCCACAATATACAAGCCGGAATAACTGGGCAGTTTGTGTACATGTTACAAGGTCCACAATATACAACCCGGAATAACTGGGCAGTTTGTGTACATGTTACAAGTCCACAATATACAACCCGGAATAACTGGGCAGTTTGTGTACATGTTACAAGGTCCACGGAATAACTGGGCAGTTTGTGTACATGTTACAAGATCCACAATATACAACCCGGAATAACTGAGCAGTGTGTGTACATGCTACAATGTCCACAATATACAAGCCGGAATAACTGGGCAGTTTGTGTACATGTTACAAGGTCCACAATATACAAGCCGGAATAACTGGGCAGTTTGTGTACATGTTACAAGGTCCACAATATACAACCCGTAATAACTGGGCAGTTTGTGTACATGTTACAAGGTCCACAATATACAACCCGTAATAACTGGGCAGTTTGTGTACATGTTACAAGGTCCACAATATACAACCCGTAATAACTGGGCAGTTTGTGTACATGTTACAAGGTCCACAATATACAACCCGGAATAACTGGGCAGTTTGTGTACATGTTACAAGGTCCACAATATACAACCCGTAATAACTGGGCAGTTTGTGTACATGTTACAAGGTCCACAATATACAACCCGTAATAACTGGGCAGTTTGTGTACATGTTACAAGGTCCACAATATACAACCCGTAATAACTGGGCAGTTTGTGTACATGTTACAAGGTCCACAATATACAACCCGGAATAACTGGGCAGTTTGTGTACATGCTATAAGGTCCACAGTATACAACCCGGAATAACTGGGCAGTTAGTGTACATGTTACAAGGTCCACAGTATACAAGCCGGAGTAACTGGGCAGTTTGTGTACATGTTACAAGGTCCACAGTATACAACCCGGAATAACTGGGCAGTTTGTGTACATGTTACAAGGTCCACACTATACAACCCGGAATAACTGGGCAGTTTGTGTACATGTTACAATATCCACAATATACAACCCGGAATAACTGGGCAGTTTGTGTACATGTTACAAGGTCCACAATATACAACCCGGAATAACTGGGCAGTTTGTGTACATGTTACAAGGTCCACAATATACAAGCCGGAATAACTGGGCAGTTTGTGTACATGTTACAAGGTCCACAATATACAAGCCGGAATAACTGGGCAGTTTGTGTACATGTTACAAGGTCCACAATATACAACCAGGAATAACTGGGCAGTTTGTGTACATGTTACAAGGTCCACAATATACAACCCGGAATAACTGGGCAGTTTGTGTACATGTTACAAGGTCCACAATATACAACCAGGAATAACTGGGCAGTTTGTGTACATGTTACAAGGTCCACAATATACAACCCGGAATAACTGGGCAGATTGTGTACATGTTACAAGGTCCACGGAATAACTGGGCAGTTTGTGTACATGTTACAAGGTCCACGGAATAACTGGGCAGTTTGTGTACATGTTACAAGATCCACAATATACAACCCGGAATAAATAACTGAGCAGTTTGTGTACATGTTACAAGGTCCACGGAATAACTGGGCAGTTTGTGTACATGTTACAAGATCCACAATATACAACCCGGAATAACTGAGCAGTTTGTGTACATGTTACAAGGTCCACAATATACAACCCGGAATAACATGGCAGTTTGTGTACATGTTACAAGGTCCACGGAATAACTGGGCAGTTTGTGTACATGTTACAAGGTCCACAATATACAAGCCGGAATAACTGGGCAGTTTGTGTACATGTTACAAGGTCCATAATATACAACCCGTAATAACTGGGCAGTTTGTGTACATGTTACAAGGTCCACAATATACAACCCGTAATAACTGGGCAGTGTGTGTACATGCTACAATGTCCACAATATACAAGCCGGAATAACTGGGCAGTTTGTGTACATGTTACAAGGTCCACAATATACAAGTCGGAATAACTGGGCAGTTTGTGTACATGTTACAAGGTCCACAATATACAACCCGTAATAACTGGGCAGTTTGTGTACATGTTACAAGGTCCACAATATACAACCCGTAATAACTGGGCAGTTTGTGTACATGTTACAAGGTCCACAATATACAACCCGTAATAACTGGGCAGTTTGTGTACATGTTACAAGGTCCACAATATACAACCCGGAATAACTGGGCAGTTTGTGTACATGTTACAAGGTCCACAATATACAACCCGTAATAACTGGGCAGTTTGTGTACATGTTACAAGGTCCACAATATACAACCCGTAATAACTGGGCAGTTTGTGTACATGTTACAAGGTCCACAATATACAACCCGTAATAACTGGGCAGTTTGTGTACATGTTACAAGGTCCACAATATACAACCCGGAATAACTGGGCAGTTTGTGTACATGCTATAAGGTCCACAGTATACAACCCGGAATAACTGGGCAGTTTGTGTACATGTTACAAGGTCCACAGTATACAAGCCGGAGTAACTGGGCAGTTTGTGTACATGTTACAAGGTCCACAGTATACAACCCGGAATAACTGGGCAGTTTGTGTACATGTTACAAGGTCCACACTATACAACCCGGAATAACTGGGCAGTTTGTGTACATGTTACAATGTCCACAATATACAACCCGGAATAACTGGGCAGTTTGTGTACATGTTACAAGGTCCACAATATACAACCCGGAATAACTGGGCAGTTTGTGTACATGTTACAAGGTCCACAATATACAACCCGGAATAACATGGCAGTTTGTGTACATGTTACAAGATCCACAATATACAACCCGGAATAACATGGCAGTTTGTGTACATGTTACAAGGTCCACAATATACAACCCGGAATAACTGGGCAGTTTGTGTACATGTTACAAGGTCCACAATATACAAGCCGGAATAACTGGGCAGTTTGTGTACATGTTACAAGGTCCACAATATACAAGCCGGAATAACTGGGCAGTTTGTGTACATGTTACAAGATCCACAATATACAACCAGGAATAACTGGGTAGTTTGTGTACATGTTACAAGGTCCACAATATACATCCCGGAATAACTGGGCAGTTTGTGTACATGTTACAAGGTCCACAATATACAACCCGGAATAACTGGGCAGTTTGTCTACATGTTACAAGGTCCACAATATACACCCCGGAATAACTGGGCAGTTTGTGTACA
The DNA here is from genome assembly GCA_014843695.1 of Archivesica marissinica. Classification (NCBI taxonomy): domain Eukaryota; kingdom Metazoa; phylum Mollusca; class Bivalvia; order Venerida; family Vesicomyidae; genus Archivesica; species Archivesica marissinica. The sequence goes on from CM026404.1 coordinate 19,539,292, forward strand.
TGTTACAAGGTCCACAATATACAACCCGTAATAACTGGGCAGTTTGTGTACATGTTACAAGGTCCACAATATACAACCCGGAATAACTGGGCAGATTGTGTACATGTTACAAGGTCCACGGAATAACTGGGCAGTTTGTGTACATGTTACAAGGTCCACGGAATAACTGGGCAGTTTGTGTACATGTTACAAGATCCACAATATACAACCCGGAATAACTGAGCAGTTTGAGTACATGTTACAAGGTCCACAATATACAACCCGGAATAACATGGCAGTTTGTGTACATGTTACAAGGTCCACGGAATAACTGGGCAGTTTGTGTACATGTTACAAGGTCCACAATATACAAGCCGGAATAACTGGGCAGTTTGTGTACATGTTACAAGATCCACAATGTACAAGCCGGAATAACTGGGCAGTGTGTGTACATGTTACAAGGTCCACACGTGTATTCTACATGTATGACAATATACTACCCGGATTGTACTACAGCATGTGTGCCTATTACATGATCCGCTATTCATCATGTGGCAAAATTCCATTCGGAATGACCTGACAACACGTGCTCTTATTATAGCTTAACATGCAACCCGGAATTAGTTGAATGATCAACTGGACCAAGTTGCTCAAAGAGTAGGCATTAAGTTAACCCATCAATAACGTATTTTTATTTACGTTTATTTATCGTCGCTACCGGTTGCCCATATGAGCGATGCATCCTGAAGAGATTAGCCATTTTAGATTTTGGCGGATAGTGCATGATACAGACAGAGACCCATTCCAGAGTCTCCTCTGGTTCTTTTACGTGCACGGTGTACAGCACCGACACGAGACATCGGTTTAACGTCTCATCTGAAAGACTGTTAATATTTTATTAGGGTCAGACGGGGGATCGAACCTGAGATCCCTGGATTACCAGTCCAGTGTGTTACCACTGGACTACAGATCCGTCTGTTCAATAACGTATCTAAGTGTGTAGGTTTATATACTGTCGCCACCGCCGAGGCACGCGAACGATGGAGTTTTCGAAGCTGCTTATGAGTCCTGCGTCGGTTTTGTGTGTCTAGTTGACATCCTAGGACGGCTTCTTCACTTTCTATCCAGGGTGATAAGTCCCATGATGGTGCTTCTTTCGAGAAAAAACGGGTCCTTGTTATGGTCACATCTTCCACATCCGTCATCCCTCAGCAGCATAAATCGGTAACAGTTGTCTTGTTCAAGAATCTCCGTGACAGCAATGCAATCCCGGCTGTTCCCCTCATACTGTACAATTGGAGTATTAAAATGTACGACACGACGAGTCCATGTCGAGGAGACGATGTCTTAAATCAGCTGATGATGTGGGACGTGCGGAATGTGCGTATGTTACGACGTGCACGTTGTGGAGGTTGACCTGAGAATAACTCATTCACTGATAACATATTGCTGATCAACCATTGGACACGCCATTGGTTAACTAACCCAATTAATTATCGGATAACTTTCGCCATCATTTCCAGCTTTTATGATAAATATCGGGTTTTATCTCCTTTGTTTATCATTTCATTATCACTTGATTGGATTATATCCCTTAGACTAGTCCGCTTGATACCTAGCTGAGTGAACTGTTACCCATTTACAGTATGTAAGAAACTATAACAATATCATTGAGTTTTGTTGTTATATCTTTTCGATAGAGGCTTACAAATGGTAAAACATGTATAGAAGATAAAATTACTAGTAAGCAAAAATATTTCACCAGTTCTGTAATGTAATCATTGTCCTCCAACATCCGGGCCATTGCCAGACCTCCATCTCCCTCTATCCAGTTACCTTGGAGATTTAATTTCTCTAGGGTGATATTGTCCTGTAATGATAACGTCGCAATCGTTCAAAATCCATAGACTACATGTATATCCTATAATTGTATATACGAGTATATATTACTCAAACGTTGTAAGTTTTATACAAATTTATTTTAGCTCGATTGCGAAACACGTTATTACAACTTATATTAATCACTCTCGAGACCTCATTCCTGATGAAATCCATCGCCACGAGGGAGAGAGAAGAGGTAATGTGGAATTAAATGCCTTGCCTAAGGGCATAATCGTAACTGCTCCAGCGGGGCTTGAACTCGGGGTCTTTTGCACCTGAAGCGAAGAAGCATCAATGACTCCTATGCATGCCCGGTGTATAGCACCGGTACATGGAATATCGGTTTATATAAACCCATCCGTAATTAACAAAAAATTATTAAAGCGACACTACATGTATTAGTGAAAACGCAAATTTCTACAGAATGTATTTTCCTATTATATGGTATAATTTTTTCCAAATATTTGCCTCAAATACTGAGTATTTCAACTAATAAGCAAACGTCGTATACGCGGTTTGTTGACATAACAAAATAATGTAAATAGGGTTGACATGCATGCGTAATACAACTCGTGTATCCTGAATAACACGATTTATTGTACATATTTACCGTTATATCTCACATGTGTGCCTATGCATATTTATTTGTAGACTAGTCTTAGTTAAATTATCTTTAAACGACATTATCTCGCGTTTAGTATTGACTCCGATGACAAACAAACGTCAATTCAGGAGCGTGGGTGATCGTTATATGAAATCCTACTTTCAATTTTGTAGATCACTAAAATACTGTTTATATGATTCAATGTTAGTGTTCCAATGTATTCGGAAGAATTTGTAGTAGCAATGCATTTATACTTGAATTGTATTTGCTTTTTGCGATGTAATGTCGCTTTAAGGTATGTCGGGTGATCGATCCCTGAATTATCAGTCTAACATGTTACCAACTGGATCACTACGTTGCTATGTTCACTTACCCTTAATACGAGCGCTATGGCTTTAGTAGCACTAGCCCCTAAACCGTGGAACCGCATCGTTATGTCATTGTCCGTGATGTGGCGCTTGATATATGACACGGGCACTAGCCCCATACGATTACACACCTTATCGTAATACGACCTGCCTGATGGGTCGTGATTACGAACCTCTTTCATCACTTCATCTGTAAAGAAATTGTCATAAATTATTTTATTGAATTCTCTATTTCATAATAAAGTAACAGTCCTACTTGAAAAAATAAAGCGAGTGTCCCGTTATTTTTGACAGCAATTTTAATAAAACTATATACATGCTACATCCGTTATGTCAACATCGGTTATGTCGAATTCTCCGGTTATCTCGAAGTCGGATCAAAGTCCCGTTTCAGACACTATCATTTTACATATAACTTGATATGTTTATATCGAATTTCGTTAAGTCAAACTTCGGTTATGTCGAAGTATTTTGTTCGGTCCGACGGAATTCGACATAACAGATGTAGACTATATATAATAAAAAGCCGAGCGAAAGTAGTCAAAGTAGGAATGTTTATTTAGGAATGTTTCAACATTATTCAAGTGTATTCAAAATGCTACACATATTTCTTTACTGTAAAACATATTGGTTTTGTAGCGAACACAATTGTGTTGTTTATACAAATATATATTAGCTCGATTGCCAAACAAGATTTTACAACATCATTTTAATCGCTCTCCAGATCTCATTCCTTGTGGAATCCATCGCCACGAGGGAGAGAGAAGAGGTAATGTGGAATGTATATGTCTTGCCAAATGGCACAATCGTAAAGACTACATCTGGGCGCGAGCTCCGGGCTACTCACACCTGAAGCGATATCACGACTTCCACGACAGTTAGTTTGAACTGGGATATGAGTTTAATATGTATTAAAGCTTGCGTTAGAATATAATAATAAAATTGAAATTGTTTAAATGAAAATAGTACTAATGTAATGGTTCACAGTAAGCATACTGAAGCGTGTTAAATATTACAAGTAGTATTTCTTACAGTCGCACCGGATAGAACAGCATGTTAAATATTACAAGTAGTATTTCTTACAGTCACACCGGATAGAACAGCATGTTATATATTACAAATAGTATTTCTTATAGTCACACCGGATAGAACAGAATACCGAGGGACGTTCTATCAAAGAGGAAAAAGGAAACGAAACAATGAATAATAGTATGTCAACATACAATGGGTTTGAGCAAATAACGTGTTTTACTGTTGTTGCCTGAAATGTTCAGTGTGCGCCTATCTAACGTGAGGAAATTATTGTCATATAATGAACAACAAAAGGGGCATAATTTTAAAAGAAGTTATCGGACAGGGATTCGGATGTTTGGGGGTACTAGTATATATATATTTAAGTACAGGGATTCTACTATGTGGGATGTCAAATTTTGCATCGATCAGTAAAATGGCCCTATCTGAAACAATTTTGTCCAAATATAACGCCTATCCCGAGTCTTTATATTGTTCTTCAAATAAAACACAACTTTAAGCTGCATGCATGTATACTTTGCAAACAATTGCCACAGACATTTCCATACTAGGACACGGGTTATGTCAGCAACAAAAAAAATCTTCGACGGTAGAGTTTTAACAGTGAATAACATTATCAATAAAATGTGTTTCCACTAACGTGTAGGTTTATTCGGCAAAAATGTATGTCAAAAAGAGATTTCGTAGAATTTTTCAATTTGTTTTGAAAATTTCAAAAGCGGCGCATTTCGCGTTGAAACGAGCGTTCTGATTGGATTATTAGAATATAACTAGATGTCTGTTTGTTTTATGAAGAATAACCAGAAGAGAACTGCAGGATGTGCACATTGAGACCACAATAAAGGGTGTCGGATGGGCGCACACACAGGGCGGATGGTGCAATCAATACACGTATCAGTGCTCTCTGATAAAGAAGGCAAACATCTGTGCACAAACAAATTAATAGTAACAAAATGCGTAGCTTGAACTTGAAATAAGTGAAATCCGTATATGATAGTATTACATATAAAAAGATACAGTACAAGGTCAGACGCCGCTATTGAAATCTCCATAGGCAACCATTATAACATACAGTGCCATTATATGTTCCCCAAAAATAGTTTGGCACAAAATACATTAGATTTCAACAGACAGACCTTTGATCCAAAAGAAAATGTTTCAATAGGGTTGACCAATTGCGGTTTTTTAAAGTCCCCACTAAAGGCACCCACCCTCTACTCTGAAAGTAATTTGGTGGTGAATGTTGCACTGACACCTGCATTTATAATATGGTGTTTATTTGTCAACAAATAGTCTGCACATATTCTAAAATATTCCAACATGCAGCTCATATATTGTATTTTAATTTTTATAAGTCATTTTCACTATTGTTGACAATAACTACTCAGCCAATCAGTTTATGTATCAATAAATCTTAAGGGCTTCTCTACACTTTTTCAACCAATCCGATACCACTGTATCAGTAACACCGTCTGACCACAATAGACATAGAAATAAGCGATTTACAACAGAAACTAAGAGGCACAGCAACTGCTAGAACAATACAGCAATCGTTGACATTTACAACACTGTGCTAAAATGTTACTATTGACATGCATAGTACAGATATAATAAAATGAAAATAAAGGTTTTATTATAATAATTGTTAGCTGTTCACAACAGAATATGGTCAACACTGTATCTACAGTGTATGTGTATAAATGCAACGCGATATTGAGGACGATACCATTACACTAAGATATAGTGAAACACGCTTTTATTTTGACTTAAGTAATTGTATCTCATTATACATTGTCGATACCAACTACCTGGTTCACATATATCGTGTTTATTTGATTGGTTTTCTGTTTATATACATGGTTCACATATCGCGTTGGACCAGTGCAGGTGGAAGGAACGTAGTAAGATATACAAATAATGTATCGAGGGGTAAACATAACCATGTGACAGAGCCAGATCCTAAGATAGTGTCTGTGTCAGCTCTGTTTCTATGTATATGGTTCTGTCACACGTTTATTTTACCACCTATATACTAGTTACTGGCTCTAGCCTCCCTTCCTCCCCCCGGTGCACGTATTGTAGAGAAAAGACTAACTGTTATCAATGCAGATATTTTTTAATTTGTTTCACTGCTAATCCATTGGTAGGCTATAATCCACTACTATAGAAATATTGAGCGAAGCAAAGTTTTGCTATAAGAAAATACAAAGAAGCTACGGCATTATTCTACAGATGGTACAGCTTTAAGAAAGGAGCATATTAGTTTAAACTTTATTTATATTACAACGATTGCGAAGAAAGTTCTAACAACTTATATTAATCACTCTCGTTGGCGCGGATGAAAGCGTATATGTGGTCATTGATGTGAGCACATTTTACGACATAGTGTACATTTACTTGCATCCTTTGATCTGTATATAAGTATGGTCTCCTAATTCATCATTCTAAATCTGTGATATATTCTGAGAAAGTCTAAGAGACTGATACACAACATTTGTCAAGAAATAACTAAACAGAGCATACTCGCTGGTGGCGGACAAGGCCCGGGGATTGGATATACAGCCTTCCCTCTTTCCTGTCCTTTCAGAGTCGTTACCCTCCCCCATCCCAATAACAGGCAGCAGGAGGATAGTAGCCGCATTGAACCCAAAGTGTGAGTACTAGTGCATGGCTCGGCCGGTCACAAGGCTATTTTACCTCACATAACCTCACATCACCTCACAACACATCACCTCACATCACCTCACACCACCTCACATCACATCACATCACCTCACATAACCTCACATCACCTCACACCACATCACCTCACATCACATCACCTCACATCACCTCACATCACATCACCTCACATCACATCACCTCACATCACCTCACATCACATCACATCACCTCACACCACCTCACTTCACATCACATCACCTCACATCACCTCACATCACATCACCTCACATCACCTCACATCACATCACCTCACATCACATCACATCACTTCACATTACATCACCTCACATCACATCACATCACATCACATCACCTCACATCACTTCACATCACACCACACCACATCACATCACTTCACATCACCTCACATCACATCACTTCACATCACTTCACCTCACATCACACCACCTCACATCACCTCACACCACCTCGGCAACATTCAACTTGTCTAATCGTACACTGTTGCACGTGCATGTACTTGGATATAACAATATTTGGTTCGCTCTATATCCGTATCATTTAACCACACCCTCCACATTTCCATAACATTAAACCGCTATAGGCGTAACATACTGTTCATTTGTCCATAATCACACCCTCCAATTGTTTTTAATTTAAGTTTATTTAATATCGCTACCGGTTGCCCGTTTGAGCGACGGACAGTTTGCCTAAGAAAACATTTCCTGTGCAGGCTCAAGCGATTAACCAGTACTTGGTGCACCAACCTCCGTAAGAAACTGTAATTATTTTCATATAAAGAGACATGGTCTGCGCGGGGCTCGAACCCGTGACCATCAGTGATGATAGATTAGCCAGCGACCCTAACCACTCGGCCACGGAGAGCTTATTTACCCTCGCCACAATCTGGGTGAGCGGGACTTGCACTAAATCTCCCACCATCGCTTATTAGTACCGTTGAGCCACACCCTCCACGTTTCCATACCAAACCACTCTATCATAACGTCCGGTTGTCCATAATCACACCCTCCAATTGGTCCTACCATTACGCCACTCCCACTTACTTGTCCATACCATTAAACCACGCCCCTTTACACCACATTTAGTTCGTTACAACAAACATTCCGCTTGGTCTCAATCAACATATTGAACAATTCAGTTTTCAAATCTTCATCCGCATATTGAATACTAGCGTGCATTCACATCTTTACTACATACACAAGTAGCTCGTTTGTCCACGGTATACAACCACCCCAGTACCATCCCGTCCCATCCCACACAGTAACACATTGTTACCCACGTTATACAACCACCCCAGTACCATCTCGTCCCATCCCACACAGTAACGCATTGTCCACCCCCAAGTTTGCTGCAAATTGCTAGGTGTTTTTCACTTACCTTTTTTGTCTAAAGAGTATTCCAAATTAAAACAAAATTGCAGATCAAAACGAATATTTCTGACAATGTATCACATTTAGCTAAAGGACCTACAGTGGAAGAACTTCATTGCAACGAGAGATGTTCTGTGCAACAAAATCATATGATTTCTGGCGATAGTATTTATGTACTTTCACCACAAATCCTGTTATGCTAGAATATATAGAAAAGGCACACCTACAGTATATGACTATTATTACATGAAAACGAAATACGAAGGATTCCATCAAAGATATATCACATCTTTATTACAAAACACAAACTGAACAACTAAAAATATTCCAAAATGTTTAAAACTATGTATTTATATAGTTATTGTTTTTCATGTAAAAACATACTTGTCCGAAGTGTGCGTTTTCTATGTCCTCTAGCATATATAGCGGCACTCTTTGTGAACAAACCCGCATTGAGACGGTAGTCCCCAAGCGTGTTACCACTGTAGGGGTTTTATTTTGGTGCACATTTCAGTGGTAGTGTATTAATTTGGCACAATGATTATGATTGTTTTCTTTCAGTGAAGAAAGGCAAGCTGAAACAAGAGAATGATTGATCAATTTCATTTCCAATAAATCAAACCAAATTCAATAAATAACTATATTCACCAAGAACCTAGCGAGCCACTGGACTACGCTCGTTCCTAATATTAGGTTACATTATACTTGTCTAGAGTTTCAGTAGAGCAACGCTCCCTTCTGCTTCACGTGTCCACTTTCAAAAATAAATATATACATATATATATATAATTTCAGATAATATATTGTTTAAACTAAATTTCAATTGCAACTACTATACTGAGAAGGAGGTTTTCATGTTTGATGTTACGAACATTTATTAACACTGCAACATTACCTTCTATTTCAAGGTCTGTGTCCCAGTCTTCGTCGACGGCATCTACCGTTTCCACAGTAACTTGTCTGTATTCCAATTCAATATCTGACTCGTCATCTTCATCTCCTTCCACTAGTTCAGACTGGTCCTTCAGTTCTGTGATGAGTACGTCCGGTTCATGTTGCTCTACTGATTCGTCTGTCGGATCTGGCGACGGTGCCTGAGGAGTATCGCCTTTGTTGGCGGGTGTTCGCACAAGCATCGCGCGAGTCATATTAGTGGGCATGCGCGACGAACTCACCGACCGTCGATCCTCCATGTCGGACTTTCTCCCTGAATCGTCCATGATATCAATTGTAACGCGTCTTTCTTGGGCTAACTCATCAGTTTCTTCTTCGGGCACTGACTCCTGATAACGTTCATGTGTATCCACCTTTCAATATCAAAAATACAAATGTATGTTTCAATAATGGAGCCGAGTAGTACAGTTATATATATATTCATTTAAATTGTTATGTAGGCATTAGGTGACAAATAGGCCCATCGGGCCGGGTGCATCTTAATGTTGTGTAAATATTTTGTATTGAATGTTTATGTTTGCATGTCACTTTAATAAAAAAAAAACTTACTTACTTACTTATACTCGCATACATGTAGCCTTAGACAGAATACTGATTACCTTAAGATTATCCCATTTACTTAAATACTGTTGGAACATTAATGAATATAATGACTTGTATGGCTATCTGTTACTATTTAACTGTACGAACTTACTATGAAATCTCAAATTATGTGACTCGAGGCGATTGTAAAACAGTTAAAGCAGAGGTCACCGCTTTGTAGTAGTTAGCTAACGCGTTTTAATTTAAAACCGAACACTTTTTAATTATTCCTTTACGATAGTATTTTCGACTTTAACACACGGAAACACACTTAAGATCAAGATATAAGATTCCATATTATGTTTGTCAAGAACCACAATACGACATTTGAAGTGATATTTTTCACTAGTTCTTGTTTGTAGATCTACACACAGTGGGCTATATGTACTCTCAAAAGGTAGGCACATATTGATTTAAAGCCATTTTAATACTTTACCTGTTTTATTTAACCACGAAATGAGCAAATTAAAAAATCATTTAATTCATGGCTGCTTTCTAAATGCAGAACCAAGTTTCACTGACAACACAATAAACACAAACTAACATTTTACGCACATATAATTGCATCTTATAATTATGTATCGGAGAAGTAAAGATCCGTGGGAATCTATAGTTTTCACAAGTTGGCCATATAAGTCACATAAGCTTACACTATCACACGCACAGACGGATCTGTAGTCCAGTGGTAACACGCTGGACTGGTAATCCAGGGATCGCAGGTTCGATCCCCCGTCTGACCCTAATAAAATTAACAGTCTTTCAGATGGGGCGTTAAACCGAGGTCTCGTGTCGGTGCTTTACATCGTGCACGTAAAAGAACCAGAGGAGATTCTGGAATGGATCTCTGTCTGTATCATGCACTATCCTCCAACAATCTAAAATCAGGAGGCGTCACTCATATGGACAACCGGTAGCGACGGTAAATAAACGTAAAACACACACTACCACGCGTGTGGCATCCGTTGTCCAGTGATAGAGCGTCGGATTTGGAATGCATCGGTCCCGGGTTCGATACTCGGTCAGGCCAATTATGTAGTGTCATTGAGCAAGGCACCTCACACACATTGCTTAGTACTGGTTAACCACTTAGGTCGGCTAAGCGTGCCCAGGAAAACATGTCTACGTCCCCGCAAAATGTTTGACATTAATGGAACATACATACTTCAGCATATAAAATCCTACTGTTTTCATAGCATACTTACATGTATACTAACATTTAATGTACAACAGCCTACTTTAAAAAGAAATTCTTCGAATCCAAACGGATACAATGATCGAAAGCATTGCTGGAAGAGTGAGTTGCCAATAGGTTTGGAAATCAATGAGGGACATCGCTGGTATTTATATTACCTCCCTTGACAGACAAAGTCGCATAAGCTTTCACTTTTAAAATCCTACTGTTTCCATAGCACACACAACGTGCTTGTATGATGTTGTTTCAGCTGTACTAATGAGACACATTGCTGGGTTTTCTATTACCTCCCCTGACAGAAAAAGTCCGATTTTTAGCGAAACGTATATTGATTCTTTTAATTGGAATCCTTTGTTTTTACTGTTGTATTCTAACCGGACATTGGGGTAGGATAGATGTAATTTTGATCAAAATCATGTTAATTAAATGATAACAAATGTTTACAGTATAAAGTATCAACTGGATATTCCTGTAGGGTATATGTCGATATTTAATAATTTAATAATAACAAGATGAGAAAACGGATGAAAACGGATAGCATGTGGTGAAAATGGAATGACCAACGATAAAAACAGAGAACACCATAAGAGGACGAATCTAGTCTTAGGAGTATCGAGGGGCAGTAACTGACTAATGTTTCTCATTAACTTAGCATGTACATGTGTATGGCTATCAACGAGTGCATTCGACCCAACACGTACTAACATTTAATGTACAGTGGCCTACTTTAAAAAGAAATGCTTCGAATCCAAAGGGATACAATAATCGAAAGCATTGCTGGAAGAGTGAGTTGACAATAGGTTTGGAAATCAATGAGGGACATCGCTGGTATTTATATTACCTCCCTTGGCAGACAAAGTCAGCTTTATCCCTAAATGTATAGCGGTCCTTTCAGTTGGAATCCTTTGTTTTTACAGTTGTTCCCTAACCAAATGTTGCGTTATGATAAATGTGATTTTATTAAAATCGTGTTAGTTAATTGATAAACAAAATATATTGATTGTTTGCTCATTGGATATAATGTAGGGATTCTGTCGAGATAAGTAACATAATAATTATAATATGAGAGGGAGGAAGAAAATTGATAGCATGTTGTGCAAAGGAAACAACGATAAAAACAGAGGAAACAACTTATGAGGACCTACATACTGTAGGGAGTATTCAGGGGTAGTAACTGACCGATGTCTCTCATTGAAAGTCACGTGTTACGTTATATGTTTCGGTGTTATACATTATACTCATATCGTATTTTTCTTAATGACTCTTCAATTGTGGAGTTAATAAAGTAATCGTATGTGAGTGCGAAACGGGTAGATACGTATCGAGTTGTATACGCAAATAAGCCAAGACCATAACAACTTCGGATTCGTTTAACTGATATATCACACGTTAACTTTTAGCTAGTTGATTGATTTTCTTGTTTTCGTATATGCGGACAATAGGAAAGCCACTGCAGATTGGTTTACCAATATCTACTTATCTATATAATCAGATTACAATTAACGATCTCGTGTGAAAATACGTTAAAGAAAAACGTTCCCTTTTACGACTTTATAAACTGCACTGCGCGTTTGACTTGCAGCCAAAGTAAACGTTTATATATACGAATAGATCAATTCAACGGATTGCGCAACATGCCTCTTTTTCACTGCATAAGTTATTTATAGTGTTTAACCAAACAGAATTACCTGCCTCACAAAAATTACAATTATTTGATTCTCTAGTATCCCCCACTCTCAACTATTCAGCTGAAATTTGGGGCTATTGTGAAGGTAGAGATGTTGAAATTATACACACCAAATTGTGTAGAAAAGTACTATGCGTCAAGCGGTCTACACACTTAGAGGCACTTTACGGTGAACTCGGTAGAATCCATCGAAAATGTTTTATGATAAAATATTGGAGAACATTTTTATCGTTAAATGAACCCTCTTTATTATTTCGAACCTATAATATGCTTAAAGAAGATGTAGATACAGGGTTAACTTATAATACACACAATTGGGCATATCGCATTAAGACTATTGTAGACCAGTGCGGATTAACATATATGTGGGAAAACCAATTTATTACCCCTATAAATTATAATCTCATAAAACAACGAATATTAGATATATCACCAAAGTTGGTATTCTGCAATAAATAATTCGACTCGCCTGGAAACCTATTCTATTTTTAAACATGAATTTGAAGTCGAAACGTATCTAAACAGTATAACGGAAGCTAAATTCAGAATAGCCTTATCTAAATATAGAACATCATCACATGACCTAGCAATTGACCTTTCTGCCGATTTTGATTGACAGCTGGCGTTAGCCAATCGCATCGCACCGTTCGCGCACACCCCCGGCAACGGCTTATCGCCGCCATCTTGTTAGACAAACAATGCATATTAGACAAACTAGTAACGAGTAGACAAATTTGAAAAGGCGTGAATTTGATCGAAAATACGGGTTTAAAATTGTTTTAATGATGTTGAAAATGTGTAGCTTTGGTGTGTGGGTTAGTTATAGTACAACATTAGTCGATATCCTGGTGATAGACGTTAAATTCAACCCATTTCAAAATCCTTGGACAAATCTAAAAGTGTGTATATGAACCACAAAATACCAGACAGCTGCTTTAAAAACAATGCATCTATAAAAACACCGACTGACCCCATATAGTTATTCCTTTCTAGCAAACACAGCAATCAAATGTAAGCGTGTCACACTGTTTATTGGGAGTAATCAACATCACAGAGACCGCCGACATCACGGCATTATCAAGATCAAAGTATTGCACATCGGAATTTAGCACTGATTGTGCTAATTGGTCAATTATAAAATGTGTGCACATAATTATAGTATTGATTACTACACCGAGTCATTGTTTTATCGTTCTGTCAGACAAACGAGTTATTTCGTAACGTTTTAATAAAATCTGATAACAAGTTTCAAATTTATTGGCATAATCAGCAACTATATTGCCTTTGGCCATTTACAATGATAGAAATATGGCAAAGACATCACAAAACATGTTACATATATACATATATAAACAAATACAATACATTTAAGAAACAGTAGTAATTGACAGGGTATTACTACGTAATGACATAGCTTCTTTGATGTACTTACAAACATTAATCAAATATTTTTTATTTTTGCATGACATGATTGATATAAATTTATTTATTGATGGCCATGCTATGTAGCCCAAATATTTCAATCTTATATCTCTGATAACGAGTGATCGTGATCTGAACTGAACTGAACTGAACTGAACTGAACTGAACTGAACTGAACTGAACTGAACTGAACTGAACTGAACTGAACTGAACAGAACAGAACAGAACAGAACAGAACAGAACAGAACAGAACAGAACAGAACAGAACAGAACAGAACATCTCTTTTATTTCACTCTATACATGTATAAACATGCAAATATGAGGTTTTCACAATTGACAACACATACAAACGAGGCTACAATACATTTAGACATACTGAGAAATATACATTTTATCAAAATATATCCGAAAATAATTGAATAAAACTTAACAGTCTTAGCAAAGGAGAACGCTACATTCTAACCTTTTGGATAATACATTTTACGAACTTACATAATTTAATGAATTCTGGCTTATTTTTAGTACACATTAGATTTTCCAGTTTAAACATGTTTGGTCTACGGTAATATATAGGCTTCACAAATCTGTTCCTTTCGTCGTTAAATTGCGGACATTCAAATAAATAATGGAATTCGTCGCCAATTTTATCCTGACAAATGTTACAAAATCTTTGATTTATAGGCGTTCTTAGCCAATTTCCAGTTTCTATTGGTAGTCGATGATTTCTAGTTCTAAATTTTATAAAATAGTACAAAAGTTGATTTCCTAACTCCGCTAAGTAGGGTTCGATACCGAGTGTCTTTTTAAAAACTCTGTAAAACACTATTACTCGAGTTATCAATTTTAGAATACCATTCATTAAGAAATAGATCTTTTAATTTTTGTTTCACAGCCAGTTTAAGCCAATTAAAATGTGTTTGTATATTGTCAAACCACACATTTACAAGGCCACATTTTATCAGAATAGTTTTAACATTGTACATCCATGGATATTTTTTTTAAAATGTGTCATCATCTAGTCCAATTGTGGAAAGTAGTGTTTGTTTATAAACAAGTGTAGGTAATTTATGGACTATTCCATCATTTGTACAGAGTTTCGACCAGAATGCTATAACTCTTGCTTCAATATCGAGTGACAAGGGCATGCATCCAGTTTCTACATAGACAACATAATTAGGGGTTGATCTTTTTAACTTAAGTATATGTTTTAAAAAAATTAATTGTACTCGTTCTAATATATTTAAATTTCCAAATCCCCATATGTCTACTCCGTATAGTAAAATTGGCTTAATTGTTTTATTAAATAACTCAATTTGTAAATCTATTGGAAGGTTAAGGCGATTTGCATTTTTGATAAGACTATACATTGCTCTGGTAGCTTGATTTGCTATCTGTTTTTTCCGTTTAAAAAGGATCCACTTCTATTAAAATATATATCAAGATATGTGTACTCGTTTACTGTCTCTATGGGTTCATTTTTAAATGTGAAATTATAGACAGGCTGTCTTCCTTTGGAAAATACTACTATTTTTGTTTTGGAAGTATTAACTTCGAGTTTCCAGTTTTCACAGTACTGTTCGTATGTATTTAATGCTTCCTGTAGATCGTTTGCTGATTCAGCAATAATAACTGTATCATCCGCATAAAGCAGAATAAATATTTTTGAAAGACTGAAAAGTTCGTTTGTATTTCTTTCATTTTCCATTATTATTCCTTGTACATTTCTATTATGTTGAAAGAAAGATTCCAAGTCATTCAGAAATAATGAAAACATCAAAGGAGATAAGTTTTCGCCTTGATGTACGCCAATGTTACACGGGGAAAAGTTAGAACAATTTGACTTTACTTTGACACATGACTTGAATTTTATCTAGATTAACTCGATACAGGACTGCGTTAGACGCCATTTTGTTAGATAGCTTGTCTCGCGTGGTTACAGCGAGCACCGGTAACTATGGGGGCGTGCCTAAGTAGCGTTTGCAGAAAAGTCAATTGAAAAAAGAAGATACTCAAATTTAAGTAGAAATTTACGAATTTGTAATAACTGTAATACCAACATGATAGAAAATGAATTCCATTTCCTTTTAGTCTGTCCGAAATTTAAAGATTTAAGAAGAAAATATTTAAAACGTTATTTTTGTTCTTGGCCTAACATGCATAAATTCTTATCTCTAATGACTTGTCAGTCACAAACACAGATCTTAAACCTTGCTAAATATATGTATTATGCAAATCACAAAAGAAATCAATAGATAATTACCATCATTCCTTACATTGCTATTATACTGTTATATGTCATGCTTCTCTGTAAACTGTGTATATATGTGATGCTATAAGCATCTTCTGATGTTTAATGCAATAAATATTGTATTGTATTGTATTATATACACGTACATGTACAATCACATTTCTTATCATATACTAATCGTTTCTTTTTTTTATCTAAATTATTTTTAGCTCGATTGCGAAACACGTTCTTACAACTTATATTAATCGCTCTCGAGACCTCATTCCTGATATAATCTATCGCCATGAGGGAGAGAGAACAGGCAATGTGGAATTTAAATGCCTTGCCTAAGGACACAATCGTAACGGCTCCAGCGGAGGCTCGAACTCCGGCCCTTTCGCACATGAAGCGAACGCGTTACCACTGCGCTATTGTGACATCGTTTCTAACCACAGCCCCCTCAAATAACAAAAATGTGCAGTGCTACAGGGGGAGACTTCTACTGTATCGCTATATATCTAGTTTTTGCATATAATATACACACTCAACAACAAAATTCCTAATCGGTCACCATGTGTTCTACAGTATTTGGAGCAAACTATAATAACCATATAATATATAATATCAATATGACAATATTCATATCATCTTATATGATTTGATTTCCATTTTTTATGCAATGAATTACTGTATAATCATCTGGAATAAAATGCATTAAAGGACAAAATGGACAGATTTATATTGTATTATTATTAGTTGGCTCGAAATATGATCAAACGCCAGGTGACCGGTTAGGAACTTTGTTGAGTGTGTATATTAGCCTGGGAACAGGCGTCGATATATTTCGCCTGGTCAGTCAAATAAATATATTTTAACACCGAGACTATTAATTGGGCCGTATTGAATTTCTGATAATATCAACAATGTCATTTTGCCAGAAGTTAAAAAGTGAAAAATCGACAGATTGGAACCCAAGCTAAGTACGTGTATATACTTAGCCTGTGTTCCATATGAGGCGATAGTTTTAAGCCTATTTTATCCACAGAGTATAGTGCTGCAAAAGAAATTATTTGGATTGGAAAACAAGCATATTAAAAGTCTAGTAAATACTAATTTAGTAGTGTTCGCTTCAATGTAATGCATTCAATACCACGTAAGCGCATATTGGGGCTTTAAAATGGACGCAAACATAATATTATTTACATTCAATACCACGTAAGCGCATACAGGGGCTTTAAAATGGACGCACACATAATAGTATTTACATTCAATACCACGTAAGCGCAATTGGGGCTTTAAAGTGGAAGCACGCATAATAGTATTTACATTCAATACTACGTAAGCGCATAATGGGGCTTTAAAATGTACGCAAACATAATAGTATTTACATTCAATACTACGTAAGCGCACACTGGGGCTTTAAAATGGACGCACACATAATAGTATTTACATTCAATACCACGTAAGCGCATAATGGGGCTTTAAAATGGACGCAAACATAATAGTATTTACTTTCAATACCACGTAAGCGAATATTGGGGCTTTAAAATGGACGCAAACATAATAGTATTTACTTTCAATACCACGTAAGCGAATATTGGGGCTTTAAAGTGGAGGCAAGCATAATAGTATTTACTTTTATTACTACGTAAGCGCAAATTGGGGCTTTAAAATGGACGCAAACATTATAGTATTTAAATTCAATACTACGTAAGCGCATAATGGGGCTTTAAAATGGACGCAAACATAATAGTATTTACATTCAATACTACGTATGCGCATAGTGGGGCTTTAAAATGGACGCAAACATAATAGTATTTACATTCAATACTACGTAAGCGCATATTGGGGCTTTAAAATGGACGCAAACATAATAGTATTTACATTCAATATTACGTAAGCGCATAGTGGGGCTTTAAAATGGATGCAACCATAATAGTATTTACATTCAATACATCGTAAGCGCATACAGGGGCTTTAAAATGGACGCACACATAATAGTATTTACATTCAATACCACGTAAGCGCATAATGGGGCTTTAAAATGGACGCAAACATAATATTATTTACATTCAATACCACGTAAGCGCTCTCTGGGGCTTTAAAATGGACGCAAACATAATAGTATTTACATTCAATACTACGTAAGCGCACACTGGGGCTTTAAAATGGACGGACACATAATAGTATTTACATTCAATACCACGTAAGCGCATAGTGGGGCTTTAAAATGGACGCAAACATAATAGTATTTACATTCAATACTACGTAAGCGCATAATGGGGCTTTAAAATGGACGCAAACATAATAGTATTTACTTTCAATACCACGTAAGCGAATATTGGGGCTTTAAAATGGACGCAAACATAATAGTATTTACTTTCAATACCACGTAAGCGAATATTGGGGCTTTAAAGTGGAGGCAAGCATAATAGTATTTACTTTTAATACTACGTAAGCGCAAATTGGGGCTTTAAAATGGACGCAAACATTATAGTATTTACATTCAATACTACGTAAGCGCATAATGGGGCTTTAAAATGGACGCAAACATAATAGTATTTACATTCAATACTACGTAAGTGCATAATGGGGCTTTAAAATGGACGCAAACATAATAGTATTTACATTCAATACTACGTAAGCGCATAGTGGGGCTTTAAAATGGACGCAAACATAATAGTATTTACATTCAATATTACATAAGCGCATAATGGGGCTTTAAAATGGATGCAACCATAATAGTATTTACTTTTAATACTACGTAAGCACATATTGGGGCTTTAAAATGGAGGCAACCATAATAGTATTTACATTCAATACTACGTAAGCGCATAATGGGGCTTTAAAGTGGACGCACACATAATAGTATTTACATTCAATACCACGTAAGCGCAATTGGGGCTTTAAAGTGGAAGCACGCATAATAGTATTTACATTCAATACTACGTAAGCGCATAATGGGGCTTTAAAATGGACGCAAACATAATATTATTTACATTCAATACCACGTAAGCGCTCACTGGGGCTTTAAAATGGACGCAAACATAATAGTATTTACATTCAATACTACGTAAGCGCATATAGGGGCTTTAAAATGGACGCACACATAATAGTATTTACATTCAATACCACGTAAGCGCATAGTGGGGCTTTAAAATGGACGCAAACATAATAGTATTTACATTCAATACTACGTAAGCGCATAATGGGGCTTTAAAATGGACGCAAACATAATAGTATTTACTTTCAATACCACTTAAGCGAATATTGGGGCTTTAAAATGGACGCAAACATAATAGTATTTACTTTCAATACCACGTAAGCGAATATTGGGGCTTTAAAGTGGAGGCAAGCATAATAGTATTTACTTTTAATACTACGTAAGCGCAAATTGGGGCTTTAAAATGGACGCAAACATAATAGTATTTACTTTTAATACCACGTAAGCCCTTATTGGGGCTTTAAAATGGACGCAACCATAATAGTATTTACTTTTAATACTACGTAAGCGCATAATGGGGCTTTAAAATGGAGGCAAGCATAATAGTATTTACTTTCGTCTAAACCCTTAAAGTGATATATGTACATACAAACCGCTCAAATGTCACACATTTGACAGATATACTTTATTCAATCTTGTCTACAGTATGCATCTAGTCTTGTGGTAAGAAATAAACCAAGTTTACAAGTTTCATTACACGACCATCAATAAGTAGCTTGTCAAATTGTTACGGTATTAGTATCCAGCACAGCACATGGTTACGTTAGCGCACATGTCAGCACATATAAGCACATGTCAGTTCATGCCAGCACATATAAGCACATGTCAGCGTATATCAGTACATATAAGCACATGTCAGCACATGCCAACACATATTAGCACATGTCAGTACATATCAACGCATATCAGATATCAGCACATGTCATCACATGTCTGCACATGTCAGCACATGTCAGTACATATCAGCAAACATCAGCACATATCAGTACATATCAACGCATATCAGATAACAGCACATATCAGTACATATCAACGCATATCAGATATCAGCACATATTCAGTACACATCAACGCATATCAGCAGATATCAGCACATGTCAGTACAGATCAACGCATATCAGATAACAGCACATGTCAGTACATATCAACGCATATCAGTAGATATCAGCACATGCCAGTACAGATCAGCGCATGCCAATAAAATAATCATACATACCGACGAAAGGCCCGACTTCTCGCGGTCCAGGAAATATCGAAAATCCTTAATAAGTAAATGGAATCATAAAACAATATTTCACTAATGGCACTGGCTTTAAGTCCAGACTCCTGGCTTTAAGTCCAGACTCCACTGCCCTGACAAGAACCGGTGTATCATATAGAAACACTGCATTAAACTGTCGGATCGAAACACTGACTGCCAATGAATGCATGGCTAGGGCTGGTGCTGTGTATATTATATAAATTATATACATAATACATATATATGTATAATATTTGGTAAACGAGAACTATCTGTATTTCAAGCAGGTTGGCATTTGTAATGTTTAACTGTTTTACTCTTTTTTTTAAAATATATCAACGTTTACATAGAAGACTGTCAACATATGACAATGCTGAAAAAAACGTTTACGTTGAACGCAGACAAAGCAGCTTGCAAAAAGCTTCTTACGTAATTGATTACTATTTTTCTCTGAGTTATTTGATACGTTTGGTTGTAAATATCCATTGATCCTTTCCGGTTACACGTTGAAAGTTAATATAGAGTTTAAAGATTTCAGTTTTCAATTAGGTAGGACCACAACACTACTTTCAATCAATATAAACGAACTGCTTTTTATTAAAAGACGTAATGGATATATGCATAGAAATAGGTAGTGTGGATAATCGAAATAAAATCATGCACGGAAATTTAGTGCATATATTTGTTGGATGCTACAATGTGAGCTTTAATATATGTATATAATGTTGACTGCTTTAGAGAGCTGAAAGGTCAGTACATAATTATACGTCTAAACTCATTAAATAAAAACCCCGCAGAAAATCACTTCTATACCCCAACAATTTTAAAGGGGAACATGCCCCCGTACCCCCTAATGATTATAGATGTTGCAATTTGCCTCTGGCTACGGTACTGAGCCTAATGACCTATTGTTCTGTCTGGTGTCCCTAATCAGGATGTGTTTTGCATGGGATTGCGTGTGTGTTTTTACGTTTATTTATCGTCGCTACCGGTTACCCATATGAGTGACGCCTCCTGAAGAGATTAGTCATTTTAGATTTTTGGAGGATAGTGCAATGATACAGACAGAGACCCATTCCAGAGTCTCCTCTGGTTCGTTTACGTGCACAGTGTACAGCACCGACACAAGACCTCGGTTTAACCTCCCATCTGAAAGATTGTTAATTTTATTAGGGTCAGACGGGGGGTCGAACCTGCGATTCCTGGATTACCAGTCCAGCGTGTTACCACTGGACTACTTATCCGTCTGTATCATTGCATAGGATTGCGTTATTTGTAGGGCTAAGCGTAATATATGTGATGTATATATATCGTATATAATAATATATAACCATTAAGCGGAAATAGCTTCTTAGGTGCTTGGGGAGCAGTATCCACTACATGTTTGGGGTGTTTTGATATACGCTGTGCCTATACAACGTACGTGTGGTAGACTGATCTGTAGTCCAGTGGTAACACGCTGGACTGATAATCCAGGTATCGCAGGTTCGATCCCCTGTCTGACCCTAATATAATCAACAGACATTCAGATGGGACGTTAAACCGATGTCTTGTGTCGATGCTTTACACCATGCACGTAAAAGCACCAGAGGAGACTCTGGAATGGGTCTCTGTCTGTATCATTGCACAATCCTCCAAAAATCTAAAATGACTAATCTCTTCAGAAGACGTCGCTCATATGGGCAACCGGTAGTGACGATAAATAAACGTAAACCACACACAGTATGTGTGGCAAATATGTACTCTGTTCAAAAAATGTCATCATTATCATTATCATCAGCAACAGCAGTATCGCATGATCAGTTTCAGTAATCAAACTTCCAGCTCTAGAAGAGACTACATACTCATATATTATTTAACCTTTTGGTAGCAAAATATGTACATGTATTTCGTATTGTAAAAATAATAAAAATAACGTTTCTGTTACAATGCATCAATACAGAGATCGTCAAAAGTGCAGAGATATTAAAAGGATACGAGTTAAAAGAAAACTATAAGAGGAATATAGAATATAATTTGCTAAAAGTTAAAAGCAAAAAGCATTGAAAACTTTAACCATTATTTTTGCTCTATAAATGAACGTGTGTATAGCTGTTATGTGTGTTTATAGTTTTATACCATTAATTGGGAAGAGCCGTCTCTAATGTTGTAAGAACTTGTGACTCGACCCATTTTTGCTTTCTTTGCATATACAGTCAAACCTGTCTATAAAGGCCACCATCGGGAAAGTAAAAAAAGTGGCTTTTCTTGGCAGGTGACCTCTCAATAGAGGGTTAAAATGCATTGAAAATGGCTCGACGGGAGAGAAACATGGTGGTCTTTAGAAACAAGTTTTTTCGGAGATAGCCTTTAACACAGGTGTGACTGTACAGTCAAACCTGTGTTAGTGGTCACCTCTATTAAGCAGCCAACCTGTATTAAGCAGCCAGTTTCCAGATTCCCAATATGTTGATTTATTATACATACGACCTCTATTAAGCAGCCACCTGTGCTAAGCAGCCACTTTCTGTGATTCCGTTGGCTGGCTGCTTAAGACAGGTTTGACTGTATTGTATGTAGATTATGTGTCATATTAATAGAGCAAAATAATATATGAATAAACAAACAAGAAAGGCAGGGCAACTAGGGGCAGGTATACCAATACGGAAAGCAGCTGCACTGAACTGCTCAATGGTAGGGAGGTGGATAATATGAGAAGGGAGGCGGTTCCCCGTCCTGATGTTTCCCACCTCCTACCATATTGATCATGTCTGCCCCTAGTCAAATTAACAGTCTTTCAGATGGGACTTTAAATCGAGGTATCGTGTCGGTGTTGTACACCGTGCACGTAAAAGAACCAGAGGAAACTCTGGAATGGGTCTCTGTCTGTATCATTGCACTATCCTCCAACAATCTAAAATGACTAATCTCTTCAGGAGGCGTCGCTCATATGGGCAACCGGTATCGACGATAAATAAACGTAAACACACGTTCTGGCTACCTGCTTTTAAGCAAACATTATTATTCATTTAGTTTATACCAATTTATTTTAGCTCGATTGCGTTTTTACAACGTTGGATGGAATCCATCGCCATGAGGGAGAGTGAAGAGGCAATGTGGAATTTTAAGTGCCTTGCTTAACGGCTACAGCTGGACACGAACTGCAGAACTGTCACACCAGAAGCGAACGAGCTACCAATTCGGTATCAAGATGTCAACATATATTTCATGTCTCTTATATTTTCTTTTTAAGTTTTAACTGATTTTCACGCGTAACATGTCTACATCCCCGCGAGGGGCTTGATGGATATAGATAGCTCGATACAGCCAAATATGGGGACGTCTGTGCTAGCGGAGTGGTAGCATGCTCGTTTCAGGTTTGAAAGGCCAGTGGTTCGCGCCAAGCTGGATCCGTTACGATTGTGCATGTTCTTAGTATTTGAATTGCACATTGTCTCTTCTCTCTCCCTCGTGGCGATGTATTCCACCAGGAATGAGGTCTCGAGGGTGATTAACATAAGTTGTATGCACTTGTTTCGCAATCGAGCTCAAATAAATGTATATAAACTAAATATGGGGA
Organism: Archivesica marissinica; assembly: GCA_014843695.1. Classification (NCBI taxonomy): domain Eukaryota; kingdom Metazoa; phylum Mollusca; class Bivalvia; order Venerida; family Vesicomyidae; genus Archivesica; species Archivesica marissinica. The sequence continues at coordinate 19,563,097 of CM026404.1, forward strand.
CAACATTTAATGTATTCCATCAGGAATGAGGTCTCGAGAGTGATCAACATAAGTTATATGTACTTGTTTCGCAATCGAGCTAAAATAAATTTGTATAAACTAAATATGGGGACAACAGTTAAGGTTGTAACGAAAACAGAAACGGGTAGATCTTGTTCACACATATTATCTTTAGACATGTAACTATATCGGGTTATGATATTTCCGCTTCCTTGAATATGTCAATCTAATCCGACATACATTAGTAACTAATTGATTTTATTTTTGTGTGTGTCAATCGTCAATATGATAGGATTGGTTATCTATGCTAAATCCTGTTGGAGATACGATTACGGCGTTTGATCCGGTTCAAGGGAAATTGTCAATATATCTGTCAATAATTCCGTATCAGAATTAAATCGCTCAGTTTATACAAATTTATTGTAGCTCGATTGCGAAACAAGTTCTTATATAATCACTCAGAAATAAATCGCTCAGTTTATACAAATTTATTGTAGCTCGATTGCGAAACAAGTTCCTATATTAATCACTCAGAAATAAATCGCTCAGTTTATACATATTTATTGTAGCTCAATTGCGAAACAAGTTCCTATATTAATCACTCAGAAATAAATCGCTCAGTTTATACAAATTTATTGTAGCTCGATTGCGAAACAAGTTCTTATATTAATCACTCAGAAATAAATCGCTCAGTTTATACAAATTTATTTTAGCTCGATTGCGAAACATGTTCTTACAACTTATATTAATCACTCTCCAAACGTCATTCCTGATAGAACCCATCGCCATGAAGGAAAGAGAAGAGACAATGTGGAATTTGTAATCAGATAGTGATGTATCTGTGGAGCTGTATTGTACGTGTATAAATGGATGAACTGTTCATTTATGGGCTTGTTTCAAGTTATTTGTATTTCCGTTTAGGTCGGACATTACTATTGGCAGCCTAGAGTAATAGTACATCACTTTAGTTTAAACATATTTTATTTCCCAATATAATACATATTGAACAATCACACATACATCACTTTGTTGGTGATATCTGAGTCTTGGGTTCGGTTCGGGTCGTGGCGTGGTGGGATGGAACATCGGGTGGAACAGTGGGATGTATTGGTGCTTTCGTTTATTTGTATTTCCGTTTAGGTAGGACATTACTAATCGCAGCCTATAGTAATAGTACATCACTTTGTTGGTGATATCTGAGTCTTGGGTTGGGTTCGGGTCGTGGCGTGGTGGGATGGAGCAGAGGGTGGAATCGTGGGATGTTTAATGAATGCCTTTTTGAGGTTTTTCTTTCTTTGCTTGCCATAATCAGTCATTTTGGTTAAATTATACATAAATCAGGGGTGTAGCTTGGCTGGAATCGATGTGTAGGCCAACTTAAGACGGGAGGGGGTCCGGGGGTCGTCCCCAGGAAAATAGCGTATATAATTAATACTGGCGTCCCGATTGTTGTTGCAGATTTGGAATTTTTATTTTTCCGATTTTTCGGGGGAAATTGTAGGCCACGGCCTACACAGGCCTATAGGAAGCTACGCCAATGTAAATGTGACGTTCTGGTGCGGGCCATTTTCTAATGTTGCTAAAACTTGTGGCCCAAACAATTTGTATTATCATGCTATATTTGTTTAGCCATGTGTTGTATGTTATACCATGATGGATTCTATAAAATATTATTAAACGAAACTATTGAAATCTCCATTGGCAATCTCCATATTATTATTTATTAATTTAATATCCTTAAACGATATAGACTTGCGTTATAGGCACATATTGAAATAAGTTCACAATTTGTTTTATATGGTCTAATATGATTGGCTTATTTGCACCAGCTGCACATGCACCCACAAGCATTTACGATCATACAGTATGTCTTGAAGACCCAATAATGAATCCGTCAAAATGGAAACTGATAAGAATGCGATATTTTTCATATACAGTCTACATCCGTGATGTCGAATTCCGTCGGACCGAACAAAATACTTTGACATAACCGAAGTTTGACATAACGAAATTATATATAAACGGAACCAGTTATATGTAAAATGGTAGTGTCTGAAACGGGACTTTGGTCCGACTTCGAGATAACCGGAGAATTCGACATAACCGACTTTGACATAAAGGATGTAGACTGTACCTATGAAATTTAGGAAGGGAGATATACACACGATAATTTACCCAAAACTCCTACTCTCCCTCTAACTTGAAATCCTAGAACCACTCTTGCATATAATACATTATATGTACATGTCGTGGTGTCCGTTGTCCAGTGGTAGAGCGTCGTATTTGGAATAGAACGGTCCCTGGTTCGATACTCGGTCACGCCAAGTATGTAGGGTCTTTGAGAAAGGCACCCCACACACATTGCTTACTATTGGTTAACCGCGTAGGTCGGTTAAGCCTGCCCAGGAAAACATGTCTAGAACAGTTCGATAGTCGGTCAGGCCAAGTATGTAGGGTCATTGAGAAAGGCACCCCACACACATTGCTTAGATCGGTTAAGCCTGCCCAGGAAAACATGTCTAGGTTCCCGCATAATGTAACATACACACATATACAAACATGCATATACGTATACATGTATTACAAGATGAGTATAGCTCAATGACTGTAAAATACCGTAGTTGTTACCTTGGGTGTAATAGTTTCGGCTGATGAATTGTCATCCATCCGGAATTCCAGAATAGGCCCGCTCATTGTGTCTCTGCTATAACAGAACGCTTTCGTTTTATATTCACTATTTTGTAATAAACACTATTGCCTTGATGTCTTGGCAATCATATTTTGAAACATGCTAATCTATATCCTATAGACAATATTACACTGTTTTCTTTCCACTTTTATCAGTTTATGTTCAGATAATGGTCTCAGTATCTCAAATTTAAATTAAATATCCTAATTATTTTCCAAAGTGTTCTTGCGACGAACATGCATGTGTATATAGCAATATGCTATACATTTTATATACACCACTCTATAAACACATTTGAATTACATTATGGTATGTATAAAGTACAATGCGGGTATTAAAGATTGCAGACCTTCTACTACCGTTTGACGGTACGGTATATAACTGTTTAGGATTAAAGATTAACCCACACCGAGCAATAACCAAACATTGAATGTATCGACGATCGATATAAGCCCTCTACTTGTATAGATAGGGACCGTATTTTCATGAACGAATTCAAATTATTTTCATTACAATTAATACAAATTGAAACGTTAATCGGATACATGTACACTATATTAGTGGTATTAGTGGCAGCAGACATGCTTGGACTTGGGGCTTGGGCCTTATGTCACAATCAAACATTTTAAAAATTAATGTGTGTGTGTTTATAGAGTTAAATAGTTTGGGAAAACAGCATTTATCTACGAGTATTAGCTACACACATTTTTAATGTAGTACGTGTACGTGCACACCTAGCCCAACTATATCGCTTTATGTTACCTCCCCTGACGTTCCGTGGAAGTCGTGATAGCTCAGTGGTAGCGCGTTCGCTTCACGTGCGAAAGGCCCGGAGTTCGAGCCCCGCTGGAGCCGTTACGATTGTGTCCTTAGGCAAGGCATTTAAATTCCACGTTGCCTCTTCTCTCTCCCTCGTGGTGATGGATTCCATCAGGAATGAGGTCTCGAGCGTGATTAGTATAAGCTATAAGAACTTGTTTCGCAATCGAGCTAATATAAATGTGTATAAACGTTCCGTTCACAGTTATATTAAGCTTAAACTTTATTTATTTTACAACGATAGCGAAGCAATTCTAACGTTGTAAGGATGAAAGCGTATAGTGGCTATTCGTGTGGGAGGAAACCGCAGGACCCAGAGAAAACCCACTTGTCCGATCTGGCGACCACCATGCCATCTCACATAATTCCCGGTCCGAGGATCGAATCCGGGTTGCATTAGTGTTGATGATGATTGAGCTTATTAACCCTCGCCGCCGGCGAACCATATGGGCGATCATTGCATTAGTGAGAAGCTTTTCACAGTTATATAACGAATGTTAATGACGTAATAATAACATTCACGCGTTGGACTATAGGGCACACCCAACTAAGAGCTCTAAAGCCATGTCGTACGAACTGGGTGCCGTAGTCGTTATCGTACTGAGGGATGGAAAACTACATTCCAAGACGAATAGACGAATCTGTTGATATATAATATATTTATTGGGGGACCTGATTTTCAAGGCATAGCCATCTATGACTAGCTGTATCCGGGTGTCAAATAATATATATATTTTTTATGTTTATTTATCGTCGCTACCGGTTGCCCATATGAGCGACGCCTCCTGAAGAGATTAGTAATTTTAGATTTTGGAGGATAGTGCAATGATACAGACAGAGACCCATTCCAGAGTCTCCTCTTGTTCTTTTATGTGCACGGTGTAAAGCGCCGACACGAGATCTAGGTTTAACATCCCATCTGAAAGTCTGTTAATTTTGTCAAATAATAATACGGTTTAGGTGTATGTATATATACTGGAGGACGACATAGAAAACGCACACTTCGGATAAGTGTGTTTTCACATGAAAAACAATAACTATATAAATACATAGTTTTAAACATTTTGGAATATTTTTAGTTGTTCAGTTTGTGTTTTGTAATAAAGATGTGATATATCTTTGATGGAATCCTTCGTATTTCGTGTTCATGTAATAATAATCATATAATGTAGGTGTGCGTTTTCTATGTCCTCTAGTATAGTATAAAATATACTTCGTTGTGTGGTATCCCAGACTTTCAGGTTTTTGTGATCCATGTGTATCAGGGTATCAAAGCTCATTTCCGGTCACACGCTAATAATCCTCTGCTTGTAAATATTATGCTCTGCTCTGGACATCCATGTTATATCTGTGTAAGCTTTTAACCACAGGCGCTTGTGATCTGCACAAATGAGTTCAGGTTCAAAACCAATTAGTTTCCGTGGTCGAGTGATTAGGGTCGTTGACTTCAAAACACGTGCCCCTCACCGCTATAGGTTCGAACCTCACTGAGGTGTCGGAATTATTTCATGTGAGGAAACTGTCCATCTAGCTTGCGGTAGGTCGATGGTTCTACCTGGGTGCACATCCGTGCCTGAAACACTGCTCGGAGAGGCACCCGGGTCTTCCTCCACCAATAACAGCTGGAGAGTCGCCCTATAACCTAAGCTGTTGGCGCGACTTTAAACCACAAAAAGAAAGAAATATCGAAGAGTATATATATGCCGGGGACTAGCACTAATACATACATGTACACAAATCATTATGCCGGGGACCGGCACTAATACATACATGCACACAAATCATTATGCCGGGGACCAGCACTAGTACATACATGCACACACACCATTATCCACCGAGCTGTATTTGGGGGAAAAGATGAGTTATTGTGATGCTTGGTTGGTGTCTGTCCACCCGTCTGTCTCCACAACTTGGCCACACTATCATCGTCTCGTATTGCTATTTGCACACAATAACCCTAGTAACTAGTGCTCAGCTTTGATGGGAATATTGAACTAAAGATCCCTGACCTCCAAATCGCAAAGCTAACACAATGCAACGACGCCACCAAGCCAACTAGCATTACATATGATTTCATTCTGGTACATAAACTTCGCTATCCATTGATATATTTGTGAAAAAGATTTCAACTAACATTTGGCTATTAGGTAAAATACGGTATATTGTGAATCTGAACTACAGAATACTTTATTACAAGGCATATATCCAACCACATTTTGATTATTGTTGTATCATATGGGGAAACAAAATATCAACACATTATTAAGATTGCAGAGACGAGCTTGTAAATTCATTCTGGGCCAAGATTATATTTCTTTGCGTGAATCAATGTCTGAAATTAATATAATGACTTTTGACCAACGGATTATTTTTCAAAAACAGTAACAATGTACACAATTATGAACAATCTTGTACCGAATTATTTGAATGAACATTTTCAATTAAGACATTGCAATTCAGTTACTTCAGATATGACATTGAGAAATGTTTCAAATATGGATCTCTATATTCCAAGACCTAGATGTGAAATGTATAAGAAATCATTAGAATACTCTGGTCCAAAGATATGGAATTGTCTACCATTTGAAATTAAGACATCCAGATCTTTAAATATATTCAAGACAAAATGTAAAGTATGGATACAACGTTTTAATTTGTAGACACTAGACAGTTATATATATATAATGATTGTAAATCAATATGCTTATGTCGTTTTGTATTTCTTTCAAAGTACCTGATTTACTTAGGCTGTTGTTTAAGTTACATTGTACAACAGTATGCATGTATATTGTACGGCATAACTATGTTATAATTATTGTGTATGTACATTTATTCTATAGTGTTAACAAATTGAAGAGGGCCCTAAGGAGGATTAGTTCAACACTAATTAGGTCACCCTCTATAAATAAAGAAATATATCTATATATCTCTATCGGCTTTTTGGACTATGTTTCCTGGTTGTTGTTTATGCGATATCTATGTAGATCTATCTATTCATGAATACCAAAGATGAAGTAGAAAATAGCATTGTTTTTCAATAGCATAATGGTTTAACACAATGTTGATGAGAAACAATGTACTATTTTACGTGGTCCGCCTCCGTGGTCGAGTGGTTAAGGTCACTGACGTGTATACCACTGTAACCTATCATCACTGATGGTCACGGGTTCGAGCCCCGCTCAGGCCGTGTCTCATTTATATGAAAAAGTTGGCAGTTTCTTACGGAGGTTGGTGCACCCAAGCGCTGGAGCCTGCCCAGGAAAGGTGTTGTTAGGTAAACTGCCCGCCGGCGATATAGCCCAAAATGGTGCTGATGCAGTCGTAAAACCCGAAATATAAATATAAATAAATGCTATTTTACGTGTGACTCACGTGATATGGCAAAATTCGGCTTACTTGCCTGGAAATGGAAAGACGTGAACCTTCTCCCATGTCGAGGTTAATAACGTCAACCGTCAATATAAGTTGAACGAACTTGTTTCGCAATCGAGCTAAAATAAATGTGTATAAACCAATGTCAACCGAAAATTGTTGTCTGAACTTCGAATTCTTTCCTCGAAAACGTCAGCCTAAGGCGGATCGATTTCCGATCTGCATTCAGCCATTTTGTAATTCACGCCACGTAAACAATTGTTTCGGAATGACTCGAATTTTCAGGGGAAACTACTGTTGCAAAGAACTGATGTTAATATCTGTATGGATTGTCGCCCTTATCAATTAAACAAGCACGTAATATAGCAGGAACTAGATTTCGAGATACACAATATTTGCAATGAGCTCAATTATTCCACAACTCCACACAGCACTTCGCCTATGTATCCCTACTACCCCAACCCCCAGATTTTATTGCAGTTTTGATGTTTTCATTTTTTTCATTTTATGAGATCAATGATACGCACGTGCGTATACTTGCGTATGCCCAGCGACGTTCCTCACCCTGATATTAATATAATGAAACATTAGTTGAATAAATTGAACATTAATCTTCTCAGAACCTTTCAGTGCCGACAATGTATTCGTGTACTGCGGTGTTGGTTGCGAGATCCTTAGAGGATGTCCGATTAGCGCAGTGGTTAGCGCGCTCGCTTCTCAACAATGCAACCTGGGTTCGATCCTCAGACCGGGAAGTATGTGAGATGGTACGGTGCTCGCCAGCTCGGACAGGTGGGTTTTCTGCGGCTACTTCCTCCCACACGAATGACCACATATACGCTTTCATCCGCGCCAACGAGAGTGATTAATATAAGTTGTTAGATCTTGCTTCGCAATCGTTGTAAAATAAATAAAGTTTAAAGAGGTATCAACGACGACACCAAAGTGATAGCGCAGTGGTAGTGCGTTCGTTTCAGGTGTTAACGGCCCGGAGTTCGAGCCCCGTTGGAGCCATTACGAGTGTGCCCTTATGCAATGCATTTAAATTCCACGTTGCCTCTTCTCGCTCCCTCGTGGTGATGCGTTCCACCAGGAATGAGATCTAGAGAGTTATCAAGAGAGGTATTAATATTTAATATAAGTTGTAAGAACTTGTTTTGCAATCGAGCTAAAATAAATTTGTATAAAAGGAGTGTGTGTAATATGACACTACACATTGGGACATTTGATTGAAAAGAGTTATTGGGTGATCCTTGAAGAATTGAAACAGTGGAAATTGTCTTCTATATAACCACATACATGTACAGTCAAACCTGTCTTGTGGTCACCTCTATTAAGCAGCCAACCTACATTAAGCAGCCAGTATTCAGATTCCCAATATGTTACTTTGTTCTATCTTTGACTATATCGAGCAGCCACCTGTGTTAAGCAGCCACTTTCTGGCTGTATCTGCATAATGGTGATTCCACAATGTTCTATAGAACCACATACATGTATCTACACAATGGTGATTCCACAATGTTCTATAGAACCACATACATGTATATACATAATGGTGATTCCACAATGTTCTATAGAACCACATACATGTATATACATAATGGTGATTCCACAATGTTCTATAGAACCACATACATGTATCTACACAATGGTGATTCCACAATGTTCTATAGAACCACATACATGCATATACATACTGGTGAGTCCACACTGTTCTATAGAACCATATACATGTATATACACAATGGTGATTCCACAATGTTCTATAGAACCAGATACATGTATATACATACTGGTGATTCCACAATGTTCTATAGAACCATATACATGTATATACACAATGGTGATTCCACAATGATCTATAGAACCAGATACATGTATATACATAATGGTAATTCCACAATGATCTATAGAACCAGATACATGTATCTGTATAATGGTGATTCCACAATGATCTATAGAACCAGATACATGCATATACATAATGGTGATTCCACAATGATCTATAGAACCAGATACATGCATATACATACTGGTGATTCCACAATGATCTATAGAACCAGATACATGTATATACACAATGGTGATTCCACAATGTTCTATAGAACCACATACATGTATATACACAATGGTGATTCCACAATGTTCTATAGAACCACATACATGTATCTACACAATGGTGATTCCACAATGTTCTTTTGGAAATGATTATTGTTTGAACTACATTTCGATCTAAGGGCAGCCCTATGTGTAGCCTGAGAACAGGCGTCGATATTTGCCTGGACAGTCAAATACAATATATTTTAACACCGAGACTATTAATGAGGCCGTATTGAGTTTCTGATCATATCAACGTCATTTTCCCAGAAGTTAAAAAGTGAAAAATCGACAGACTGGAACCCAGGCTATCCTATGTGTAAAACAGTTTTCCAAGTTAACTATGTTAGTAGGTCTATTATGAAAGACATTTTTAGAATCATGGCACGGAACGGTTCCTAATATATCCGGTAGCGACGATAAATAAACGTAAAACACAGACACAGTTCCTTATATGAAACGATATTGCAGCTTAAGCTAGCCTGGGCCCCAATCTGTCTGGTTTTCACATATTTACTTCTGCTAAAATGACCGTGATATTACCAGAAACTCAATACGGCTAAATTAACGGTTAAATAAATATATGACGGACAAGGCAAACGTATAACAACGCCTGTTCCCAGGCTAAGCTTAGTTTAAACGTATTTTATTCAGAAAATAACATACAAGAATAAAGTGCTGCAGTAGAAAACATTTGGATTGGAAAACAAGCATATTAAAATGCTTATGCAAATTCCTTTCCATAGTAGAGTTTGCAAACATATACATTTAGCACATTGGATTCAGTGGTAGGTACGTATTGTTGTAGCATTGGCTAATTTAAAATTTATCTTGATACTGAAGTTTAATAATTAATTAATGTTACTTTATAGCATTAGTAGAACAAACTAGGTACTGTCTCACACACTGCATATATGGGGGGGGGAACATTTGACGGTAACTGATTAGATCTAGAAATGCTTAGTTGCTGCTATGAAACCCTGGACAGGTATGAAGATGGGTGTGTTAACTTCAAAGATAAGTCGGTCATCACCGTACAGTAGATTATTTAAAGTAAGTAAACTATTATATAAGGGGGAAAGAATTAGTGTGTAGTATAGTAAGTAAGTTTCCCCCTTAATATAATAATACATTTAAAGCATTTTATTAAACTTTACTGTATTAATAACAACATAGCATATGATGACACCAATATGGTTAATGATTCAGGTACAGAATGAAAAATAAAAATATTATAGTTAGTGGGTCATTTTGCCCCTATGGTTGTACAAAATGGCACACCTTAAAGGGTCAAAATGGTCCATATCTTGAAATTACATTTATCAGTTTTAAGCTTCAAACTAAGGTATATCAAGAGTCAATTGTTATGTGAAATTACTGTTTTCCAAATACCAGTGTATGATTGAGGCACTTCAGGTATCTTTACACAAATCACATTCATAACCATCATCTTGATCATCAACTCCAGCACAGTCATCATGCGCCCATTTGAAACAAGTTGAACATTGTATCCAAGGATCATGACACGTGTTGCTAAAACGTTCGGAACAAAACAAACATGTGGCATCTGAATCAGCTGATGATGGTGGGGTTAGATTTACTGATTTCGTTTTCTTTGTTACATGTTTCTTTTTCGTTGCGGCACCTTTAACATAGCTTGCTCGTTTTGCCTGAATCTGTTTTCTTCGCTTTCTTGGAACACTTTCCGACTCCAATTCATCTTCAGAAACACTGGACATGTTTACTGGTTATGGGGCCCGTTTTCCTTTACTTGTTACAGCTTGTTTATTGTTTCGTTGTGTTTGTTTGTATTGCTTAGCTTTCTCTTTCTGAGACTGTTTCTCATCCCTTATTCTTTTCTTTTGTAATTTCTCTGCAACCTCTGCTGTTTTAGCTTCTGCTGTTTAATCAAATTATTTTTGTATGGGCTTGCTGTGAGCAGTTCAGCTGAACCTCGTTTAGTTTTCTTTCTTTTGGCACTTTTGTTAAACTGGTTAGCTTTTGGAGGTGGCGATATTTCAAATGGTGAAATAAAGCTTGATGTGCGTGATGTGCTTGGAATGACATTATCATGGTTACGGCGGATTTCTATTGCACTAGGCTTTTTAGTAAGACACGTTATTGTAACTTGTTTACAGGTGCTACTTGAAGCTACTTGAGCTGGTTCATTGATTTCTGAATTTGATTAAACTGATTGACTTGTTACACATGTTGACGCAACTGTTTCAGATCTTTGTTGAATTGGTAGACCATTAGGAGCTGTGTGAACTAGTTTATCAATTTCAGGAGTTTGTTGATTTTGCTGACCACTTTCAGACACTGGTTGATCAATTTTAGAAGCTAAATCTATTGGTTGCTTATCAACAGAATCTGGTTAAATGGGTTGATTTGTTCCATAAGTTGGATGAACTGGTTTTGCACTTCCAGAATCAGGCTGATCATGATATCATGAGCATCTGCTAGATCAATTTCGTAAGCCTCTTGAACTGGTTCACTTCTTTCATGAGGTGGTTGGTGTGGTAAACCATTATGATTTGGTTGAGCCAAATGATCAACTTCAGGAGTTTTGTTTGACCATTTACAGCAACTGACAGAACTAATGCAGGCAACTGTTCATCTCCAGGACCAGGCTCAATATTAGCCAGAGCTTGTGGACCATTATCAGTAATTGGTTCTGCTGGATGTTGCTCTAGGTAGGTGTGTGACATATTCAGGAGCAGTTGGACCATTAGTAAGAGGTGGTTGAACTGGTTCTTGGGTTTGGTCTGTAACATTTCCAAGAGCAGGTAGACTGTTGCCATGAGGGTGTTGAGCTGGTTGTTGGTCTTGGTTTGTAAAATCTACAAGGCCAAGTAGACCATTACCAAGAGTTGGTTGAGCCGGTTGTTGGTCTTGGTTTGCAAAATCTACAGGGGCAGGTAGACCATTACCAAGAACTGGTTGACATTAGATCATTTGTTATTCCTATATTATCATATAAATTAACTATAAAGGTTCATGAGATATACAAATATTAAATATTAGATGACATACACTATATCGAAGCATTGGGGCAAAATGGTATACAGCCATGGGGCAAAATGGACCATATGCCATAATGACCTTCCATAGGTGTACCATTTTGCCCCATATGCACATGACATCAAACAATCCATTTCATTAAACGCTCTTCAAGAAACACACTAATTCTTTCCCCCTGATATGTGTACATTACACTGACTTGTAAGTTAACATAGGTACAACAGCAATCTACTGCATATCGTAATCACAATTAACAATATATGACACCACTTACCATAGATCAGAAGCATCATCAATCCTTTTTTTCATCAAACAGATCACCATACCAAGAATTAAAGGACCGCCATTTTGTTAGACGTTCTATGACATATGACTAATCATTACATATTTATACTAACAGGTGGCGGTACCTGATAGTTGAGATATATGATATGTGCCATTTTACCCTATGGGACCATTTTGCCCACCTTCCCCTACACGTGGAAGGTCGCGAAGAACCAGTTGGCGCAATCTTTGACATAAGTGGAATGTAGTTTCTTCAAAGCCGCATAAGCACAGAGAAGAAACGATATTTCTTCTGTGAAGATCGAAGCTCAGTATACTGCATCCCAGGCGAAGTCGTGTGTGATAAACTTGGGTTTTCCTTTTTCCAATGGTGTAGGCTATAGGCCTATGATTTTCTTTTGTTTAGCTAAGCTTAAACATGTAATAGCCATGCACACATATGTCCAAGCTTACATGGTGGCGATAGACATACGTTCAAAGGTAATTGATTTTTAGTTTTTGGAGGATAGTGCAATGATACAGATAGAGACAGATAGAGACCCATTCCAGAGTCTACTCTGGTTCTTTTACGTGCACGGTGTAGGCTAAAGCACCGATACGAGACCTCGGCTACAGTGGTATACAAGTCAGCGATCTTAAACCACTCGACTACGAAGGCGGGCTCGGAAAAGCTTCAAATTGCTTAAAAATTGCTTAAAAATATCTTATCTTATCTGTCCAGAGCCAGATATCGGCGGTCATGTTTAGACATTCAGCCGGGCCTCAATAATCGATCTCATAAAAATGCTTGTAAAATACAGTTTCAAGCGTCCAATGCACGGATGACAGCGCCATCTACATTCGAGTACGACCGTGTTTGAGAAAACATTTTCTTTATTTTGTAGAGAAGATGTTGTGAAATTATGTCATTATGAGTCAGTTACAATAAGGATTTTATTGTAGTTTTTGTAATGCCTGATACAAAAGACAGGTTTGTGTGAAATTCTTCAGAAACGTAACTTTTATCTTGTCACTTTGTCTCCTTTGAACTTCTGCTTTTGTTTACATTTTTTATGTTGACACAATACGCAGAACACTTATTTATAAACTGTTCAATGTTTGCACATATCTGGCGTGCTAATAATGCATAATTTTGTAGTCTTGCATTCCATCATTCCCATTTTCATAATGATATGCACTTTCATATCTTGACTTGATTATTTTTGATGACATCACTATCTTAAAGGACTATGAAAATTAGTATGAAACTAACCCAAACACGATAAGTCTCTAATAAAGGCAGGTATTGAATTCAAAGCCCACTAGGGGCGTCAAATTGTTTCATGTGAGGAAGCTAGCTTGCAGAAGCTCGGTGGTTATACCTGGGCGCCTGCAATGCTGCTCGACGGGGCACCCTGGGTCAGGACCTGAGCACTCGGCGGGGCACCCTGGGTCAAGACCTGAGCACTCGGTGGGGCACCCGGGCCTGGGTCAGGACTCATATAAGATTAGCTGGAGAATTGCCATATGACTTTAGCTGTTTATGCGACTTTAAACAAAGTGTTCGGTTTTTAATAGAGTGGTGGAACCTATGCTCTGCGTAAATCCCACATATAGAGTGGTGGAACCTATGCTCAGCGTAAATCCCACATATAGAGTGGTGGGACCTATGCTCGGCGTAAATCCCACATATAGAGTGATGGAACCTATGCTCGGCGTAAATCCTACATATAGAGTGGTGGAACCTATGCTCGGCGTAAATCCCACATATATAGTGGTGGAACCTATGCTCGGCGTAAATCCCACATATAGAGTGGTGGAACCTATCCTCGGCGTAAATCCCACATATATAGTGATGGAACCTATGCTCGGCGTAAATCCCACATATATAGTGATGGAACCTATGCTCGGCGTAAATCCCACATATAGAGTGGTGGAACCTATGCTCGGCGTAAATCCTACATATAGAGTGGTGGAACCTATGCTCGGCGTAAATCCCACATATATATCGTCCGACTCCTTATAACGACGCGAATTGTGTTTTGACCTCGTTTTCAATATTTACAATATCCGGTGACGTTATTTTCATCTGCAATGTTTGTAAACATGATACGAGATTTCCTAGACTAAAATGTGGAAAGTGAGAAATTACAAGGTTATTTTTATAGCAATGTTATTGAAAGCAGTCTGTTTTAACAACAAAATTCAAATGCAACTTTGTGCATTACATTAAATAGCCTATATTTTGCAACATGCTACTGCAAACATAACAATTATTGGTCCGTCTGCTCGGCTAAGCTCTGCGTATCGGTAGGTCACATGGCACTTGATTCACTGTTAGGAAAGGTGTATGCGTTATATACCTTATTGCTGTGATCCCTCTGCGATAGTAAAATAGAGAGCCCAGCCAATATATGTGCAGGCTCCCAAACGCAAGAATAAACAGTATTCATCAACTTCTATGGCCACTGTTTTTATGCATGTACAGACTACTGGGAGTGCTATAAGGACAACAGCAAGTCATAATTTATTTCTAGTTAAATGTTATTATTTTCAAATTGTTCATAGTTATAGTTTACATATGGTAAAACAGGGTAAATATTCCTGTTTATTAGCACAATTAATTAAAGGCATGTTATACACTCAGTTTTTATGTAATTTAGTGACGCATAATTAATTTTCAGGCTAGTTTGAGATGACGTAATGCACAGAACAGATACAGGGTAGTGAATGAACTAAATTTAGAACATAATTAGTCAACCAATGAAATGCGTCGCTTTAGGTATTTCTCGACTCAGTGGAATTCCCAATAGCGGCATGAGTCGATGTGATATTTTGACACTAAATAAGCATAATTTCTCGCGTTGAATATGTAGAAAAGGTTCTATTTATACAGATAATACACTATTTACATGAGTTCATTCGTTTTATGTTATGTCATTGTTGGTTCTTTGTGGAACCTATGCGCGTCGTAAATCCGATATATAGAGTGGTGGAACCTATGCTCAGCGTAAATCCCACATATATAGTGGTGGAACCTATGCTCGGCGTAAATCCCACATATAGAGTGATGGAACCTATGCTCGGCGTAAATCCCACATATAGAGTGGTGGAACCTATGCTCGGCGTAAATCCCACATATAGAGTGGTGGAACCTATGCTTGGCGTAAATCCCACATATAGAGTGGTGGAACCTATGCTCGGCGTAAATCCCACATATAGAGTGGTGGAACCTATGCTCGGCGTAAATCCCACATATAGAGTGATGGAACCTATGCTCGGCGTAAATCCCACATATATAGTGGTGGAACCTATGCTTGGCGTAAATCCCACATATAGAGTGGTGGAACCTATGCTCGGCGTAAATCCCACATATATAGTGGTGGAACCTATGCTCGGCGTAAATCCCACATATACTGGCCAGTATATCCAGAATATCTTATTTTGATATAGTATGTACATCATTGAGTAAAAACATTTATTGGTCTTAATCAGAAATGGTATAGAAACTATGTTTCGGGTTAGGTGTAGATTTTTTAAATTCGTATAGCTACCTGAATTGCTCATACACTGTAACAGTTTCGGTGGAAAATATTCTCCCAATGATTTGCTTGTTTACATTCGTCTGCTGGACAAGTCACGTGACAGTTGCATCAGCCTACCGATACTCTCAACGGAATGCTATTGAACCATGCTTCAGCTCTGTCGGCGAAATTAGCCTAGAACTATATAAATATTTTAAATAGGTTCCACCACTCTATAACTTTTTTTATATTTTACGATTATGAAACAAGCTTTAGCAACTTATATTAATCACTTTTGTGAAGTCGTGATAGCACTCGCTTCAGGTGCGAATGGTTCGAGCCCCGCTGGAGCCGTTACGATTGTGCCCTTAGGCAAGGCATTTAAATTCCACATTGCCTCTTGTCTTTCCATCGTGGCGATGGATTCCATCAGGAATGAGGTCTCGAGTGTGATTAATATAAGTTGTAAGAACTTGTTTCGCAATCAAGCTAAATTAAATTTGTATAAACAAAAAAAATCACCTTTGTTGCCGCAGATGAAAACGTATATGTGGTCATTCTTGTGGGAGGAAACCGGAGTACCCGGAGAAAACCCACCTGTCCGATCTGGCAACCACCGTACCACCTTGCATACTTTCCAGTCCGAGGATCGAACCCGAGTTGTATCGGTGAGAAATGAGCATGCTAACCACTACGTTAATCGGACAGGTTTGGGAAGGCATTACATTTTGACCAACATGTAGTAAAATGGACAAGAGCGCATACTTGTCACCCATACACAGCACAGGGATTCGGCACATTTGGGGGTACTAGTATATATATATATTTAAGTAAATATATATACTAGTACCCCCAAACGTGCCGATTCCCTGTGATACACAGGCTAATCATTGTTATCTTCATGCAGAAAACTGCACATTTTTTTGTATGTACAAGTACTTAGTATTTTCACTTTTATCAGACACACTGTTTTCATATTAATACATGTATATTGAATGAGAGAGAAAGCCATTGTGATGGATTCCCATTGTTATCTAGTACTAATATTAATCTCTGTACAGTTACCGTAACCATTTGCACACTAGCGGCAGATATAATCACTTTTGCAAACAGACATCTGATCAGGCTCTATGCTGTTTGCTATTCGGGTAGTGGAGGAAAAACATGTGGTTGAATAGCAAACAACATAGATCCTGATCAGATGTGGTGGTACACTGCGGCTGATCAGGATCTATGTTATGAATTTGATTTCATTTAAGCAGCAGGCAAAGGGTTAAAATTGAATCAATGTTTATTCCTGGTATGTAAGTTTGTGTGATTGTGATTTTTTTTTTTTGGCTTTGGGCCCCAACAAAGGGGAACCCCATTTATTTGCTCCGTCCATTGATTAGTAGGGGTCGGAGCACATCCCCTAGTAGTCTTACATACTATGTAAGAAGGGTATAGTTATTATGACATTTATATATCAAGTGGGGTTCAATGGGGACACAAATCAATGTAGAAAATAAGAACAAAATAAAATGTGTGCGATGGAAGAAACACGCGCACACCTGCCTGTCTTATCTACTTCTGTGATTATATCTTGTGTAGAGTGAAAATTGCTGCATTATGCATCATTTCATGATACATGTAGCTAGGGGTGTCACGGTATACCGGTATATCGCGATATTAGGATCCGCGATAAAATATCGCGATATTGAATACCGATATTGAGCGGTATTTTTTTTTTTTTTTTTGGTGAAGCCAGAGACTTCGTTTATTTATTTTCCTTCACATTATACATGCATATTACAGATTAACAATTATATAATATACCTCACTACATAACTAAACTATATAATAAAATGTACACAATTAATGTTGTAAAAAATAATCGTTTAAGCATGATATCCATTTAATTTTCGCGTTAGTGTCCGACAAGTATGTGTGTAGAATGTAAAACTCATACTTAAACAAGGCGTATATATTAACCGTTTCAGTTCTACTCTGACTCAAGAAATAGGCTTTGTATAAACTAAAACCAAAAGTAGCAAGTATGACATTGATATAAAAATAGTCCGGTTGCGATATTTTGTATCCTATTACAATATTTCTAAGCATTCGTAAGTTGGAATTTATTCCGATATGTCGCATCGCTTCTATTAGATGCTTCCATGGATCGTTTACAGTAGGGCATGTGATAAATACATGTTCATATGATTCCGGTACATCACAAACAGAGCAGTTAGGGGAAGCTACCAATTTCCACTTGTATCTCAGTATCTTAGACGGAAAGATTATATTCAGTAGTTTAAATCTAAACTGTTTTACCTTTTTGTCTTGTATATTGTTTATGAATCTGTAAATAGATACCCAGTCGTATACTTCACCAAATTTTTCCGACCAGAATTTATGAATATATGGTTATATGCAGGGGATCTGCTTTTTTATACTCAACTCAAACTCAATCGCTTCAACCGGTACTTATATATTCACCGTTCTCTGAAACATTTTCTAGTCGATTTAAGTTATTCTATTCAGTGTTTTGTTGTTTGTCAAGTTAATAAATACTGTTGAATGAGATAGTGTCTTAAAATGTGTATAATGTAATCTGTGTCATCTTATAGAAAAAAATATAATCACAATGCATGAAAAATGAATAGGCAATATATCGCGATAAATATCGCGATTATTTGATAAAATATCACAGTATATCGCGATATGGGTTGCTGATATCGTGACACCCCTACATGTAGCATATATCAAAATTTGTTTTATTTAATAATGTTTTATCTGATATATAAGTATAACTGTTTATAATATTAGGTTTTATTTTATTATTGACCAAAGTCGTGTACATTGTAGATAGGACAAAAACATCAGTTATATAGCTATTGTGATTGATACCTGAGGAGGGGATGGAATGTTTACTGCTTGTTACCAGGGATCATTCTAGTGGGCGAAATTGCCGCCCTAGCCAGGGACCCTGACTTCGTCCTCTGGGGGCCCCACTTCTCCCTAAACAAATATTTTTTTTTGTTTTTACGATTTTCAAAAAAAACGTCTAGTTATACACTGGCCCTTTATAAAGCACTCCTTCTATTCAAATGTTGTATTTAATGGTTGTACTGTGCATTTTAACCCTATTTTGCAGAAGTATATTAAAGAACACCATTTAAGGAAGCGATCACACGCTTTCTCACTTCTCCCAAAAATTCTGACCTAGAATGAACCCTGTTGTTACAGGTGTATTGAAAGTCCATTTACATGTAAGATGTTGAAGAGTAGTTGCAGTCTTGTCCATCATTGATTTTCTTCCAGGGAGTCCCGCTGGAGGTCCTCCCAGCAGAACAATATTAACATGATGTGGTTGGAATAAGTATAGGACAGGATTCCCCCTACGTGTATATTTTGACACAGGTGGACATAATCTCCCTTTATAAAAACGAAGTATGACCCTTGTAATTTTACATAAATAGACTCGGTGGGGTTCCAATTTGCGGAAACTTTACAGATTTTTGACGTTTTTATTAGCCAATTTTGGCATATTTTAGCCGTGATTGCCAGCGCGGGCCCTGATAATCCTCCAATTTAGATTCAAGGTAGGACCGTAACCACTAACCATAGACGGGGGATGTGTCCTGTGTTAAAACATGGGGGGTATATCAGTATCCCGGCTGGAATATATCTTGTTGTGTGATCTTATGAATCCCAAATCTTAAAACAATTTGACCACAAAGATTAAACTGTATGTCAGGGATCATTTTAGAGGGCGATGTGGGTGAAATTGTCGCCCTAGGGACCCTGACTTCGTCCTCTGGGGGCCCCACTTCTCCCTAAAAAAAACACACCTAGAATGGACCCTGGTATGTAATATAAAACTATCAAATAACTATGTGAAATTCATACGTATTAAGATAAAACTGAGGTCCAAATCAGTAAATGCACCAATGTTTAGAGTCACGGTGTCCTTGGTGGTCGATATATTCATTTGTCTTGGTTTCTGTCTGTTTGGCGTTATGTTGGTAACGAGCCTAGCATGACATGATGTTCAAAAGACATCTTAGTGAGAGGAGGGGGACCAAGATGAGGAGAATTCTATTGTTGGTCAGGCTACATGTACACTGTATGCTCTAATAGCCTTGTATACTAGGAGAGCAAGGCTTGACTGAGGAGAAGTTTATTGTTGGTCAGGCTACATGTACACTGTATGCATAATAGCCTTGTAGACTAGGAGAGCAAGGCTTGACTGAGGAGAATTCTATTGTTGGTCAGGCTACATGTATACTGTAGGCTATACTAGTAATAGCCTTGTAGACTAGGAGAGCAAGGCTTGACTGAGGAGAATTCTATTGTTGGTCAGGCTACATGTATACTGTAGGCTATACTAGTATAGCCTTGTAAACTAGGAGAGCAAGGCTTGACTGAGGAGAATTCTATTGTTGGTCAGGCTACATGTATACTGTAGGCTATACTAGCCTTGTAAACTAGGAGAGCAAGGCTTGACTAAGGAGAAGTTTATTGTTGGTCAGACTACATGTACACTGTAGGCTATACTAGATAGCCTGGTAGACTAGGAGAGCAAGGCTTGACTGAGGAGAATTCTATTGTTGGTCAGACTACATGTACACTGTAGGCTATAATAGCCTTGTATACTAGGAGAGCAAGGCTTGACTGAGGAGAATTCTATTGTTGGTCAGGCTACATGTACACTGTAGGCTATAATAGCCTTGTATACTAGGATAGCAAGGCTTGACTGAGGAGAATTCTATTGTTGGTCAGGCTACATGTATACTGTAGGCTATACTAGCCTTGTATACTAGGAGAGCAAGGCTTGACTGAGGAGAAGTTTATTGTTGGTCAGGCTACATGTACACTGTAGGCTATAATAGCCTTGTATACTAGGAGAGCAAGGCTTGACTGAGGAGAAGTTTATTGTTGGTCAGGCTACATGTATACTGTAGGCTATAATAGCCTTGTAAACTAGGAGAGCAAGGCTTGACTGAGGAGAATTCTATTGTTGGTCAGACTACATGTATACTGTAGGCTATAGTAGCCTTGTAAACTAGGAGAGCAAGGCTTGACTGAGGAGAAGTTTATTGTTGGCCAGGCTACATGTACACTGTAGGCTATAATAGCCTTGTAGACTAGGAGAGCAAGGCTTGACTGAGGAGAATTCTATTGTTGGTCAGGCTACATGTATACTGTAGGCTATAATAGCCTTGTATACTAGGAGAGCAAGGCTTGACTGAGGAGAAGTTTATTGTTGGTCAGGCTACATGTACACTGTAGGCTATAATAGCCTTGTAGACTAGGAGAGCAAGGCTTGACTGAGGAGAAGTTATTGTTGGCAGGCTACATGTACACTGTAGGCTATAATAGCCTTGTAGACTAGGAGAGCAAGGCTTGACTGAGGAGAATTCTATTGTTGGTCAGGCTACATGTATACTGTAGGCTATAGCCTTGTAGACTAGGAGAGCAAGGCTTGACTGAGGAGAAGTTTATTGTTGGTCAGGCTACATGTACACTGTAGGCTATAATAGCCTTGTAACTAGGAGAGCAAGGCTTGACTGGGAGAATTCTATTGTTGGTCAGGCTACATGTAACTGTAGGCTATAATAGCCTTGTAAACTAGGAGAGCAAGGCTTGACGAGGAGAATTTTTGTGGTCAGCTAGCTTACTTGTAACTGGAGAGCAGCTTATGTGAAGTACATTCCTGCAAGTTTCAGCGTAAAAACTCAACTCAACAATATTTTCCTTGTTTGTTGTGTTGTATACTTGGATGCTGGCAATGAGGTTATTTATTGGTGCTGGTGTTTAAACTTTAATGACACTGTTCAAAGTTGATATCCCTGTGTTTGACTAGTGACCTGATAAATCCACTTTCCTTTCTGATAATGACAGATGAACGAAAGCCTGTCTGTTTTGACATTTTGTGACAGATTGCAGGAATATTCAGTACATGATTGTGTAGATGACCAATCTATTCTCTATGTCATTAGATCTCGTAAAGTCCTATAATTACAGTCTTAATTACGTCATCGTTGTATGATCAGGGTGCATCCTAGTTGCCTAAATCGTCCTAGGGTCGGCAACTTCGTCCCCTGGGGGCCCCACTTCTCCCTACACTTCTTCTATTCAAATATTGTATTTAATGGTCATACTGTGTATTTTTAGCCCCTCATTGTACATGTGTATGTATTGTTCTTTTTACGTTTATTTATCGTCGCTACCAGTTGCCCATATGAGCTACGCCTCCTGAAGAGATTAGTCATTTTTGATTTTTGGAGGATAGTGCAATGATACAGAGAGAGAGAGACCCATTCCAGAGTCTCCTCTGGTTCTTTTACGTGCACGGCGTAAAGCACCAACACAAGACCTCGGTTTAACGTCCCATCTGAAAGACTGTTAATTTTATTAGGGTCAGACGGGGGATCGAACCTGCGATCCCTGGATTACCAGTCCAGTGTGTTACCACTGAGCTATAGATCCGTCTGTATGTGCATGTATTGTGTTGACATTTATTAAATAGTACTAGTTAGGACGCAATTGATCAGTTTCTAACTTGTCCCAAAAATTCTTACCTAGGATAAGCTGGATGATATCACCTACAAATGATCAATTACATGATGTAGGTCATTATCAGGTGTTTTATTGATGTTGATATGTTTTTTTTACATCATGTATATAAATACAATTTCGGGAATACAGGTGTTGGCTTAAGTTGGATTTCACAACTCTAAAATATGTTTTAATCATAATGTCTGAAAAATGAATTTCTTCGGTCAGACTAGCGCCCAGAAGGGGCCATCTGAAGTAAATGCTTACTTGCCACGGTAATCTTGATAAGCTTATTTTGTAAGCCTTGTGATGACATGTTTGATGGCGCCAAGTAGCCTGAGAACAGGCGTCGATATATTTTGCCTTGTCAGTCAAATAAATATATTTTAACACCGAGACTATTAACCCTTTCAACACCACAGACCTCTAAATAGGCTTACAAAAAGTGTAGATCCAGATGAGCCGGCTCGTGACGAGCCGTCTCATCAGGATCTGCACTTTTTGCCAGTGATATGACTATTTTTAGACATAATTACCCATTTTGATAAATGAACTTGTCCAAATGTGATTTTCTGATTCATTTATTGGTTTATGAATATCATGGACCAGTCCATGTGAGTTACTTGGTGTTGAATGGGTTAATTGAGTTTCTGATCATATCATTTGGCTAGAAGTTAAAAAGTGAAAAATCGACAGACTGGAACCCAGTCCAGGCGCCAAGATGCGTCTGTGGCTATGGAGATGGTAATGGGTTTGTGGCTATGGAGATTGTAATGGGTTTGTGGCTATGGAGATTGTAATGGGTTTGTGGCTATGGAGTTTGTAATGGGTTTGTGGCTATGGAGATTGTAATGGGTTTGTGGCTATGGAGATTGTAATGGGTTTGTGGCTATGGATATTGTAATGGGTTTGTGGCTATGGAGATTGTAATGCGTCTGTGGCTATGGAGATTGTAATGGGGCTGTGGAGGTTGTAATGGGTATGTGGCTATGGAGATTGTAATGGGTTTGTGGCTATGGAGATTGTAATGAGTTTGTGGCTATGGAGTTTGTAATGGGTTTGTGGCTATGGAGATTGTAATGGGTTTGTGGCTATGGAGATTGTAATGGGTTTGTGGCTATGGATATTGTAATGCGTCTGTGGCTATGGAGATTGTAATGGGTATGTGGCATTTGTGGCTATGGAGTTGTAATGGGTTTGTGGCTATGGAGATTGTAATGCGACTGTGGCTATGGAGATTGTAATGGGTCTGTGGCTATGTAGATTGTAATGGGTTTGTGGCTATGGAGATTGTAATGGGTTTGTGGCTATGGATATTGTAATGCATCTGTGGCTATGGAGATTGTAATGGGTCTGTGGCTATGGAGATTGTAATGGGTCTGTGGCTATTGAGATGTGATGGGTTTGTGGCTATGGAGTTGTAATGGGTTTGTGGCTATGGAGATTGTAATGCGACTGTGGCTATGGAGATTGTAATGGGTCTGTGGCTATGTAGATTGTAATGGGTTTGTGGCTATGGAGATTGTAATGGGTTTGTGGCTATGGATATTGTAATGCATCTGTGGCTATGGAGATTGTAATGGGTCTGTGGCTATGGAGATTGTAATGGGTTGTGGCTATGAGATGTGATGGGTTTGTGGCTATGGAGTTGTAATGGGTTTGTGGCTATGGAGATTGTAATGCGACTGTGGCTATGGAGATTGTAATGGGTCTGTGGCTATGTAGATTGTAATGGGTTTGTGGCTATGGAGATTGTAATGGGTTTGTGGCTATGGATATTGTAATGCATCTGTGGCTATGGAGATTGTAATGGGTTTGTGGCTATGGAGATTGTAATGCATTTGTGGCTATGGAGTTGTAATGGGTTTGTGGCTATGGAGATTGTAATGCGACTGTGGCTATGGAGATTGTAATGGGTCTGTGGCTATGGAGATTGTAATGGGTCTGTGGCTATGGAGATTGTAATGGGTTTGTGGCTGTGGAGATTGTAATGGGTTTGTGGCTGTAGAGATTGTAATGGGTTTGTGGGCTTATTATAGTAAGCAGGTCTTGTAGAAGCACTTTATGAATGAAATCCAAATTTAAAACGTATTGGCTTCAAATCACTGGCCACGCACCACTGTAGGTTCGAATCCCATGTCGGATGTCGAATTCTTTCATGCAAGGAAGCTGTCCGACATGCGGAAGGTCGGTTGTTCTACCCAAGTCCCCGTCCTTGCCAGAAATACTGCTTGAAGGGGCACCCAGGGTCTTCCTCCACCATTAATAGCTGGATAGTCGTCATATGACCCACGCTGTTGGTGTGACGTTAAACCCCGAAAACAAACAAAACTAACTAAAACATACACAATTCCTGACAGGTGAGCATTGGCCTGTAAGCTCTCTTGTTAAAAGATCTTCTTGAAGTTTTAAACATCAGATGAGATGCTTGCTTGTACGTATGCTTGCTTGTACGGCTTGTACGTATGCTTGCTTGTACGTATGCTTGCTTGTAAAATGTCTCCGTAACTAGGCTGTGGAAATCATTTGGTTGCCATGGTAGAAAACGTAATAAACCATTTATGTTATGTCCAGAGTTGAATCTGATATGGAACTTGTGTACTGCTTGGCAATACTTCCTTTAGACTCTTTACGTTGTGTTTACGTCATGCAAGTAATAAATCAGAAATGTGATATTTGACATAATGAACATTATGAAGAATATATGTTGCTATGGGTAACATACAATGTACCGCCACAATTATTTTAAGACAAATCAGAATCAATAGAATATGGCATGAAATCTCAAACAAAGCTAATACGAGTAATTACACTGTATACTAGTTGTTGTTGAAGGTGACAGTAGATATTGTCATTGTGAAGAATGAATTTGTCTCGGGCGACATTCATTTCCGATTGCTCACTGTGACCATATAAAAACACTGTGACCATATAAAAACAGTGACCATATAAAAACACTGTGACCATATAAAACACTGTGACCATATAAAACACTGTGACCATATAAAAACACTGTGACCATATAAACACACTGTGACCATATAAAAACACTGTGACCATATAAACACACTGACCATATAAACACACTGTGACCATATAAAAACACTTGTGACCATATAAAACACTGTGACCATATAAAAACACTGTGACCATATAAAAACACTGCCATATAAAACACTGTGACCATATAAAACACTGTGACCATATAAAACACTGTGACCATATAAAACACTGACCATATAAAAACACTGACCATATAAAAACACTGTGACCATATAAAAACACTGTGACCATATAAAAACACTGACCATATAAAAACACTGTGACCATATAAAAACACTGTGACCATATAAAAACACTGTGACCATATAAAAACACTGTGACCATATAAAAACACTGTGACCATATAAAAACACTGTGACCATATAAAAACACTGTGACCATATAAAAACACTGACCATATAAAACACTGTGACCATATAAAAACACTGACCATATAAAAACACTGTGACCATATAAAAACACTGTGACCATATAAAAACACTGACCATATAAAAACACTGACCATATAAAACACTGTGACCATATAAAAACACTGACCATATAAAAACAATGTGACCAATAAAAACACTGTGACCATATAAAAACACTGTGACCATATAAAAACACTCTGTGACCATATAAAACACTGACATATAAAAACACTGTGACCATATAAAAACACTGTGACCATATAAAAACACTTGTGACCATATAAAAACACTGTGACCATATAAAACACTACCATATAAAAACACTGACCATATAAAACACTGACCATATAAAAACACTGACATATAAAAACTGCTGTGACCATATAAAACACTGACCATATAAAAACACTGTGACCATATAAAAACACTCTGTGACCATATAAAACACTGTGACCAATAAAAACACTGACCATATAAAAACACTGTGACCATATAAAAACACTGACCATATAAAAACTGACCATATAAAAACACTGTGACCATATAAAAACACTGACCATATAAAAACACTGTGACCATATAAAAACACTGTGACCATATAAAACACTGACCATATAAAACACTGTGACCATATAAAAACACTGTGACCATATAAAAACACTGTGACCATATAAAACACTGTGACCATATAAAACACTGTGACCATATAAAAACACTGTGACCATATAAAACACTGTGACCATATAAAAACACTGACCATATAAAAACACTGACCATATAAAAACACTGTGACCATATAAATACACTGTGACCATATAAATACACTGTGACCATATAAAACACTGACCATATAAAAACACTGACCATATAAAAACACTCTGTGACCTTATAAAAACACTGTGACCATATAAAAACACTGATCATATAAAAACACTGTGACCATATAAAAACACTGTGACCATATAAAAACACTGTGACCATATAAAAACACTGTGACCATATAAAAACACTGACCATATAAAAACACGACCATATAAAACACTGTGACTCATATAAAAACATGACATATAAAAACTGACCATATAAAAACACTGACCATATAAAACACTGTGACCATATAAAAACACTGACCATATAAAAACACTGACCATATAAAAACACTGTGACCATATAAAAACACTGTGACCATATAAAAACACTGACCATATAAAAACACTGTGACCATATAAAAACACTGACCATATAAAACACTGTGACCATATAATGACCATATAAAAACTGTGACCATATAAAAACACTGTGACCATATAAAAACACTGACCATATAAAAACACTGTGACCATATAAAAACACTGACCATATAAAAACACTGACCATATAAAAACACTGACCATATAAAACACTGTGACTATATAAAAACACTGACTATATAAAAACACTGTGACCATATAAAAACACTGTGACCATATAAAAACACTGACCATATAAAAACACTGACCATATAAAACACTGTGACCATATAAAAACACTGTGACCATATAAAACACTGACCATATAAAAACACTGTGACCATATAAAAATACGGTGACCATATAAAATACGGTGACCATATAAAATACGGTGACCATATAAACTACCATTATTTTAATTGAATTGGAAATTATGTTCTGAATGCTATTAAATAAATTCAGCCTATGTTTCAACTTAATAATATTATTATCATGTTGTTAGGCTATATAAAGTACAAGTGTACATGATTGTATTGTTGTTAAATGTATATTTAACCCTTTCTTTCATAGAGATTTAGGTTAATATACTATTATTTCTCCATACCAATAACAGCCATTTAGCTATCATGCAGTGGATAAGTAGTCGCCATATGTATCCTACCTCCATAGATATTATTGGGACTACATAGAGATTTAGGTTGATATACTATTATATCTCCATACAAACGACAGCCATTTAGCTATCATGCAGTGGATAAGTGGTCGCCATATATATCCCACCTCCATAGATATTACTGGGACTACATAGAGATTTAGGTTAATATACTATTATATCTCCATACAAACGACAGCCATTTAGCTATCATGCAGTGGATAAGTAGTCGCCATATATATCCCACCCCCATAGATATTACTGGGACTACATAGAGATTTAGGTTAATATACTATTATATCTCCATACCAATGACAGCCAT
This sequence comes from Archivesica marissinica, assembly GCA_014843695.1. Lineage (NCBI taxonomy): Eukaryota > Metazoa > Mollusca > Bivalvia > Venerida > Vesicomyidae > Archivesica > Archivesica marissinica. Next base: position 19,591,099 of record CM026404.1, read on the forward strand.
TTAGCTATCATGCAGTGGATAAGTAGTCGCCATATCTATCCCATCTCCATAGATATTACCTGGACTACATGAGATTCTGGCCTGCATTATGAACATTGGTTTGGCTACTACATTGTCAATGTATGTCGTATTGGTAATGGCATCAAGAGCTGCTTCTATGAGGAAAAGGTTTATGAACATTGGTTTGGCTACTATATTGTCAATGTATGTCGTATTGGTAATGGCATCAAGAGGTGCTTCTATGAGGGAAAGGTTTATGAACATTGGTTTGGCTACTATATTGTCAATGTATGTCGTATTGGTAATGGCATCAAGAGGTGCTTCTATGAGGGAAAGGTTTATGAACATTGGTTTGGCTACTACATTGTCAATGTATGTCGTATTGGTAATGGCATCAAGGGGTGCTTCTATGAGGAAAGGGTTTATGAACATTGGTTTGGCTACTACATTGTCAATGTATGTCGTATTGGTAATGGCATCAAGGGGTGCTTCTATGAGGAAAGGGTTTATGAACATTGGTTTGGCTACTACATTGTCAATGTATGTCGTATGTAATGGCTCAGGGGTGTTTATGAGGAAGGATGAACATTGGTTTGGCTACTACATTGTCAATGTATGTCTATTGGTAATGGCATCAAGGGGTGCTTCTATGAGGGAAAGGTTTATGAACATTGGTTTGGCTACTATATTGTCAATGTATGTCATATTGGTAATGGCATCAAGGGGTGCTTCTATGAGGGAAAGGGTTAAAAGTATATACCATAATCGTCTATATATAAGATGTAGATTTTTTCATCCAAAATAATATTCAACATGGACTCAAAAACAGCAAATGGCGTATTGCAACTAAGATAAATAGGTGCCATACTTGTTCCGGATTACATTGAGGCTAACTCTCAACATAGTGAGTGGAAAATCATTCAAAGTTAAAAATGTTATTTAATTTAAGATAAACAATAGAACATCTAGATAGAAAATCTATTACTGGTATTTCAAAATAAAAATCCTCAAAAACTATTTTTAATTGAAAAATAATTGATGGTTCACAATAAATAACTTTAGCAAGCTTTGCAAACACCCAATTACCCAGGGTTCCCGCTGTCGGTCGCCAGTGGCGCCAATTGCGACAAAAACAAATATTGGCGCTATTAAAATATTGTCAAGTGGCGAACAATTTTGGGCAAATGTTTTTTCAAATACATGGCGTCAAATATTTATTTGTGAACTATAGGGCTCTTAGTTGGCTCCAGTGTTTTTCTATTGGCCACAGAAGTGGCGCAGACAAACATTCAGACAGAAGGAACCCTGTTACCAACTGCTGTTATGTGCTGCTAATTATGAGAACCAGTTGATAATGTGTCGAGATTGACAAGTTTGACTAGGTGTTGACATGATGAAATGAAGTCACTTTTAATAGACTTCTAGAATAATAATTATTCTGGTACTATCTATAATTTAGAGTTACTTTTGCAATAACGGACTGATCTGTAGTCCATTGGTAACACGCTGGACTGGTAATCCAGGGATCACAGGTTCGATCCCCCGTCTGACCCTAATAAAATTAACAGTCTTTCAGATGGGACGTTAAACCGAGGTCTCGTGTCAGTGCTTTACACCGTGCACGTAAAGGAACCAGAGGAGACTCTGGAATGGGTCTCTGTCTGTATCATGCACTGTGCTCCAAATATCTAATATGACTAATCTCTTCAGGATGCGTAGCTCATATGGGCAAGCGGTAGCGACGATAAATAAACGTAAAATACTTTTGCAATACTTTGCAGTCTCGAAAACCCATGACTGTTGTGAATTATGCGACTTATTGCATTGCTTGTTTCAAGAAAGCTTCCTGTATTATGAAGGCATCCTGGAACTAACGAGATAACAGCTTAAGCTAATTTGCTAATTTGCTCTTAATGCACGCTTCACTCTGTAGTCAGAAATGTGTAGAAGTCGCAGAGAATGAACAACATTTCCATTATCCAATACACCACGGAAACACCAGAGTGACTTACGTCTTGCTATATAATGCTAATGAGTTGTGTCATAAAACAAATATCACTAGTGTAATTCAATTTCACGTACTATATTGTCATATTTCAAGTACTATATTGTCATATTTGAAGTACTATATTGTCATATTTGAAGTACTATATTGTCATATTTGAAGTACTATATTGTCATATTTGAAGTACTATATTGTCATATTTGAAGTACTATATTGTCATATTTCACATACTATGTTGTCATATTTCACGTACTATATTGTCATATTTCAAGTACTATATTGTCATATTTCACACTTGCAGCTCAGTTGATCAGCGGGTGAAGCCCCCAGAAGCCTCTCAACTGGGGTCTCCCCCGCAGAGATCTGTATATAGACCAATGTCCAGTCCACAGCAACAACAGCCTGTGAAATATGGAGAGATCATCATTCTTGGGTAAGTTCTTTATGATTTTCTACGGAAAAACCGTGGCATATTAATAGAACTTTATTTTTAAAGATATAAATATTTTTGTATGCAGTCAAGCTTGTGTTAGCGGTCACCTCTATTACCTTAAGCAGCCTGCATTAAGCGTTTCCAGATTCCTAATATGTTGTTTAATTATACATTTGACCTCTATTAAGGAGCCACCTGTGCTAAGCAGCCACTTCCTGTGATTCCCTTGGCTGGCTGCTTAAGACAGGTTTGACTGTATTACTATTTTGTTTCTATTGAAATAAAAAATGTACCAGGTGTATCCAATGCTGATATCGAGGTAGAATCATGTATTGTGTTTTCAACAAGTGCCTTTCCATGGGTCTCCAAACTGAGTTGTTGTCATCGTTGATTTCAAATCACTAGCCTCTCACCGCTGTTGGTTCGAATCCCATGTTGCATGTTGAAATATTTCATGTTAGGAAGCTCTCCAGCTGGCTTGTGGTGGGTCAGTGGTTATATCTGGGTGCCCGACCGGCGAACTTGCCATGCAAAACTTGTCGGAGAGGTACTCAGGTTTTCCTCCACCAGTAATAACTGGAGAGTCGCCATATGAACTACGCTTATGGTGCGATATTAAACAGCAAAACAAACAGTTGCTAACACAGTCTACCAAGCAGATTAGTGCATATCGTTGTTAAGTTCCGCATGTTTGATTTTTGTCAGCCGGGTGAATATTATTGTTCTGTTCCAGTTCGTTCGTTTGACAGCAGAGTTAAACAATTTATTGTTGACAGAATTAGGTAGATATTTGTGGAGGTTTCTGGCCAAAATACCTTGTTAGATCTTCACAAAGCATCATAGTGTGGGTCAGAAAAGGGGCAGGGTGCATTTTGAGCCATGGAGGGTGTAGTATAGACAAGTTTGCTAACTTATAGTGATTGACATCTAATTATGCTTGCTGAGTAAATAAAATCACATTTGCAAACAATATAGATCCAGATCAGCCGCAGAGTAATGCTACATGTGATCTATGTTGTTTGCTATTCAGCCAAGTGTTTTAGCTCCACTATCCGAATAGCAAATAGCATAGAACCTGATCAGACGGCACACATGTGATCAGGATCTATGTTGTTTGCTATTCAGCCAAGTGGTTTAGCTTCACTATCCGAATAGAAACAGCATAGAGCCTGATCAGACGGAACGCTCTATGCTGTTTGCAAAAGTGATTTTATCTGCTGCTTGCATGCAAAGGGTTAATAGAGGTGACCACTAACACAGGCATGACTGACTGTACACCTATTCACAACAAACAGTGATATGCTTCGTTGTGAAAAATCATATTCAATGTATATTTTTGTTCTGCAGGTACAATGGTCATTTACCACAAGGTAACAAGGGACGGAGAAAAAGCAAATACGTTTTGCATAGACGACCAAAGGCAAATGGTGTGAAACCATATAGAAAACACATAGTGAAAAACCCTCACTCGTCTAAGGTATGCATGAATGGATACTTCTTCTTCTTTCCATAAAACAAACATAAAATCTGAGCCTTAGGCTTATATGAACTATGTCTTGCTGTTTATGATTTGTTTCTTCAGTTGAATATAGAAAGTTCAAAGAACGAATATAGTCTAATATAGAAAGAGTGTCCGTTCAAACTATACCAGCCGTCAACTCAACGACTTGATCAGGCTGTTATTGGGGAGGCTTTTAAGGAAATGGTGTGTTTTACGTTTATTTATGAGTGATGCCTCCTGAAGAGATTAGTCATTTTAGATTTTTGGAGGATAGTGCAATGATACAGACAGAGACCCATTCCAGAGTCTCCTCTGGTTCTTTTATGTGCACGGTGTACAGCACCGACACGAGACCTCGGTTTAAAATCCCATCTGAAAGACTGTTAATTTTATTAGGGTCAGACGTGGGATCGAACTTGCGATCCCTGGAATACCAGTCCAGCGTGTTACCACTGGACTAGTCTACAGATCCGTCTGTTTAAGGAAATGGGGTAGAAGTGGTAATTTATATATACAGTCTACATCCGGTATGTCGAATTCTGTTGGACCGAACAAAATATTTCAACATAGCCGAAGTTTGAAATAACCGATATTGCCCATATATCCCAGGTTGATGTGTCTAGTATATCGCAAGCCTTACACCTCTACACTTATCCCGTAATAAATCATTTTCCAAATTGTCATTGTCTGTTATAGCCGTGTCATTAGCACAAATGACCAAAAACACCCGAATATCGTATTTAATTAATACAGCACACAATTTACATGGAAATTTATATTTGATTTAAATATACGAAACTGTGATTAAAAAATCACTGATGCAATAATTATACCTGAATATATCGTCTTACCGATTAGTGTGTACCTGTAGTGAACACATTGTAATTACTGTCGCAGTAAACACCTTCCACTGTCCAATAGATTGTTTGTACAGACACGGCAGTACGGCTTTGATTAGGCAAATTTGCTGAAAGAAAGGTGACAAACTGCCACTTTGACACGAGTGTGAACTAATGCACATATACACTGAAAGGACAAGAAAAGGAATTCGATTTAACGGAAAATTTACTTCACAAAAAAGTTATATACAAAATAATAGTACATTGTATTTGAAGTGAAAGTTTGACCCGACTTTGACATACATGTAGCCTGTGAATTTGACATAACCGACTTAAGGATAATGGAAATAGACTGTATATCTATTACAGCTCATTTCTTCAGGGCAGGCCAGCTGTATATGACCATGATAATGTCAATAGGCCATATAACCTTAAACAAACGACCAAAGCTCAGCTGAAGTACATGTAGGGGTCTCTGTGACTGAGTGTTTAAGCTTGTTCACTTCAAATCACTTGCCTCTCACCTCCCTAGACTCGAATCCCACTGGGATTGTCAAATTCTGTCATATGAGGAAGCTATCCAGCTGGCATGCGGACGGTAGGTGGTTCTACCTGGATGCCTGTCCATGCGTAAAATACATTAAGCATTAACCGCTGTTGGTTCGCATCCCACTTGCTTGTGGTGGGTCAGTGGTTATATCTGGGTGTCCGACCGTGCCTGCAAAACTTCTCGGAGGAGCACCCAGGGCCTTACTCTACCAATAATAAATGGAGAGTCGCCATATGACCTAAGCAAAGAAATCACCTGGGTTATTAATGTAGGTGGCTGATTTAGCAGCAGTCGTATGTCTTGCCTCAATTGTTTCACGTCTGAAACTACCACGTAGAGTTTCATAGAGCTTGGTCTGAAGTAATCTCAGTCAAATCTATTCTAATTCGTCAAGTCCATTAAAATGCTAGGCCGATTTAAATACTAATTTATTTTAGCTAAATTCTTACAACTTAAATCGCTTTCGAGGCCTCATTCCTGATGGAATCCATTGTCATGAGGGAGAAAGAAGAGGCATTTAAGGAATTAAACGTTTAACCTTTATTATTATTAACGATTGCGAAGCAAGTTCTAACGACTTATATTAACCCATTCAACACCAAGTAACTGACATGGACTGGTCCATGATATTTTTAGACCAATAAATTAATAAGAAAATTACATTTGGACCAGTTCATTTATCAAAATGGGTAATTTTTGTCTAAAAATTGTAATATTACTGGCAAAAAGTGCAGATCCTGATGAGACGGCTCATCATGAGCCGGCTCATCTGGATCTACACTTTTTGTAAGCCTATTGAGAGGTCTGTGGTGTTGAAAGGGTTAATCACTCTCGTTGGCGCGGGTGAAAGCGTAAATGTGGTCATTCGTGTGGGAGGAAACCGTTGTACATTGAGAAAACCCACCTGTCCGATCTGGCGACCACCGTACTATCTCACATACGGAATTTAAGTGCCTAACAAGATCATAGCGGCAACAGCTTGGTGCGAACTCACGGCCACTAACACCTGAAGCGAACGCTCTACCACTTCACTATGTGTGAGATGGTGTGAGCAGGGGTCAATGTGGTACCCTTGTCAAAGATTAAGTCCATTAAAATGCTAGGCCGATTTAAATACTAATTAATACTCTGATACTAATTGTCAGAAATTTGATCTAAAGCATCCAGGTAGTCCTTGACCTGTCAAAGAAATACAAGGTCAATTGTCAGAAATTTGATCTAAAGCATCCAGGTAGTCCTTGACCTGTCAAAGAAATACAAGGTCAATTGTCAGAAATTTGATGTAAAGCATCCAGGTAGTCCTTGACTTGTCAAAGAAATACAAGGTCAATTGTCAGAAATTTGATGTAAAGCATCCAGGTAGTCCTTGACCTGTCAAAGGAATATAACAAGGTCAATTGTCAGAAATTTGATGTAAAGCATCCAGGTAGTCCTTGACCTGTCAAAGGAATACAACAAGGTCAATTGTCAGAAATTTGATGTAAAGCTTCCAGGTAGTCCTTGACTTGTCGAAGGAATACAACAAGGTCAATTGTCAGAAATTTGATGTAAAGCATCCAGGTAGTCCTTGACTTGTCGAAGGAATACAACAAGGTCAATTGTCAGAAAGTTGATGTAAAGCAACCAGGTAGTCCTTGACCTGTCAAAGGAATACAACAAGGTCAATTGTCAGAAATTTGATGTAACGCTTCCAGGTAGTCCTTGACTTGTCGAAGGAATACAACAAGGTCAATTGTCAGAAATTTGATGTAAAGCATCCAGGTAGTCCTTGACTTGTCGAAGGAATGCAACAAGGTCAATTGTCAGAAATTTGATGTAAAGCTTCCAGGTAGTCCTTGACTTGTCGAAGGAATACAACAAGGTCAATTGTCAGAAATTTGATGTAAAGCATCCAGGTAGTCCTTGACTTGTCGAAGGAATACAACAAGGTCAATTGTCAGAAATTTGATGTAAAGCATCCAGGTAGTCCTTGACTTGTCGAAGGAATACAACAAGGTCAATTGTCAGAAATTTGATGTAAAGCATCCAGGTAGTCCTTGACTTGTCGAAGGAATACAACAAGGTCAATATGTCAAATTACAGAAAATCCACTTAAATGACATAGATCTCCTCTGAAACTAATGATCACTATCAAACCTGATTTGAAGCACCATTGCCAGGGATCATTCTAGAGGGTGATGTGGGCGAAATTGTCGCTTTAGGGGACCCTGACTTTGCCCTCTGGGCACTTCTCCCTAAAAAAAAAATTTGATTTTTTATGATTATCAAACAAAATTTTGTCTAGTCACTGGCCCATTATAAAGCACTCCTTCTATTCAAATGTTGTATTAATGGTTGTACTGTGCGTTTTAACCCTATTTTGCCGAAGGATATTAAAGAACACCAATTAAGGAAAGCTTCGATCACGCGGTTTCTCACTTCTCCCAAAAATGTTGGCCTAGAATGAACCCTGCATTGCACTGTCCTACACAAAGTTTGTTCAAATTGGACCAAACTATAAAAATTAGTGACAACTTATTAATCAAGCACGGTGGACCTTATTTGGATATTGGCGCACCTGAAAAAAATATTGGCCAAAAGGCCTCTTAGCCCAATGGCTGAAAAGTTGGCAGCTTCTTACGGAAGTTGGTGCACTGGTTAACCGCTGGAGCCTGCCCAGGAAATGTGTTATTAGTTAAACTGCCTGCTGGCGATGTAGCCCAAAATAGTGCTGATGAAGGTGTAATGTAAACCCGAACAAACAAACTGATACATTCCTGACTATTTTCTTGTCGAAATCTAGCAATTTATTCCACCGAAATGTGCGGTTTATGAGCATTTCAGGTGGCTATCCATGCATCGACCAACAGCCAGACAATCTTCATATACATTTATCTGCTTATTCAAGTGTGAGACCCCGGAGCGATATAGCCTGAACTGTGCTGAGGCGCCGTTAAACCAAATACTCACTCACTCACTCAAGTGTGAGATGGTGTGAGCAGGGGCCAATGTGGTACCCTTGTGAAACATTAAGACCTCAGGGCACTGCTGAAGGGTCTGATATTGTTGCTTTCTTCTCTTTCAGGCTGTCCAGGACAGTCACCAACATTCAGTATCATACACATTGTCTCGAAACCAAGCTGTGATAGTAGAATACAAGGAGGATCCAGACACGGACATGTTCCAGGTAGTACTCACCTTAGTAGTAGTGGTGGGCATGGACCCGGATAGTAGTGGACATGTTCCAGGTAGTACTCACCTTAGTAGTAGTGGTGGGCATGGACCCGGATAGTAGTGGACATGTTCCAGGTAGTACTCACCTTAGTAGTAGTGGTGGGCATGGACCCGGATAGTAGTGGACATGTTCCAGGTAGTACTCACCTTAGTAGTAGTGGTGGGCATGGACCCGGATAGTAGTGGACATGTTCCAGGTAGTACTCACCTTAGTAGTAGTGGTGGGCATGGACCCGGATAGTAGTGGGCATGGTCCAGGTAGTAGTCACCTTAGTAGTAGTGGTGGGCATGGACCCGGATAGTAGTGCGCATGGACCTGGATAGTGGTGGGTATGGACCCGGATAGTGGTGGGCATGGACCCGGATAGTAGTGGGCATGGACCGGGATATTGGTGGGCATGGACCCAGATAGTGGTGGGCATGGACCCAGATAGTTGTGGTCATGGACCGGATAGTAGTGGGCATGGTCCTGGATAGTAGTGGGCATGGTCCTGGATAGTAGTGGGCATGGACCCGGATAGTAGTGGGCATGGGCCTGGATAGTGGTGGGTATGGACCTGGATAGTGGTGGGCATGGACCTGGATAGTGGTGGACATGGTACCGGATAGTAGTGGGCATGGACCCGGATAGTAGTGGGTATGGACCCGGATAGTAGTGGGCATGGACCCGGATAGTAGTGGGCATGGTACCAGATAGTAGTGGGCATGGTACCTGATAGTAGTGGGCATGGTCCTGGATAGTTCTGGGCATGGTCCTGGATAGTTCTGGGCATGGTACCTGATAGTTCTGGGCATGGTCCTGGATAGTTCTGGGCATCATCCTGGATAGTTCTGGGCATGGTCCTGGATAGTTCTGGGCATGGTCCTGGATAGTTCTGGGCATGGACCCGGATAGTTCTGGGCATCGTCCTGGATAGTTCTGGGCATGGTCCTGGATAGTTCTGGGCATGGTCCTGGATAGTTCTGGGCATGGACCTGGATAGTTCTGGACATCGTCCTGGATAGTTCTGGGCATGGACCTGGAAAGTTCTGGTCATGGTCCTGGATCATTGTGTTAATAATATTTTGAATTGCTGCTGTTAAACAAGAGAATAAATTCAATATTTCACTTACACATTTCTGTATTTCATTGGGAAGCATAAAATAAAACACATTCCTAGATTATAAACTGTGACCCTTGTTTGCCCTGTCTCAATATATCTATCATTGCTAATTGATCAACAATTGATCAGCAGGTTCGATCCCCCGTCTGACCCTAACAAAATGAACAGTCTTTCAGATGGGACTTTAAACCAAGGTCTTGTGTCGGTGCTTTACACCGTGCAAGTAAAAGTGGTTAACACATTGAACTTGTAATCCAGGGATCACAGATTTGATCCCCCGTCTGACCCTAATAAAATTAATAGTCTTTCAGATGGGATTTTAAATCGAGGTCTTGTGTCAGTGCTGTACACTGTGCATTAGATTGGATACAGCCCAAAATGGTGCTGATGCTGGCATAAAACCCAAAAACAAACAAAAATCCAAACAAACATAAAAAACATCATACTTTATAATTAAACAATAAACACCTTCAATACTGGATAATAAACAATAATCACCTGTCACATAGTATACTCTGGTCATGATAATTATGCTCATTATTGTTTCATTTGTGTGTTTGAAGTGTAAAGTACAAATGTACATCAGTACATGGTAATATAAACCACGTTGATGGTCCTGAATTGAAGGTAAACATATCGTTTAACAATCATCGCATGACAGATCAAACCAGATTGATTGTGTCGTTGACCGTGACCGTGTAATAAACGGCTAGCAATCAAAGTAATATATCTGTATAGCCATGTCTGGGGAGCTGTTAAATGATCATCACTGTGACAGGCATGGATTATTAATCTGCGTTCTCCAATATTTTATCTATATTGTATATTACCTATATGCAGCATGACATAAGCCAGTGGTTAGAATATTAGTGAAATATGAATGTTGAAAGTGCTGTGTATTTTATATGTGACGTTGTACTATATTGTCGGTATCATGGCGGTATGTTTGGTTCTTTTACGACGATTGCGAAACGAGTATCTGTGGTCCCTCATGTGGATGTAGGCCAGCATGTCCACCGTAGCTAACACCGTACCAGACTGACTAATAAGTTTATTTAAAGTCGTCACCGCATACATGCATTTTGGCAACTTGAGTTTTCTAAGGAGATTAAAATACATATCATCTAAAAGTGATGGTTTTGCCTATCGTAATTATTATAACTAGGTGCTTAGAGGGCTATGAGGGCTGCTGTAATCTCGGTGTGTGTTTGGTTTTCATATCTCCGACTGTCGCTCACACAAGAATTTGTGCCAGTGATAGTCGGGGGTAGACTGGGTGAATACAATACACGGTGCATGTATACTTTTAAGATGCACCGTAACCCTGTATGTTTTACGTTTATTTATCATTGCTACCGTTGCCCATATGAGCGACGTCTCCTGAAGAGATTAGTCCTTTTAGATTTTTGGAGGATAGTGCAATGATACAGACAGAGACCCATTCCAGAGTCTCTGGTTCTTTTACATGCACGGTGTACAGCACCGACACAAGACCTCGGTTTAACGTCCCATCTGTTAATTTTATTAGGATCAGACGGGGGATCAAACCTGCGATTCCTAGATTACCAGTCCAGAGTGTTAGCACTGGACTACAGATCCGTCTGCGCACCGTACCATGCCACATACCATCACTTATATATAATCATTTGCCAAGTAGTTGGAAAGGTGTCCAACCACAATAATGGAAAATAACATTATTTATAATTTTGATAATTGAAGAAATGAGATCTTCCCAGATAGTTTATGTTCATTGAACTTTTCTTTTGAAATATCAACCATCAAGTGAGAGTTTTACGAGTGTCAAAATCCTCAAAATGAAGAACAAAAAATGTATCTTGTCAATCTATATTAAGCCTTAAGGGTGAACGATTTTTGGACAATAGATCGCTCAAAATATATTCTATTGTAATCACGTTCTATCAGCAAGGTTATATTGCAAGTGGGTATAATTTGTTTCCCCCTTTTGTTGCAACTCCATGAGGAAATTAATGAGATCAGTGTTGTGCTCTGGTACTTCAGTTGGTGACAAGATAAGTTGCCTCCTACCCAGTAGGTACATCCATTTCTTTTATGCTTTCCAATGAATGATCGAGTTTTCTCAGTGCAAGAAAATGCTATTTGTCACTCATTTCCACTCAGATCGTGTCTCATTTATATGAAAAAGTTGGCAGTTTCTTACGGAGGTTGGTGCACCCAAGTACTGGTTAACCGTTGGAGCCTGCCCAGGAAAGGTGTTGTTAAGTAAACTGCCATCTGGCGATATAGCCCAAAATGGTGCTGATGCAGGCGTAAAACCCGAAATAAAAAATTGTCACTCATTTCTCTGTCACTGCTTGAGATTCGTATTCCTCCGCGTTTGAATGTATTTTGGTATTTTAGCTATTTTCTGACAATGATCACGAACAGTTAATTATAATTTAAGTAATATATTTGTTCTATGTTCTAATGAATTTGTTTTGTCTGTAGTTTTTAATTTTGACAGCAAACAGAAACTAACTTGAAAATTATACAGGAACTATTTCTTATTACCGACGTTCACACTAACATAAATGGTTGTGCGGTTGTGTATTGTAGTGAATGAGGCTCCTGATAGTGGCAGCTAAAATGAATTAGATTTGATAACAAATATTGTATTACCCAAAATAATTGGAAATCATAAAAAAGAAGATCTGTGTTTTATGTGTAAGATAGCTAACCCCCCCACTCATGGAAATACAAATGTCATTGATCACGAGATGAAATAAAATCCTATCTATAACCGTACACAAATATCCTATATCATTTCTGAACCAGCAATAATAAGCTTCCAGGGGCAAATCCACAATTAGATTCTGGGGAGAAGGGCTCTCTATGACTCAAGCTCATACTGAGCCATTTGAAACACCAGTGAAGCAAATAATTAGTAGCGGTACTTTTACCAATATGCCAGTTGTGATCTGGGCTTGTGAATGGCTTGGAATTTATAGACTTTGTCCAGGTGACATGTTTTGGCTTGAGCTCTCTAGTCGGCATCTAGATAGGTTTTAGCATCGAGTCGGCATCTAGATAGGTTTTAGCATCGAGTCGGCATCTAGATAGGTTTTAGCATCGAGTCGGCATCTAGATAGGTTTTAGCATCTAGTCGGCATCTAGATAGGTTTTAGCATCGAGTCGGCATCTAGATAGGTTTTAGCATTGAGTCGGCATCTAGATAGGTTTTAGCATCGAGTCGGCATCTAGATAGGTTTTAGCATCGAGTCGGCATCTAGATAGGTTTTAGCATCGAGTCGGCATCTAGAGCACACCTAGTTATTATGAAGTGTTTGATTTTAAGCCACACAGCAGTGCTCATGGAAAATATTTTTAACAGACAGGCCCAGGGCTTTTCCCCTCTGAAAATGGAGAGGCCTCAATTTAAAATGGACAAGTCCTGATTTAAAGTGGACAGGCCCTGATTTAAAGTGGACAACAGGACCATTCATTATATACATGCTATATCAATATGGGTGACTTTCTAGTATACAGTCCTGGTCTGTGAACTTATATCATCTTCCTGATGAAAGTACTGAGATGCACAAGTTTTGTGTGAACTGCTTGCCTGGTGTGCCCTTATTGGATCTAACCGGAACTGATCCATACCTGTAGTAAACACATTCTTGTCTGCCAGAATAGGAAATCGCTCACAGTAGATGCAAAAAACCGTTAACGATAGAGGCAGTAACGAAATATACAATTAGCAGGAATCTTGGTACAATTGGCAGTAATCTTGACATTATGCTTAGGGTTAAATTTGATCTTCAATTGAAGAGTATTCTTTTCAGATCTAGTTTACTGCCACCTGTTTTGTCGGATTACTACCTCTATCCCTAATCATACAAAACATCTTGTGTGTTATTTCATTAAACCGTAGCCAGTGGAAAGACGTTTCTTTCCACGACGTGAAACTTTCCACGACGGCTGAAAAACTCTTCTGTTTTGAAGTGTTTTTACTGTCACGTTGTTCAATATTGTGTTTACATTTTCTAATTTCACTTTCATTTTGGACGACCCATGAGAAATTTCAACATGTTTGTCCACTTCACATCTGTAGAAGTTCCATCTACTCAATTATGCTAATGTATCATATCTCGCCGCTAATCTGCTAATTAATCTGTCTTTCATGCATTGTGCAGACAAAGACCACGCAATTTATATATGCATATTAATGAAGGTATATCCCAGCATGTGCAATTAGTGAAGTCATTATTTATTTAATCGCCTTATTGGGGGCTATAATTTAGGTGTTGCAGTAGCTAATGAGCTGTAAACAGATGACAAAAGAGGTATAATTGATTGATTTAGTCACCAGGCCCGAGAATGTTTACGATTGTTGTCTCCGAGACCGGAAATCACGCGACATTAAAATTTTTATGGGCCCGAGATTATTGTTTTAGACATAGGCCCGCAGATTTAAAGAGACTTGGATTTTGAGTGGGCCCAGTCATCGGGCTGTTCTATTTTTTGAGCACTGCACAGTCGTTGTTTTAATGTAAAATGTACTGTCTTGTATATGAAATGCAAAGCTAGCGCCCTTGAACGTGTATTTTTACATGAAAAGGGCGCTCAAGAAATCTGGTATAATAATAATAATTATTTTTGTTGATATAAATTGCACATATTATATCGATTATGTCACCCGAGTTTGACAAGTTATTACCTCAGGTTTCTATTTTATGCAATTCATAAATTGCTACGTGCAAATAAACAGATGCTAATTCATACACTTGAGATATGTACAGGTTCTAATGTATTTGTAAACTTTGTTGGTTTAAACATATTTATTTATCAGGATACATGTAATATACATTGAGAAATATACAGAAACATACATTTATATCCTGCTATATGGATTGGTTTAAACATATTTATTTAGAAATATACAGAAACATACATTTATATCATATGTGGATTGGTTTAAACATATTTATTTATCAGGGATACATGTATCATACATTGAGAAATATACAGAAACATACATTTATATCCTGCTATATGGATTGGTTTAAACATATTTATTTAGAAATATACAGAAACATACATTTATATCATGATATGTGGATTGGTTTAAACATATTTATTTATCAGGTACATGTAATATACATTGAGAAATATACAGAAACATACATTTATATCATGATATGTGGATTGGTTTAAACATATTTATTTATCAGGATACATGTAATATACATTGAGAAATATACAGAACCATACATTTATATCGTGCTATATGGATTGGTTTAAACATATTTATTTATCAGGATACATGTAATATACATTGAGAAATATACAGAAACATACATTTATATCATGATATGTGGATTGGTTTAAACATATTTATTTATCAGGATACATGTAATATACATTGAGAAATATACAGAAACATACATTTATATCGTGCTATATGGATTGGTTTAAACATATTTATTTATCAGGATACATGTAATATACATTGAGAAATATACAGAAACATACATTTATATCGTGCTGTATGGATTGGTTTAAACATATTTATTTATCAGGATACATGTAATATACATTGAGAAATATACAGAAACATACATTTATATCGTGCTGTATGGATTGGTTTAAACATATTTATTTATCAGGATACATGTAATATACATTGAGAAATATACAGAAACCTACATTTATATCGTGATATGTGGATTTAACTGAAAGCTAAAAGCTTATGGTTATTCTTTCCACTGCGAACTAGATGTTAGTACCAGGTATATAATTATGGCAATTTTAATAACTTGGCGTAATATCGAAAATGACCAGAACTTAAATATGTTTAATTCAAATTGGAAATGCATCGAAACGCTTATAAATATCTGAAACTTTGTTGTTTTTAGATAAACCATTTACCGGTAGATAATTTACCATCATTTGAATGAGTTATAGGCCATGTCTTGTACCGTATATTCCCAGTCATAAGTCGACCTTTTTCTCATCCAGAGTTGTGATGAAAGTAATATGTCGACTTATAGCCGAGAAATAAGCAAGCAAAGTGTTTGTTTTAAATTTATTTTAGTCATGTGAACTGTGCTAATAAGGTCCGCCTCCGTGGTCGAGTGGTTAAGGTCGCTGACTTGTATACCACTGTAACCTATCATCACTGATGGTCACGGGTTCGAGCCCCGCTCAGGCCGTGTCTCATTTATATGAAAAAGTTGGCAGTTTCTTACGGAGGTTGGTGCGCCCAAGTACTGGTTAACCGTTGGAGCCTGCCCAGGAAAGGTGTTGTTAGGTAAACTGCCCGCCGGCGATATAGCCCAAAATGGTGCTGATGCAGGCGTAAAACCCGAAATATAACATAACTGTGCTAATAAACTACCGTATATAAATCTATTCGTGGAAAACAAACTGTGGTAATTCAATAAATTTATTACCGTAGATAATTTAATGGGTAAATGATACAGGTATATCTATAGTAACATGCTTATTAACATTAAACTTATTTTTCCTAGTAGGGTTTGTGACATTTCATTCAAATCGTGCCATCGGCTAGAGGTTAAACTATTTATTTGTTGAGACTTTATCTCTTGTTTGTTTGTGTAATTTTATATAACAATTGGTTTAGACCATTACTGACATTATAAACCATAAAAAAGTCTGATACACACTTCATATATTATGTTTGTACATCAGTGCATTTTATATGATTTGTATAATGGAATAGTCAACTCAGCCCAGTTTCATTGAACACTGAGAGGAAAAACATTGTCTTAACGAAGGTCTTAATTCCACAAAGTACACTCGCCTTATAAGGAGGATCCAGCTTATTAAAATCAACTTTTTCAAGCCGCCAAATTTTACCCCCCCGACTTATGGCCGAGATCGACTTATGGCCGGGAATATGCGGTAAATATTTGTGTGGTCCCAGAGAAATGACTGGACAAAAATTGTTTCACCTTAGATTATACAAATATAGTTTAGCTTGATTGTGAAACAAGCTTTAACAACTTATATTAATCACTCTCGTGTTGGCACGGATTGAAGTGTAAGTTGTCATTCGTGTGGGAGGAAACCGGAGTACCCGGAGAGAATACCCACCTGTCCGTACCATCTCACATACTTCCCAATATGAGGATCAAACCCGACCTGCATTGGTGCAAAGGGAGCGTGCTAACCACTGCGCTAATTGAACTGCGCAGTAAAGTGCCCTTGATGATGTGTGTTGTAGCATTTATTGTTGTTTTATTGATGTATGAATGAAATTCTAGAGCCAAGTTGGAACGTAACAACAAAAGTTTGTCGCCCAATATAAATGCAATATGATATGTGAATTTCAGTAACAATGAGCCGGTGTTTAATGTGTTTGAATGACCAATCATTCGCCGACCATCAATGGTTCAATTCCTACCAGGGCTCATTCTAGAGGGTGACTTGGGGAAATAGTTGCCCTTAGGGGCCCCACTTCTTACTAAAAAAACATTTTTTATTATTTTAATTAATTATTTTACAATTTTGATACAAAATTTTGTCATGTACGGTACACTGGCCTATTATAAATCACTCATTCTATTCAAATGTATTTAATGGTCATATTTTGTATTTTGACCCTATTTAACCCACCATCAATGATTCAATTCCTACTGTTGACAGATTCATTCAAGTTGAACATTTGAAAGAGCAATGCTTCCACCTGAGTGTCCACTATATCTGAGACAGTGGTTAGAGCGATGTCCTAGATCACCTCCCTCACATAAACCTCCATTCTCTGTATCACATCACCTTTCTATGCAACTCCAGGCACATCCTAGATCACCTCCCTCACATAAACCTCCATTCTCTGTATCACGTCACCTTTCTATGCAACTCCAGGCACGTCCTAGATCATCTCCCTCACATAAACCTCCATTCTCTGTATCACATCACCTTTCTATGCAACTCCAGGCACGTCCTAGATCACCTCCCTCACATAAACCTCCATTCTCTGTATCACATCACCTTTCTATGCAACTCCAGGCACGTCCTAGATCACCTCCCTCACATAAACCTCCATTCTCTGTATCACGTCACCTTTCTATGCAACTCCAGGCACTTCCTAGATCACCTCCCTCACATAAACCTCCATTCTCTGTATCACGTCACCTTTCTATGCAACTCCAGGCACGTCCTAGATCACCTCCCTCACATAAACCTCCATTCTCTGTATCACGTCACCTTTCTATGCAACTCCAGGCACTTCCTAGATCACCTCCCTCACATAAACCTCCATTCTCTGTATCACGTCACCTTTCTATGCAACTCCAGGCACGTCCTAGATCACCTCCCTCACATAAACCTCCATTCTCTGTATCACGTCACCTTTCTATGCAACTCCAGGCACTTCCTAGATCACCTCCCTCACATAAACCTCCATTCTCTGTATCACGTCACCTTTCTATGCAACTCCAGGCACGTCCTAGATCACCTCCCTCACATAAACCTCCATTCTCTGTATCACGTCACCTTTCTATGCAACTCCAGGCACGTCCTAGATCACCTCCCTCACATAAACCTCCATTCTCTGTATCACGTCACCTTTCTATGCAACTCCAGGCACTTCCTAGATCACCTCCCTCACATAAACCTCCATTCTCTGTATCACGTCACCTTTCTATGCAACTCCAGGCACTTCCTAGATCACCTCCCTCACATAAACCTCCATTCTCTGTATCACGTCACCTTTCTATGCAACTCCAGGCACGTCCTAGATCACCTCCCTCACATAAACCTCCATTCTCTGTATCACGTCACCTTTCTATGCAACTCCAGGCACGTCCTAGATCACCTCCCTCACATAAACCTCCATTCTCTGTATCACGTCACCTTTCTATGCAACTCCAGGCACTTCCTAGATCACCTCCCTCACATAAACCTCCATTCTCTGTATCACGTCACCTTTCTATGCAACTCCAGGCACGTCCTAGATCACCTCCCTCACATAAACCTCCATTCTCTGTATCACGTCACCTTTCTATGCAACTCCAGGCTCTTCCTAGATCACCTCCCTCACATAAACCTCCATTCTCTGTATCACGTCACCTTTCTATGCAACTCCAGGCTCTTCCTAGATCACCTCCCTCACATAAACCTCCATTCTCTGTATCACATCACCTTTCTATGCAACTCCAGGCACGTCCTAGATCACCTCCCTCACATAAACCTCCATTCTCTGTATCACGTCACCTTTCTATGCAACTCCAGGCACGTCCTAGATCACCTCCCTCACATAAACCTCCATTCTCTGTATCACATCACCTTTCTATGCAACTCCAGGCACGTCCTAGATCACCTCCCTCACATAAACCTCCATTCTCTGTATCACGTCGCCTTTCTATGCAACTCCAGGCACGTCCTAGATCACCTCCCTCACATAAACCTCCATTCTCTGTATCACGTCACCTTTCTATGCAACTCCAGGCACTTCCTAGATCACCTCCCTCACATAAACCTCCATTCTCTGTATCACGTCACCTTTCTATGCAACTCCAGGCACGTCCTAGATCACCTCCCTCACATAAACCTCCATTCTCTGTATCACGTCACCTTTCTATGCAACTCCAGGCACGTCCTAGATCACCTCCCTCACATAAACCTCCATTCTCTGTATCACGTCACCTTTCTATGCAACTCCAGGCACTTCCTAGATCACCTCCCTCACATAAACCTCCATTCTCTGTATCACGTCACCTTTCTATGCAACTCCAGGCTCTTCCTAGATCACCTCCCTCACATAAACCTCCATTCTCTGTATCACGTCACCTTTCTATGCAACTCCAGGCACTTCCTAGATCACCTCCCTCACATAAACCTCCATTCTCTGTATCACGTCACCTTTCTATGCAACTCCAGGCACTTCCTAGATCACCTCCCTCACATAAACCTCCATTCTCTGTATCACGTCGCCTTTCTATGCAACTCCAGGCACGTCCTAGATCACCTCCCTCACATAAACCTCCATTCTCTGTATCACGTCGCCTTTCTATGCAACTCCAGGCTCTTCCTAGATCACCTCCCTCACATAAACCTCCATTCTCTGTATCACGTCGCCTTTCTATGCAACTCCAGGCACGTCCTAGATCACCTCCCTCACATAAACCTCCATTCTCTGTATCACGTCGCCTTTCTATGCAACTCCAGGCTCTTCCTAGATCACCTCCCTCACATAAACCTCCATTCTCTGTATCACGTCGCCTTTCTATGCAACTCCAGGCACTTCCTAGATCACCTCCCTCACATAAACCTCCATTCTCTGTATCACGTCACCTTTCTATGCAACTCCAGGCACGTCCTAGATCACCTCCCTCACATAAACCTCCATTCTCTGTATCACGTCACCTTTCTATGCAACTCCAGGCTCTTCCTAGATCACCTCCCTCACATAAACCTCCATTCTCTGTATCACGTCACCTTTCTATGCAACTCCAGGCTCTTCCTAGATCACCTCCCTCACATAAACCTCCATTCTCTGTATCACGTCACCTTTCTATGCAACTCCAGGCACTTCCTAGATCACCTCCCTCACATAAACCTCCATTCTCTGTATCACGTCACCTTTCTATGCAACTCCAGGCTCTTCCTAGATCACCTCCCTCACATAAACCTCCATTCTCTGTATCACGTCACCTTTCTATGCAACTCCAGGCACTTCCTAGATCACCTCCCTCACATAAACCTCCATTCTCTGTATCACGTCACCTTTCTATGCAACTCCAGGCTCTTCCTAGATCACCTCCCTCACATAAACCTCCATTCTCTGTATCACGTCGCCTTTCTATGCAACTCCAGGCTCTTCCTAGATCACCTCCCTCACATAAACCTCCATTCTCTGTATCACGTCGCCTTTCTATGCAACTCCAGGCACGTCCTAGGTCACCTCCCTCACATAAACCTCCATTCTCTGTATCACGTCGCCTTTCTATGCAACTCCAGGCCGTCCTAATCACCTCCCTCACATAAACCTCCATCTCTGTATCACATCACTTCTATGCAACTCCAGGCACGTCCTAGATCACCTCCCTCACATAAACCTCCATTCTCTGTATCACGTCACCTTTCTATGCAACTCCAGGCACGTCCTAGATCACCTCCCTCACATAAACCTCCATTCTCTGTATCACGTCACCTTTCTATGCAACTCCAGGCACTTCCTAGATCACCTCCCTCACATAAACCTCCATTCTCTGTATCACGTCACCTTTCTATGCAACTCCAGGCTCGTCCTAGATCACCTCCCTCACATAAACCTCCATTCTCTGTATCACGTCACCTTTCTATGCAACTCCAGGCACTTCCTAGATCACCTCCCTCACATAAACCTCCATTCTCTGTATCACATCAGCTTTCTATCCAACTCCAGGCACGTCCTAGATCACCTCCCTCACATAAACCTCCATTCTCTGTATCACGTCACCTTTCTATGCAACTCCAGGCTCGTCCTAGGTCATCTCCCTCACATAAACCTCCATTCTCTGTATCACGTCACCTTTCTATGCAACTCCAGGCTCGTCCTAGGTCAGAATTTTTGGGAGAAGTGAGAAAGTACGTGATTGCGTCCTTAAATGGTGTTATTTAATAAATTTAAACAAAATATGGTTAAAATGCACAGTATGACTATTAAGTACAACATTTGAATAGGAGTGCATTATAATGGGCCGTGTATCTTACTGGACACAATTTTATATGAACATTGTTAAAAAACCCATTTTTGGTTGTTTTTTTTTTTTTTTTTAAAGAAGTGGAGTCCCCAGGGCTTTTAAGAGGGTTAAAATACATATTATTACCATTAAATACAACATTTGAATAGCAGGAGTGCTTTACAATGACCAGTGTCGCTTACTAGCCCCTTTTGTTTAGGGAGAAAAGGGGCCCCCAGGGTACAAAGTCAGGATTCAAACAGTATTTGCAAAGAACATAGAGCCAGATCAACCACCACGGAATGTGCCGTCTGATCAGGCTCTATGCTGTTTGCTATTCAGATGATCTTGCTAAAACACTTGGCTATGTAGCAAACAACATAGATCCTGATCAGCACGCAGCGTCACGCTGCGGCTGATCTGGATCTATGTTGTTTGCAAAAGCCTTTAAATATATCCAGAATTAAATGGGTTAATAAACAATCAATTTGATCATTTACAAAACTAACTGATCATATTACTTTACAGGGTGTCATGTTATTTTATCTTCAGATCGGGAGATCTTCGGAGGATCAGATAGATTTTGTTGTCATGGATACGATACCTGGCAGCCAGCGTAAAGAGGGTGACGGTGTTACTCAATCAACCATATCACGATTTGCCTGCAGAATTCTGGTGGAACGCAATCCCCCTTTTACTGCACGTATATATGCTGCTGGCTTCGACTCCGCTAGAAATATATTCCTAGGTGTAAGTTTTGTGAACAAGGAGAATTCTTTAACAGTGTCCCCTCTGGCTGAGTTTTTGTCGATGCCACTTCTGTCGCCAATTTAATAAAAATTGGAGGAGCCAATTTGAAAAACTTGGAGCCAACTGAGAACCAAATATTTCAGCCAACTGGGGACCAAATATGTAAACCATGAGCTTTTTGATTTAAACATATTTATTCATTCATAATGTACAGTACATATCTATTGTATACAGAATGAAAATGGATTTAATCGAAAGCTTAAAGCTTATTGAAATTATCTCCATGAGCCTTTTGCTAGTGTTGCAGGGATCAGTTTGAGGGCGATGTGGGCGAAATTGTCGCCCTAGGGACCCTGACTTCGCCCTCTGGGGGCCCCACGTCTCCCTAAAAAAATATTTTTATTTTGGTTTTTATAATTTTCAAACCAAATTTTGTCTAGTAAGATACACTGGCCCATTATAAAGCACTCCTTCTATTCAAATGTATTTAATGGTTGTACTGTGCATTTTAACCCTAATATTAGTGGAAGTCGTGATAGCGCAGTGGATGCGCGTTCGCTTCGGGTGCGAAAGGTCCGGAGTTCGAGCCCCACTGGAGCCGTTACGATTGTGCCCTTAGGCAAGGCATTTAAATTCCACATTGCCTCTTCTCTCCTTCATGGCGATGGATTCCATCAGGAATGAGGTCTCGAGAGTGATTAATATAAGTCGAAAGAACTTGTTTCGCAATCGAGCTAAAATAAATTTGTATAAACTATAAACTATAACCCTATTTTCCAGAAGTATATTAAAGAACACCATTTAAGGAAGCGATCACGCGCTTTCTCACTTCTCCCAAAAATTCTGACCTAAAATGAACCCTGGTGTTGTATATTTTCATGATATTAATATTAATTACATCAACCTTCACTCAACTCTAATCTCTCAAGATGGACAACCAATCTGAATTGGGATACTCTGTAAATGCATTATAATTGTCATTCTACTCGTCACATGTGTCACATGACCTATCAGAACATGATGTTTATATGTCTTGAACATGTTTGACCCCCTCACAGCCCCATATAGTAATGCAGTAATCTATTGAAACCCCCTCACAGCCCCATATAGTAATGCAGTAATCTATTGAAACCCACTCACAGCCCCATATAGTAATGCAGTAATCTATTGAAACCCCCTCACAGCCCCATATAGTAATGCAGTAATCTATTGAAACCCCCTCACAGCCCCATATAGTAATGCAGTAATCTATTGAAACCCCCTCACAGCCCCATATAGTAATGCAGTAATCTATTGAAACCCCCTCACAGCCCCATATAGTAATGCAGTAATCTATTGAAACCCCCTCACAGCCCCATATAGTAATGCAGTAATCTATTGAAACCCCCTCACAGCCCCATATAGTAATGCAGTAATATATTGAAACCCCCTCACAGCCCCATATAGTAATGCAGTAATCTATTGAAACCCCCTCACAGCCCCATATAGTAATGCAGTAATCTATTGAAACCCCTCACAGCCCCATATAGTAATGCAGTAATCTATTGAAACCCCCTCACAGCCCCATATAGTAATGCAGTAATCTATTGAAACCCCCTCACAGCCCCATATAGTAATGCAGTAATCTATTGAAATTGTAGGTAGATGGTATGGGCTTAGTATAATCATATTGTATTGCATTCATTCTATATATATAATGTACAGAACAAAACATATGAACACACTTGTATAATTATGCATAGTATATTAGTATAATCATATCTTATTGCATTCATTCTATATATACAATGTACAGAACAAAACATATGAACACACCTTTATAATTATGCATAGTATATTAGTATAATCATATCTTATTGCATTCATTCTATATATACAATGTACAGAACAAAACAAATGAACACACCTTTATAATTATGCATAGTATATTAGTATAATCATATCTTATTGCATTCATTCTATATATACAATGTACAGAACAAAACAAATGAACACACCTTTATAATTATGCATAGTATATAAGTTTAATCATATTTTATTGCATTCATGCTATATATACAATGTACAGAACAAAACAAATGAACACACTTGTATACTTATGCATAGTATATACGATTTATGCCATTGTTGTGCACAAGAATTGTCAATAAATGTTGAAGCAAATGGGTTGGGCCACAAGTTTTATCAAAAGTTACGGCCTTCCCCAAACTACTAGATTGTAACAAGCAAAGTGACTGAATATATGAGTTGTGCAAATACTAAAATTGATGATTATGGGACCAAATATGTAAACCCATGAGCCGTTTGCTAGTGTTGTATATTTACATGATATAAAAGGAAAATGAAGAAGAAAATTAGCAAAATATAGATAACAAGAATTTAGAACAAAGAAAAAAACCAACTAACAATACCAACAAAAAAAAGGGATTAAGAAATGCAATTGATTATAGCTACTCCAATGAAGTGGTATGGGCTGCTGTAGGCTGTAGAATAATTTCAACCACACCCTGTAGGAAATTGAATTTAATTCTAGTTTGTGGTATAACAAGCCGGAATGAAATCCTGTAACAAAATTGCTGCTGTTTATGTTCACAGGAGAAGGCAGTCAAGTGGTATTCTGGTGAGGAGATAGATGGTTTAACCACCAACGGTGTGTTCTTAATGCAACCCCATGGCCCCTTCAGCCAGTCCACAACAGCTGGTGTGTGGCGGGAGGTCTCGGTAGGGGGAACTGTGTATGCCTTGAGGGAGTCGAGGTCAACACCGCACAAAAGTAATCAGGTAAAAAAAACTAGTCTAAACTTTATGTGAATTTCATATACAGTTAAATGTGTGAGAAACACAGGTATATAATGTGATGTTTGTTCATATAAAGTTAACAGTCTTTCAGATGGGACGTTAAACCGAGGTCTCGTGTCGGTGCTTTACACTGTGCATGTAAAAGAACCAGAGGAGATTCTGGAATTGGTCTCTGTCTGTATCATGCACTATCCTCCAAAATCTAAAATAACTAATCTCTTCAGGATGCGTCGCTCATATGGGCAACCGGTAGCGATGTTAAATAAACGTAAAACACACACTATTTGAACAGAAATTATAAAACACAAAGCTGTGAATCTTCCTCTTTTTAAATGCTTTCCTCTTAATTTCATAAAAATCTTGAAAAATAAATATTGACAGATTTAGTAAGACATTTAAATTTGATTTGGTGTAAAACATGTAAATTTGATTTGGTGTAAAACATGTAAATTTGATTTTCTCTAAGACACATAAATTTGATTTGGTGTAAATGTAAAACATTTAAATTTGATTTGGTGTAAAATATGTAAATTTGATTTGATCTAAGACCTGTAAATTTGATATGGTCTAAGACGCGTACATTTGTATAAAAGAAGTTTTTGACATCCAAAAACATAAAAATGTACCAAAACTCACTTGGTCTTGGTTCATTTCCTGGATAAAAAAGTATGGAATGAATTGTTATACATATAGTTCATCTACGCACAATCTTTTAACATTTGTGTTGCTTCGAGTGACTAAGTGGTTTCGGTCGTTGACTTCAAATCTCTGCCCTCCTTCACCGCTTGCAGGCTGAAATCCCACTGGGGGTGTCAAATTCCTTAAAATGAGGAAGCTATCCAGCTAGCTTGCAGAAGGTCGGTGGTTCTACCTGGGAGCCCGCCTGTACACTAAATACTGCTGTGAGGGGCACCTAGGGTCCTCCTCCACCAGTAATAGCTGACCTTAACTCTTTGTGCGACTCTAAAGCCAAGAAAAGAAACCAAAAAAAACATTGCCTTTTCTCTCTCTCATGGCGGTGCATTCCATCAGCAATGAGGTCTCGAGAGCTATTAATCTAATGTTGTTAAAACTTGTTTCGCAATTGAGCTAAAATAACTTTGTATAAAAGTTTTAGACATCCAAAATATTGTTAAATGCACTTTGTCTGGGTTAATTTGATGATGAATAATTATACATTTATTTCATCTATGCAAAATAATCTTGACATTTATTTTGTGTTTCAGATCCTGGAAGAGAACAACATTCTGCAGGACGGAACTCTCATAGATCTATGTGGAGCGACGTTACTATGGAGATCAGCAGCTGGTCTGTCGGCCTCTCCAGTATGTATATAACATGTTAACCCATTTGATTCTGGATACCGTTCAAACAGTATTTGCCAATTAGAGCTTGTTTCGCAATCGTAGTAAAATAAATAAAGTTTTAACTTAACAACAAGGTAGTTGTCCTTTAATTGACTATAAATCCACAAATTTGTCCGTCCAACTCGGCGGTGGATATCAATTCATCAAATTTGTCCGTCCAACTCGGCGGTGGATATCAATTCATCAAATTTGTCCGTCCAACTCGGCGGTGGATATCAATTCATCAAATTTGTCCGTCCAACTCGGCGGTGGATATCAATTCATCAAATTTGTTCGTCCAACTCGGCGGCGGATATCAATTCATCAAATTTGTCCGTCCAACTCGGCTGTGGATATCAATTTATCAAATTTGTCCGTCCAACTCGGCGGTGGATATCTATTCATCAAATTTGTCCGTCCAACTCGGCGGGGATATCAATTCATCAAATTTGTCCGTCCAACTCGGCGGTGGATATCAATTCACCAAATTTGTCCGTCCAACTCAGCGGTGGATATCAATTCATCAAATTTGCTTGTTACATTTCAGAGTGAACGTGAGTTTGAGGGTATGGTGGATGATATTAATGCAGGTCGGCCCCAGTGTCCGGTGGGCCTCATGACGCTAGTTATGCCCAGGAAGGGCACCCTTGGTATTCATGATAAACAGCCATTTGTATATACAAAGTGTGGGCATGTACACGGGCAGCACCAATGGGGGCAAGGGAACAACAATGATGGGAGAACATGTCCTCTGTGTCTATGTGTAAGTTACCTGGTCACATTGAAAGATCTTTTAATATTAACCCTTTCAACACCACAGGCCTTTAAATAGGCTTATGAAAAGTGTAGATCCAGATGAGCCGGCTCGTGACGAGCCGTCTCATCAGGATCTGCACTTTTTTGCCAGTAATAATTATTACTATTTTTAGATAAAATTACCCATTTTGATAAATGAACTGGTCCAAAGATAATTTTCTTATTAATTTATTGGTCTAATAATAGCATGCACCAGTCCATGTCAGATACTTGGGGTTGAATGGGTTAAGACTTAGTTTTAAACAATATTTTGTTTCTATGACATCACATGCATTATACACATACAATATACTGTACGTACGACAATTCACAAATTGAATTGGAAAACAATCCTATATTAACCCGTAACCTACCAATCACGACTAACGTCGCTTTTGCAAACAGCCTAGAGCCAGATCAGACGGCACAGAATATGTTTGCTATTCGGATAGTGGAGCTATAAAACATTTGTGTGAATAGCAAACAACATATATCCTGATCAGATGTGGCATTGTTTTCACATTCCGTCCAATTTATGCAGGTTACTGGTTAATTCTTCTCCAATATTAAGAGTTAAGACTCGTATGAACAGGTATGATGAGAAAGCACACCTGGTATTGTGCTAGGCATGTGCAAGCTGAAAGGTGGACCCTTGAATCACAGGAACATGACATTTTATTCATAAAGTTAAAAAAAAACCAATAATCCTGGTTGACCCTTGAATCACAGGAACTTGACATTTTATCCATACAGCTAAAAACCCCATTAATCCTGTACCCCTATTCTATGTCACCCCCATCCTATGTCACCCCTTCTATATATATATACAACTACAGGAATGCAATGCCTACCATACCCCACCCATCATGTGTAAACATGTCCTATGCTAATGTTAGGCACTTTGGAACATATATTATTTGTAAGAAAAGAGTGCTATACAAATCTGGTATAATAATAATATAGTCACTCCCAACAAGAAAGTTAAAGATGGGAGCAGAGTTGAGTTTATATGTGGATAATGAACATCCGACGTACTGCTTTAGTCCCTGTGGACACATGGCCTCGCAAACAACTGTAAAGTAAGTGTGTCATGCACCATAGCTAACACCATGTGACAGCCAAACAACTGGGCTTGTTAGTTAAAGGCAACTAAAACTTACTTAATGCAGTTGGTGATTCGCAATGTCTCCCATGATAACAGATCATCTCAGGGCTTTTTTCCAGTTTCTTTTTGTGTGTCTTTTTGTCTCTTTTATATCAAAACGAAAGATTCCAACAAAATCGTAAATTTCCGAACGTTTTTGTTGCATGTTTTATTTCCTTCTTGTCCCTAAGCTCGCTTTATAGCATTATAAAATATGTCATACTAAACAATACTTGTAATGTAACCTGTCATAACAGAATATGTGTGTATATGTAATTGCATTGAAGGAATGGGAGACGAATAAATTACTATGTAACTTTTTTCCCAATCCTAACAGTGCTATTACAACTATTCCTATGTTTTGTACCATTCTTGAATAAAATATTGTTTAAACTAACAGATAATCTAATTTTTCAACAACAAAATTCTGTCTATGTCTCTCCATTCTGTGACACCATTTATGCATTCCAAGCCCGGAGTTAATAAGCTCAAATGTTGTCGATGCGAACGTTTTCGGACCCAAGCAGTCAGTGACGTCATTTATTACGTCTATTATGACATCATATTTCGTTGTCTAAGTACGACGTTCTAGCACCATTTAGCGCACGATTTCATCATAAAAAACCCTTTCCAGCCAATAATAAAAAGAAAATATGTTTGTTTAATTATATTTCACTCATGAACGTAGAAAGCTATTATTGTCACTAGTTACAAGCACCACTTGGGGAGGGCAGTTTACTAATGTTGTTGGAACTTCTTGCGTAACCCATTTTGCTTTTCTTTGCTTTGTCATGATTATGTATGTCATAAAAAATGTCAAATAGCAAATAAAATATGATTAAACTAAACTACGTAATTATAACGTCATACAAAATGGCGACTGCCTGTGTTGCTATCGTCTCACTAAATTTGGTAATTTTCAATTGTTGTACAAGATTCGGTCTTTGGCTTTGGCATCTGGATCTGCACTTTTTTCAAGTAATATAACTATTTTTAGAAAATAAATTACCCATTTTGATAAATGAACTGATCCAAATGTAATTTTGTTATTAATTTATTGGTCTAAAAATATCATGGACCAGTCCATGTCAGTTACTTGGTGTTGAATGGGTTAAATACAACATTTGAATAGAAGGAGTTCTTTATAATAGGCCATATTTTTTTTTAAAACTTATTTTTGTTTTAGGGAGATGTGCGAAGTCGCCCTGCCCTCTAGAATCAGCCCTGACATGTTAAGCTTTGTTGCAGCATTATCTGTGTATATATTCCTTTTCTTATAATGCAGATTAGTCCATTTGTAAAGTTAAAGATGGGAGCAGAGTTGAGTTTATATGTGGATAATGAACATCCGACGTACTGCTTTAGTCCCTGTGGACACATGGCCTCGGAAAAAACTGTAAAGTAAGTGTGTCATGCACCATATTGAAGTGATTTTGTCTGTTAAACACGAAGACCAACTTGCGAAACAGCTGTTTAGTCGCCTTTGAAGCGGCCTCGAGGGTGTGTGAAATAGCGATAGCTGATTGGATTATTGATTCACAGGCAGTTTGATTGACAGGCAGCGACTGGTTAATTATTTAACACTAAATGTGCAGTCATTCGTAGAATTAAAAGCAAATTATCTTTTTAAATTATACGTGTTTATAATTTCGAACCCAAAATGTTCATGGAAAGTTTTAATATTTGTTTATGGGAACAGATAATCACAATGTTCACTTGAAACAAGAAATAATATAGCTGTCACTGCACACAATTTTATTCTCTATTCAGAATAAGTTCATATAAGTACAGGTAACACCGTTCTATTGAAAGTGGTGGCATGTTAGAATTATGTAAACGTGATGTCTACTGTCGGCGTTTTAGATATGTAGCTTGTGTTGATTGATAAACAACTCCGCTTGTTGACTTGGTGGGTTTGTGAAAATAAAATTTCGCTCTCTGAATGGGGATAAGTTTGAAGAAATAAACTAATTTAAATTACAATTAACAAATGCTTCTCAGTTTGTGTCCCGTCAAATAGACTGCA
Organism: Archivesica marissinica; assembly: GCA_014843695.1. NCBI lineage: Eukaryota > Metazoa > Mollusca > Bivalvia > Venerida > Vesicomyidae > Archivesica > Archivesica marissinica. The sequence goes on from CM026404.1 coordinate 19,621,248, forward strand.
TTAATCAATTAGTGACCCTATAAGGTGTGAACAACATGTCATCACCCTCTTTTGTTATTTGGAGCCAAATCGCGACGACATTTCGCACCTTCGGGCACGCATTGGGTCATTCTTTGTTTTCGAAACTTAATTGATTGAAATTTAAACAAACATATATGTCCTTTTAAGTTATGATTTAACTGCAATTTATTAAAATTTGATTTGAATTTTTTTAAATATTCAAATATGGTTTTAATATTCGAACATTCGTTACCATCCCTAATAATATGGAATTATTTGCCTATTTCTTCTGCAGGTATTGGTCACAAGTTGCTGTTCCACATGGCTGTCAAGGTTTCCACGCCGTCTGTCCATTCTGTGCCACTCCCCTCGATGAACAGCCAGGAATTGTGAAACTTATATTCCAAGACTATACCGACTAGAGTGTCCATGTCGTTACGGGTTCAACTCCCACAACGATTCAAGTCTACCTTCATGATGGAACAAAGAGCAAAACCAAGCGGATAGAATTAATATAATGTACATTTATAGGCAATTACAGGTTTTTTGTTATAAAGTTATACAATTTATTGAAAAAACAAAACAAAACCGCACTAAAATTTTCCACAAATGTTGCTTCACAGATTTGCGTGGATTAACATAGTTTATGCAAATTTATTTAGCTCGATCGCGAAACAAGTTCTTACAACTTATATTAATCACTCTCGTGACCTCATTCCTGATGGAATCAATCACCACGAGGGAGAGAGTATAGGCAATGTGGAATCTAGATGCCTTGCCTAAGTGCATATTCGTAACGGCTCCAGCAATGCTCGAACTACGGGCACCTGAAGTGAAAGCGCTACCACTGCACTATCACGGCTTCCACAGATTAACATACATATGTGGTGTGTCCACTTTTCATTCATTCCTTTTGGCTTTCTTAGAAATAACATTGATAGATTATTTAAGGAATGACACCCATTCTCCACATATACTCGACTAATTTTTTAGAAATTTAAAAGGAAATTGATTGTATACATTTCTACATACTCTTTATGAAGAAACAACAAGGTTGTTTTAAGGCTAAGAATGTATATTGGTTACTGCGGCACCACTGCATATTTAAGATAAATGTGAGTTTTAACCCTTTGCCTTGCTGAGTAAATAAAATCACATTTGCAAACAACATAGATCCAGATCAGCCGCAGCATAGCGCACATCTGATCAAGATCTATGTTGTTTGCTATTCAGCCAAATGTTTTAGCTCTACTATCTGAATACCAAACGGCATAGAGCCTGATCAGACGGCACGTTTTGTGCCATCTGATCTGGCTCTATGCTGTTTGCAAAAGTGATTTTATCTGCCCGCTAGCGTGCAAAAGTTAATGTAAGCAGTGTGTGCAAACTGTGCAACGTATTGGAACATATCAACAAAGAACAAGCTAAAGACAACTGGTGGTGGAAATAAGCAGACTAACAGGGTATTCAATATGGCCGTTAGGATGCATGTATGCTTGGGTTTTACAATATATGAACATGTTGTTATGATATGTACCACCAAGTTGTCACTCCTTTAGAACATGTATTCAATTTTAATAATAATTGTAGTGTTTTATCTAGAGTGGAATGGCAGGGCATGCTGCCCTTTTTAGCCCCTCCCTATAGCCCCACCCATTTGCCTTTCCTGGTTTCTTAGTTTTGAAAAGAAATCTTTTTTATATCTATCAGCCTCAACAGGTGCTTTCGGGTTGGGGCAGACATGTATAACTTAACTTGTCCGCACTTTTCGGGTTGGGGCAGACATGTATAACTTAACTTGTCCGCACTTTTCGGGTTGGGGCAGACATGTATAACTTAACTTGTCCGCACTTTTCGGGTTGGGGCAGACATGTATAACTTAACTTGTCTGCACTTTTCGGGTTGGGGCAGACATGTATAACTTAACTTGTCTGCACTTTTCGGGTTGGGGCAGACATGTATAACTTAACTTGTCCGCACTTTTCGGGTTGGGGCAGACATGTATAACTTAACTTGTCCGCACTTTTCACCAATATGTACTGCCTTGGATCAATCCCTGTAATTTAGCAAAACTTTCTAGGGGCTAACCCCAAAATACCCCCTCAAAATGCACCCTGCCTCTTTTCTGACTCACCTTGCCCATTTTCTGACTCACCTTACCCCTTTTCTGACCCACCTGCCCCTTTTCTGACCTGACCCACCATGCCCATTTTCTAACCCACCTGCCCCTTTTCTGACCCACCTGCCCCTTTTTTCCACTCTGGAGTAAACCCTAAATTGGAAGCATATTTCATCAAGATGTCTAAATTGTTTTAGATTTTCAACACATAAAAAAGCTTCCATTTTAAAGCACTATCTATTTTCTACACAAGAGACATCGAGCTAATGATAGTGAAATTTGTGATTACTTGGTTTACTATACTAATGTGTATCATTTATGCAACAATACTGTACAAACTTGATGAGTATTGCGATATACTGATACACCGGTAGATCGTGACAGCCCATATTAGTGAGTCAATGTACGTAGCTTACAGGAATATTGATGTGTACAAGTCTTAATGAAGCTTGGCTTGGGCTTTTTAGTTCAAACACTACCTGTTTGTCATCAGTGAAATAACATCTAATCAAAACTAGCTACTAAATATTGCTGTATTAAATTGTTTACCATGGTAGAATGTTCGATCCCCGTCTTACCATAATAAAATTAACAGTCTTTCAGATGGGACGTTAAACCGGGGTCTTGTGTCGGTGCTGTACACAGTGCACGTAAAAGAACCAGAGGAGACTCTGGAATGGGTGTCTGTCTGTATCATGCACTATCCTCCAAAAATCTAAAATGACTAACCTCTTTAGGAGGCTTCGCTCATATGAGCAACTGGTAGCAATGATAAATAAACGTAAAACCACCACCACGAATGGTGTTTGATTTATCTTTATCAGTTGTTTTTTTCACTGTTTCTACTTAATATTGACACTAGATTTCAAGGTTGCTACTTAATATTGAGCTGTGTCTGATTCACTTGCCAGGTTTTTTCACTATTTTTTAGGGATGGCAATGAATAGTGATTTCGACATTCGAATATTCGGTCGATAAGATATTCGAATATTCGAATATTTGTTATAATTCTGTGAACAAATCAAAATATCTCAAACACATAAATGTTCACAATTAATCTACTTTCTGTTTTATGCCCTACGTCATATCTTCCTGTAAATTTGGCGACGACTCAATCAGTTATTGTTATCGTCCACTGTACACACTACCATCCATGCTATCAGACCACTATCAGCACTATCAATACTCAGGCAGTCATTCAGAAGCCCATGCACTATTGGAAATATTTCCGAACAACACACATCCATTTCGGAGCACATGTATGTGGTGACGTCTGTCAGCACACGAAGAACGTCCGATAAATCACTGACGATCTCCCATTCATGATCCTTTAACAACAACACACTGTCGGATTTCTTAGTGATTCTGGTATCCAACATATCCGTGATTACACGACGTTGTTCCACTAGTCGTTCGAGCATGATCTGTGTCGAATTCCAACGAGTTGGGACATCCTGAATCAGTGAATGCTCAGGCTCTTCGAGAAGCTTTTGACGTTTTCTCATCTCAGCTGTCACAGTTGTTTGAAATGTCCAATTAGTTTCCTGCACTTGGCTACGTACGGTCTTTGTCACTGTTTGTAATTCTAATGCTGGTTTGATGCATAGTTTTTGACGATATATCATAAATTAAGCATTAACATTTAATGAGGACACCATCAAAACAAATACTTTAAATAGTACTTTTGGGTAATATTGAGCAGTTAATTAAATTTTTTAAATACATATGGGCGTGAATGTTGCTGCAAACTTTCAGTAATATTTCAAAGGTATTTTCTTGGCAATACAATTTTAAAATCATATCAAAGACCCTAGATATTTACCCAGCAGCAACAATTTGCAACAAATTAGTTTGCAATATTGAATTGGTTCAATCAGTAATATAGATTAATATGTTTATAAATTAAAAAATAAAATTCAAACAATACCTACCTTAGAACCTACTGTAATTATCCAATTTCATGGTAAGTGTCAATTAACACCTGCCGTGGTTGCGATCACAACATGGTTTATTCACACCTCCTCGGGCGATTTCTTTTGTATTGTAACTTTGTAAGGTTTTATGATATATTGAAAAGAAAACAACAACGACGTATCTGATTTTATGACAGTTTATTAAATTTTGCAAATATATTTTTGTTTTTCCCCGAATATTCGAATACTGTAATAGAGCGAATATTTGAATATTCATTGCCATCCCTAGATTTGTTCACTGTTTCTGATCAATACTGACCAGGTTTTTTCACTGTTTTTAAATAATACCAGATATGTTCACTGTTTCTGATCAATACTGACCAGGTTTTTTCACTGTTTTTAAATAATACCAGATATGTTCACTGTTTCTGATCAATACTGACCAGGTTTTTTCACTGTTTTTAAATAATGACCAGATATGTTCAAGGTTTCTGATCAATACTGAACAGGTTTTTTCATTGTTTTTTTTAAATATTGACCAGATATGTTCAAGGTTTCTGATCAATACTGACCGGTTTTTTAATATTGACCAGGCTCTTTTCACTGTTTAGGATTAATATTGACAAGGCTTTTTCCACTGTTTATGATTAATATTGACAAGGCTTTTTCCACTGTTTATGATTAATATTGACAAGGCTTTTTCCACTGTTTATGATTAATATTGACAAGGCTTTTTCCACTGTTTATGATTAATATTGACAAGGCTTTTTCCACTGTTTATGATTAATATTGACAAGGCTTTTTCCACTGTTTATGATTAATATTGACAAGGCTTTTTCCACTGTTTATGATTAATATTGACAAGGCTTTTTCCACTGTTTATGATTAATATTGACAAGGCTTTTTCCACTGTTTATGATTAATATTGACAAGGCTTTTTCCACTGTTTATGATTAATATTGACAAGGCTTTTTCCACTGTTTATGATTAATATTGACAAGGCTTTTTCCACTGTTTATGATTAATATTGACAAGGCTTTTTCCACTGTTTATGATTAATATAGACCAGGCGTTTTCCACTGTTTATGATTAATATTGACCCGGCTTTTTCCACTGTTTATGATTAATATTGACCCGGCTTTTTCCACTGTTTATGATTAATATTAACCAGGCTTTTTACGCTGTTTATGATTAATATTGACCAGGCTTTTTCCACTGTTTATGATTAATATTGACCCGGCTTTTTCCACTGTTTATGATTAATATTGACCCGGCTTTTTCCACTGTTTATGATTAATATAGACCAGGCTTTTCCCACTGTTTATGATTAATATAGACCAGGCGTTTTCCACTGTTTATGATTAATATAGACCAGGCGTTTTCCACTGTTTATGATTAATATAGACCAGGCATTTTCCACTGTTTATGATTAATATTGACCAGGTTTTTTCCACTGTTTATGATTAATATAGACCAGGCTTTTTCCACTGTTTATGATTAATATAGACCAGGCTTTTTCCACTGTTTATGATTAATATAGACCAGGCATTTCCACTGTTTATGATTAATATTGACCAGGTTTTTTCCACTGTTTATGATTAATATAGACCAGGCGTTTTCCACTGTTTATGATTAATATAGACCAGGCGTTTTCCACTGTTTATGATTAATATAGACCAGGCGTTTTCCACTGTTTATGATTAATATTGACCAGGTTTTTTTCACTGTTTATGATTAATATAGACCAGGCTTTTTCCACTGTTTATGATTAATATAGACCAGGCTTTTTCCACTGTTTATGATTAATATAGACCAGGCATTTTCCACTGTTTATGATTAATATTGACCAGGTTTTTTCCACTGTTTATGATTAATATTGACCAGGCTTTTTCCACTGTTTATGATTAATATAGACCAGGCTTTTTCCACTGTTTTATGATTAATATAGACCAGGTTTTGTATGCTTTCTGATTAATATAGACACTAGTTTAAAAAGTTTCTGCATAATAATGACCCTGTATTTTCCACTGTATCTGCTTCCATATCCCCCCCAATGATTTCTGAATATATTGACCCTAGTTTTTCCAGGTTTCTGCGTAATATTAATATTTTTGTTCACAGATTCTGCTGAATATCGTCCAGGTTTTTGCACCTGTTTTCCTGAATATTGACCATGTTTTCATGGGTGCAAAGCAGAATATATTAACACTTGTATTATTTGCCTATTAACCCTTTGCCTGCTGAGTAAATAAAATCACATTTGCAAACAACGTAGATCCAGATCAGCTGCGGCATAACGCCGCTTCTGATCAGGATCTATGTTGTTTGCTATTCAGACAAATAATTTAGCTTCACTATCCGAATAGCAAACAGCATAGAGCCTGATCAGACGGCATAGAACAAGCCGTCCGATCAGGCTCTATGCTGTTTGCAAAAGTGATTTTATCTTCCGCTAGCGTGCAAAGGGTTTATTCATCTTACTGCCTAGATGCATTCTGGGACCAATTTTACAAGCAAAAACCTTGTTACATTTGTAGCCAACCAAAACCGTGTTACATTTGTAGCCAACCAAAACCGTGTTACATTTGTAGCCAACCAAAACCGTGTTACATTTGTAGCCAACCAAAACCTTGTTACATTTGTAGCCAACCAAAACCGTGTTACATTTGTAGCCAAAACCTTGTTACATTTGTAGCCAGCCAAAACCTGGTTACATTTGTAGCCAAAACCTGGTTACATTTGTAGCCAAAACCTGGTTACATAGGTACTCAAAAAGCAAGGACCGATGTAGACCTTGTATGCCATCATAATACATGCTCTTATACAATACTGTTTCCATGGTGATCATGCTCTATCTAAACATTCCACATTCCTCGTGTTGTCGTATTAGATTAGGCCAGTATATAGAGAATATTATGTTACTGTCTGATAAATGTTAACTTATTAGGCTATTTGGAGAAAATATACACGACGAGGCTCAGACAGTAACGGTCCAGTGTTCCCTCTGTCTGAATGTTTGTCTGCACCACTTCTGTCGCCAATTGAAAAACACTGGAGCCAATTTAAAAAACTTGGAGCCAACTAAGAGCTGTATTGTTCACAAATAAATATTTGAAGCCATGTATTTGACAAAACATGTTCCAAAAAAATAAAATAAAATTTAAAAATGTTGCGCCAAATATTTTCGCCAATTCACAAAATTTAGCGCCAATATTTGGTTTTGGTCGCAATAGGCGACCGGCAGCAGGAACCCTGGTAACCTAATATTCTATTTATCATATCCACAGATAATAAATAAGTTTTAGTGAGGAAAGATTAATGAATATTCTTGACCTGAAATGTATCGTACCATTTGTGAACATATGACGTCATAGAATTATGACGTCATTAGGCACTGCCTAATAAAGCCAAGTTTATTAGGCAGGTAGTTTTTGCATGTTATTTTGTATGATGGTAGGATAAAATATGAATTGAATTATCAGCCGACTTGACTTGTGTGGTCAGTCTCATTGTTTTGGACCATGTGGTTCAAAACCACTTGCCCCTTGTGATGGGTTCAAATCCACCACTTGCCCCTTGTGATAGGTTCAAATCCACCACTTGCCCCTTGTGATAGGTTCAAATCCACCAGTTGTGTCAATTTATTTTATGATTGGCTGGTCATATGTTTTTACTCGCCTATAAGACGATCTTGACTATAGGATGACCCCCCAACTTTGGTATTTTGCATAGACCCATGCATAACCCATGCGTAAGACGGGTTGAGAAAATGGAAGATGCACAACAATAAATTTTGATTTGCTAAAATGCTATTGACAAGTTCAGTTTACAGATATAGCTGTGAAAGTCTATGCTTTTGTTACACCCTTTCAGTTATTTCAAAGGTCATCAATTATTGAGTTGGAACAAACTGAATTTAAACAAAAAAAATTAAACAAATTTTACCATTCACTTTGAGATAATATGGTGATAAAAATAGGCGAGTCTTATAGGCGAGTAAGTATGGTATTCTCTCTTGCCACATGAAGCTGAACAGTCGCTTTATGAACTCTGGATTGATTCAGACTGGGAAGGCGCCCCTACCTGCAGGTGGGGGAGGGGGAGGAGGGGAGACTCACTCACGATATTTCACTTGTGATTGTGAAAATGCAAATTTTTAATAATAAAAAAAATGATTTTAGTGAAATATGCCTCATAAAAAATGTGAAGGAATACATTGATATGCTATTGGTGGGCTGCTCTACATTCACAAACAATTTGCATGATTCTATAGCCAATGATGTAATTATATCGGCCGTTGGTAAAATATTACGTGATGTTGTTTACTCTAAGCTTACGTTTGAATGACAGAGGCTGGTCATGAAATCTGAAGTATGTGTGTGAATCGACATGCACTTACAGGGTACTTGTATAACTTGCTGTATAAAGTAGTACCAGGATATACCTGTCACACAGTGTGTATGAATCTACATAACACTTACATGGTACTTGTATAACTTGCTGTATAAAGTAGTACAGGATATACCTGTCACACGGTGTGTATGAATCTACATAACACTTACAGTGTACTTGTATAACTTGCTGTATAAAGTAGTACTAGGATATACCTGTCACACACTGTATGAATCAACATACAGTGAAACATGTGTTAGTGTTCACCTCTATTAAGCAGTCGACATGTATTAAGCAGCCAGTTTCCAGATTCCCAACATGCTGTTTTGTTATACATTTGACCTTTATTACGCAGCCACATTCTGTGACTCCCTTAGCTGGCTGCTTAAGACAGGTTTGACTGTGCATTTACAGGGTACACAACCAAATGACCTGTAGAAATGATGAGATTGCTGCTCTTATATGATGCATAGCACAACGCCAACATTGATTTAGATTGATACAATTACCAAGTTACCAGTATCGTTACAAATCAGTGAATAACCTTTGCATAAAATGGGTTGCAGTCACTATTTATCCATTTCGAAATGGGTCCTAGTTTGCTTTATATTGCATGTGCAGTCAGACATAAATGATTTGATACTGTAATTGGGTTTGAAAAAAGTAAATATTTTTTTTTTTATTTATGATAATATAAACTAAAAAAAGATGAATATTATTTTTACTTTTTTCAGGTTCAATTAGAATATTAAATCACCGTTATGTCCGCCTGTGTTGCTATCCAATGCCAATTATTGCTAGGCAGTATGATAGCATAATGTAATTATGTATACCGTACTAATTACTTAATAGTTTTCATTTATTGCCACAATTTGAATCGAGCCATTTATTTTTTGATAAATTCTTACATGTTCAAATATAAACAAGACGCGGTGCTGGTACATGTATGTGATTAACCATGTTACTGTATACTTGTATGATCGTTATATAGTGGCACACTGTTCTAACATGTAAATTTTTATAGTATGTCCAGCGAGATATACGGTATAGGTTCAGATTCTACTGGGGGGGAGGTGTCGAATTCTGTCAGCTGAGGAAGTTATCTAGCTGGCTTGCAGAAGGTCGGTGGTTCTACCTGGGTGCCCGTCCCCTACCTGAAATACTGTTCGAAGTGGCACCCCGGGTTCTTCCTTCACCAATAATAGCTGGAGAGTTGCCGTATAACACAAGCTGTTGGTACGACTTTACACCCCAAAAATAAAGAATTATAGATGTGTGTTGGATTGAATTCAGATCTTCATGCCCCTAGTATTTCTGGTTTATTACATGTAGGCTACTTGCCCCTTCACCACTGTAGGTTCGAATCCCATCAGAGGTGTCAAATTCTTCATGTGAGGAAGCTATTTGGCTGGCTTGGCAAAGAATCGGTATTTATAGTGTCTGTATCTGTGTCTGAAATGCTCACACAAGCACCTGGGACTTTCCTTCACAAGCTGGACAATCGCTAAGTAACCTTACTTCTTGGTGCACCTGGGATCTTCCTTCACAAGCTGGACAGTCGCTAAGTAACCGTACTTCTCAGTGCGACTCTAAATAAAGAAATATCACAGAACAGTTCTTGATTAGGCCAACACATTTGCTAGCTTATGATCTCTGTTTGCCCAAACTTTATTGTCATGCCACAATATCTATATATAATGTGCCCCACCATTTATTTCAAGATGGCATTAAATGTCCGCATGTCTGTTTGTTCATCCAACACAAATGTTTAACTTAATTTATGTACTGTCGTCCAATCTTTATGAAACTAGGGCACATTAGAGCCCCAGTAACTCCAGGGTTATATACCTTTGATTATCAATGCTTCCATTAGCCTGGGTTTACCATTTAAATGGGCTTATAATCCATTTGGTTGGTATCCAATCTTCAAAATTAATAGCTTTGTACAAGTTATCACAATCACATCACATGTTTTCACTCAAACTCAGCTTCGTAGATTCAAGGTCGCTGTTGTTAATATAGAATAATTATTTCCACTTAATGAGTTTGTGATGCACAGAGGAATCTTGCAATAGGTTTGAACATGTGATCACCTTGATCATGAGTCACATGCAACAGTCGAGTTCAAGGTCAAGGTTTCTGTTTCTAAATAAAGAACAATGGTTTCTGCTCAATGAGACTGTTATGCTACAGTTAAGTTCAAGGTTACTGTTTCTAAATAAAGAACAATGGTTTCTGCTCAATGACTGTTATACTACAGATACGTTCAAGGTTACTGTTTCTACATAAAGAACAATGGTTTCTGCTCAATGACTGTTATGCTACAGTTAAGTTCAAGGTTACTGTTTCTAAATAAAGAACAATGGTTTCTGCTCAATGACTGTTATACTACAGTTAAGGTCAAGGTTACTGTTTCTAAATAAGAACAATGTTTTCTGCTCAATGAGACTGTAGTGCTACAGTTAAGTTCAAGGTTACTGTTTCTAAATAAAGAACAATGGTTTCTGTTCAATGAGACTGTTATGCTACAGTTAAGTTCAAGGTTACTGTTTCTAAATAAAGAACAATGGTTTCTGCTCAATGACTGTTATACTACAGATACGTTCAAGGTTACTGTTTCTACATAAAGAACAATGGTTTCTGCTCAATGACTGTTATGCTACAGTTAAGTTCAAGGTTACTGTTTCTACATAAAGAACAATGGTTTCTGCTCAATGACTGTTATGCTACAGATAAGTTCAAGGTTACTGTTTCTACATAAAGAACAATGGTTTCAGCTCAATGACTGTTATACTACAGATAAGTTCAAGGTTACTGTTTCTACATAAAGAACAATGGTTTCTGCTCAATGAGACTGTTATACTACAGTTAAGTTCAAGGTTACCGTTTCTAAATAAAGAACAATGATTTCTGCTCAACGAGACTGTAGTGCTACAGTTATGTTCAAGGTTACTGTTTCTAAATAAAGAACAATGGTTTCTGCTCAATGCGACTGTTATGCTACAGTTAAGTTCAAGGTTTCTAAATAAAGAGAAATGGTTTCTGCTCAATGACTGTTACACATTTAGTGAATTTGAAGCTTGTAGCAAGAGATCTCAATTATATTACGACATGCTTCACCCACATCGCTTTTATGTTGAAAAATGGTTTCATGCATGATGTTTAACTGACTGTTTTCCATCCCAAGAAAACACATCTCTAATTGATTTAGATTAAGGTACTTCTTTCTTCTTGGCTTTTAGAACAGTTCCTAAAACAACCTGACTTTAAACATTAAACTTTAAAATTCCATTATACTTCAGGAAAGAGTTTACATTTTGAAATACTGCTCCGAAGGTTGCACAGGGTTATGTACAGTTTGCTCTAGTTTCTAATCCAATCAAAAGCCTCTATTTTGTTTTAAAATTGAAATATTATTTTCAAATTGCGATGTTTATTTGTTATGAACCCAATATGTTACTTATTGATTTTTTTTATATGTCTATTGAATATTGGACTCTCCGCCTACTGAGTTGCAGACAGAATTCGCATGTGCAGCTCGGCTAATGGAGCTCCGCCTGCATCCGTTACTTCTGAAATGCGCAATACACGAGAATAATACACGTACTAAGGAAATAAATAAAACATTGTTTACCTTCTATTTTTAAATAACTCGAAGAACAAAACCAAATGTTACAGTTCAGCTCTTTCTTTCTTTCCACATTTTTCAATTTGTACAATATTTACTCTTTCTGGAATAGAACTTATTAACGAACCACTAGTTTCACAATTGAGCCTAAATGTATCAATGTACTATTGATGTAGATCTGTGCAGACTATAGACATGATGTAAAATTGCAAACTAGTGGTTGCAATGTCAAATAAGCGACGGTGTGTGCGTACATCTACTCACTGCTCATGTACCATGGATGCTGTCACGCGGTGATCATCAATACCAAAGTAATGATGTAATTGTGGGAGGGGCAAACTGTAATTGTGGGAGGGGCAAACTGTAATTGTGGGAGAGGCAAACTGTAATTGTGGGAGAGGCAAACTGTAATTGTGGGAGAGGCAAACTGTAATTGTGGGAGGGGCAAACTGTAATTGTGGGAGGGGTAAGCTGTAATTGTGGGAGGGGCAAACTGTAATTGTGGGAGGGGCAAACTGTAATTGTGGGAGGGGCAAACTGTAATTGTGGGAGGGGGAAACTGTAATTGTGGGATGGGCAAACTGTAATTGTGGGAGGGGTAAGCTGTAAGTTTCTTATTTATTACATATATAAGGTTATATACGAAATATGTTCTGCCGTTCACTAACGCCCCCTTACACTTATTTTGCATATAACCTTGTAGATGATCATTAACCTATACTTAATATATGTGACTGCTGAGCAAGGTTTGACTGTATACTAATTTTATTTTATTCTTTTGTAATTGTTTTAAGATCTGTCTCCATTCAGAATTTCTGTAGATTTTCTTGCATAATGATGTAAAGTATTAACATAGATATTTACTTGTTGCTCACACGGTGGTCTGTTTAGTATAAGCGGGGCGAGGGTCTCTGTCATCTGTTCCCGATCTGTAGTCCAGTGGTTAACACATTGGACTGGTAATCCAGTCTTATAGATGTGGCATTAAACCGAGGTCTCATGTCGGAGCTTTACACCGTGCAAGTAAAAGAACCAGAGGAGACTCTGTATCAGTGCATTTTTTAGGATTTGTGAATAGTTCATAATTTAGTGCTTTTACGGTACACTTTGTATGCTTTTTACTTCTAAGTGGTTTCCATTTTCTCAACCCCGTCTTATATGCGGATCTATGCAAAATACCACTGATTTAAGACCAAAGTTTTAGGGGAGGGGGTTGTCTTATAGTCGAGATCGTCTTATACGCGAATAAATACGGTAAGCATAAAATAAGATTTGATCATTCGCTTAAATGAACCTATTTTCTTTTTTATGACAGAATATGATGTTACCATTCCTTAATTGGTGCTAGAACGTCGCATATAGATGACAAATGATGTCACTGAAGGAAGGGCTCCGAAAGCATTCACTTTCATGTTATTTTAAATAGTAATTACTAGGAACCAGGCATATATCAGTGAGAACAAGTAAATCATTTGTTTGTTTCACTACATGATCGGATTATATGTCATCGAATGAACATTGAAATTAAGTAATGTTTATCACAAGTGGTGCTAGTGACGAGTGATAATTGTAGCTTTCTCTGCTCGTGAATGAAACATAATTTAAACGAACAAATTTTCTTTTTCTTTTAGGATGAAAATGTACGGCTATATTTATAATTATTATCTGCTGTATCATTTGTAGATAATAAATATGCATTTCACATGACTACATTCATTACACATTATGATTGTGTGCATTACACATTATGATTGTGTGCATTACACATTATGATTGTGTGCATTACACATTATGATTGTGTGCATTACACATTATGATTATGTGCATTATACAGTATGTGCATTATACATTATGTGCATTGTGCATTATGTGCATTATACATTATGGGTATGTACATTATGATTATGTGCATTACACATTATGATTATGTGCATTATACATTATGATTATGTGCATTACACATGGTTATGTACATTACACATTATGATTGTGTGCATTACACATTATGATTATGTGCATTATACATTATGTGCATTATACATTATGTGCATTATACATTATGAGTATGTACATTATGTGCATTGTGTGCATTATACATTATGTGCATTATACATTGTGTGCATTATGTGCATTATGTGCATTATACATTATGTACATTATACATTATGTGCATTATACATTATGAGTATGTACATTATGATTATGTACATTATGATTATGTGCATTACACATTATGATTATGTGCATTACACATTATGATTATGTGCATTATACATTATGAGTATGTGCATTACACATTATGAGTATGTGCATTACATATTATGATTATGTGCATTACACATTATGTGCATTACATATTATGATTATGTGCATTACATATTATGTGCATTACATATTATGTGCATTACATATTATGTGCATTACATATTATGTGCATTACACATGGTTATGTGCATTACACATTATGATTATGTGCATTACATATTATGATTATGTGCATTATACATTATGAGTATGTGCATTACACATGGTTATGTACATTACACATTATGATTGTGTGCATTACACATTATGATTATGTACATTACACATTATGATTATGTGCATTATACATTATGTGCATTATACATTATGAGTATGTACATTATGATTATGTACATTATACATTATGTGCATTACACAGTATGTGCATTACATATTATGATTGTGTGCATTACACATGGTTATGTGCATTACACATTATGATTATGTACATTGTACATTATGTGCATTACACATTATGTGCATTACATATTATGATTGTGTACATTATACATTATGATTATGTGCATTACACATTATGATTATGTGCATTACACATTATGATTATGTGCATTACACATTATGATTATGTGCATTACACATTATGATTATGTGCATTACACATTATGATTATGTGCATTACACATTATGATTATGTGCATTACACATTATGATTATGTACATTACACATTATGATTATGTGCATTACACATGGTTATGTGCATTACACATTATGATTATGTACATTATACATTATGATTATGTGCATTACACATGGTTATGTGCATTACACATTATGATTATGTACATTATACATTATGATTATGTGCATTACACATTATGATTATGTGCATTACACATTATGATTATGTGCATTATACATTATGAGTATTACATTATGATTATGTGCATTACACATTATGATTATGTGCATTACACATTATGATTATGTGCATTACACATTATGATTATGTGCATTACACATTATGATTATGTACATTATACATTATGATTATGTGCATTACACATTATGATTATGTGCATTATACATTATGATTATGTACATTATACATTATGATTATGTACATTACACATTATGATTATGTACATTACACATTATGATTATGTACATTACACATTATATGCACTACACATTATGATTATGTACATTACACATTATGTGCACTACACATGATTATGTACATTACACATTATATGCACTACACATTATGATTATGTACATTACACATTATGTGCACTACACATTATGATTATGTACATTACACACTATGTGCACTACACATTATGATTATGTACATTACACATTATATGCACTACACATTATGATTATGTACATTACATATTATATGCACTACACACTATGATTATGTACATTACACATTATATGCACTACACATTATGATTATGTACATTACACATTATGTGCACTACACATTATGATTATGTACATTACACATTATGTGCACTACACATTATGATTATGTACATTACACATTATGTGCACTACACATTATGATTATGTACATTACACATTATATGCACTACACATTATGATTATGTACATTACACATTATGTGCACTACACATTATGATTATGTACATTACACATTATGTGCACTACACATTTTATGAGTATGTACATTGCACATTATGAGCA
Organism: Archivesica marissinica; assembly: GCA_014843695.1. Lineage (NCBI taxonomy): Eukaryota > Metazoa > Mollusca > Bivalvia > Venerida > Vesicomyidae > Archivesica > Archivesica marissinica. The sequence continues at coordinate 19,637,279 of CM026404.1, forward strand.
TCATTTTTATTATAATAAATGTCGGAACAGTGTACACGACACATCACATCCCCTAGTCGGCACATTTTGCTATGAATTATTTACAAGAGGGGGTATACAAAGTATTATAGTGTACAATTTTAAGCAATTTGAAACAAAACTTATTTTTATTTGATATAATTGGGCATAATGGTAACGAGTAGGGCTGAATGTATTCTTTTATATTGTTTTATTTTGAAGCAAACCACTATGTATTTGTGTATTCTGTGAGGTATCTGTCAAACCACTGTATGTATTTGTGTTTTCTGTGAGGTATTTGTCAAACCACTGTACGTATTTGTGTCTGTCAAACCACTGTATGCATTTGTGTATTCTGTGAGGTATATTCTGAAACCACTGTATGTATTTGTGTTTTCTGTGAGGTATTTGTCAACCCACTGTATTTATATATGTCTGTCAAACCACTGTATGTATTTGTGTATTCTGTGAGGTATATTCTGAAACCACTGTATGTATTTGTGTCTGTCAAACCACTGTATGTATTTGTGTATTCTGTGAGGTATATTCTGAAACCACTGTATGTATTTGTGTCTGTCAAACCACTGTATGTATTTGTGTATTCTGTGAGGTATATTCTGAAACCACTGTATGTATTTGTGTCTGTCAAACCACTGTATGTATTTGTGTATTCTGTGAGGTATTTGTGAAACCACTGTATGTATTTGTGTCTGTCAAACCACTGTATGTATTTGTGTCTGTCAAACCACTGTATGTATTTGTGTATTCTGTGAGGTATTTGTCAACCCACTGTATGTATTTGTGTCTGTCAAACCACTGTATGTATTTGTGTCTGTCAAACCACTGTATGTATTTGTGTATTCTGTGAGGTATTTGTCAACCCACTGTATGTATTTGTGTCTGTCAAACCACTGTATGTATTTGTGTCTGTGAAACCACTGTATGTATTTGTGTATTCTGTGAGGTATTTGTCAACCCACTGTATGTATTTGTGTCTGTCAAACCACTGTATGTATTTGTGTCTGTCAAACCACTGTATGTATTTGTGTCTGTCAAACCACTGTATGTATTTGTGTCTTGTCAAACCACTGTATGTATTTGTGTATTCTGTGAGGTATTTGTCAACCCACTGTATTTATATGTGTCTGTCAACCCACCGTATTTATATGTGTCTGTGAAACCACTGTATTTATATGTGTCTGTGAAACCACTGTATTTATATGTGTCTGTGAAACCACTGTATTTATATGTGTCTGTGAAACCATTGTATTTATATGTGTCTGTCAAACCACTGTGATGTTATTGTGTTTTCTGTTAGTTATTAGTTTTTCTGGTAGGTATGTCCCAGTGTTGTATATATGGCTTGTATTTGTTGGAATATCATATATTGATTGTTAAATGTTCAATTTTATTTATCTTTCAATCTGTACCTCAAAATGAATAAGTTATAAGAAATATCAGGTGTTTTAATGGATTGCTGCGCCTGATCAGGATCTATGTTGTTTGCTATTCAGCTAAATGTTTTAGCTCCACTATCCGAATAGATCAAATAGCATAGAGCCTAGGCTGATCAGATGGCACAACATTCTGTGCCATCTGATCTGGCTCTGCTGTTTGCAAAAGTGCTTTTAGCGTGCAAACAGTTACTATATTGGTATATACGAATTTATGTTAACTCAATTGCGAAATGAGTTACTTTAGTTTAATATTATTGACTCTTATTAACCTCATTCCTGCTGGAGATAGACGAGGCCTTGTCGATTTAAGTGTTTTGTCTAAGGATACCACCACTGTTAGTCCTCCTCCGCGGTCGAGTGGTCAAGGTCGCTGACTTGTATACCACTGTAAGCTATCACCATTGATGGCCACGGGTTCGAGCCCCACTCAGACTGTGTGTCTCTTTATATATAAAAGGTGGCAGTTTCTTACGGAGGTTGGTGCACCAAGTACTGGTAAAACCGCTGGAGTGCTATCCCTTTAGTTTTTTGTATTTCCTACCAGACAGTGTCTACCCTCATGATTACCGTATACCCTGTTTAAACGCACCCGGGGGCGATGCAATTTGCAACATATTAAATGCAAAGTATGTCTGGGACTCCTTTAAACGCCCCCCCCTTTCTTCATACCTCTTGACATGGACACAGACCACTGTGTTTCTAGCAGTACAGACTATGATAGCAGAGGGCACTGAGATGAGAATTATTTTGTTTTGCTTCAAAATGGACCGGGGGGGGGGTTATTAGGGAGGGGGCGTTTAAACGGGGGCATACGGTATGTCACAGATATCCATAAAAGAACAAAGCTGTTGTATTCTGTTATGATGTATAGGTTCAAGCTAAATGGGTGTGGCTTCATTTAATCTGATCATTAAATGAATTGTATTCAATTTCATGTGCGTCCGCCTCCGTGGTCGAGTGGTTACGGTCGGTGACTTGTATATCACTGTAACCTATCATCACTGATGGTCACGGGTTCGAGCCCCGCTCAGACCGTGTCTCATTTATATGAAAATGTTGGCAGTTTCTTACGGAGGTTGGTGCACCCATGTAATGGGTAACCGCTGGAGCCTGCCCAGGAAAGGTGTTGTTAGGTAAACTGCCCGCCGGCGATATAGCCCAGAATGGTTGCTGATGCAGGCGTAAAACCAGAAATATAACATAATATAATGTGTATGTGCATGTATATAGACGAAGAAAAGTTGAGATTGTATTGAAAGGATATATGGAAAATAGAAATTGTTATTTCGAGTTGATAAATTATTTTATAATCCGTGTGTGCGTTTAAAACTATGTGTGGTCATCGTGACCATTGAATAATTTATTGTATTCTCGATTGTGACTATATAGTTGAATAATTTCCTTATTTAGGCTGATGTTGCTCTGTATGTTTATGCGTAAAATATTCCCTTTATCATGACAGCCGGTAAACTCATTATAAAACACAATATTTATTTGACCGTTTGTCGCCATGACAACAATTTTGTCAACAGTACTTTTCTTGCATACCACCACTGATTTCAGTCGTAATGACACTTAACCCTTTCAACACCACAGACCTCTAAATAGGCTTACAAAAAGTGTAGATCCAGATGAGCCGGCTCGTGATGAGCCGTCTCATCAGGATCTGCACTTTTTTCAAGTAATATAACTATTTTTAGAATTTTTTTACCCATTTGATAAATGAACTGATCCAAATGTAATTTTGTTATTAATTTATTGGTCTAAAAATATGTCAGTTACTTGGTGTTGAATGGGTTAATGGACTGAATATAGCTTGTTTAGCTTTCTGTCCAATTCCTTAATACAATTGTTGCAAATAATCATGTACAGTCAAACCTGTGTTAGTGGTCACCTCTATTAAGCAGCCAACCACTTAAGCAGCCAGTAACCAAACACCCACTGTGACAATTGGTTCAGCGTTTAACCTCTATTAAGCAGCCACCTGTGTTAAGCAGCCAATTTTTACCACTCCTTTGGCTGGCTGCTTAAGACAGGTTTGACTGTACATGATAGGAAATAAATATGTTTAAACTAAAGAACTGAATAACAAAGAATCTGATTCCTTTCCTATTAAAGTCATCCTTTTCAGAATGTCGATTTAAAAAAAATAAATATTACCATTCAAGCCTTTATATTTGCTACAAACCCACGCTTTGCAGGAAAGAAATGAACCATTTTTAAAGATATATTTCTGTTCAAACCGATTGTCACGATTTCTAATCAAGTTGCTACCATACAATTGTTATAAATTAGTATTACACAAGTTTATAAGTAAAGAAATCCATGCTTTATAACATTTTTAATTTACTTAAATTTGAACATTAAAATATATAATGTCATTTTGATTAGGATAATAATTTTTCGTTTTCGCAGCTCCATGTCTCAGAGAAAAAACCAGTAACATCAAAGAACGTAACCTGTTGGAGTTGCGAAGAGAGCCGAAAGAAGAAAAAGACTAACATACCAGTAGTCAAAATGAAATTCTTTTTTTAACAACTGTTCAATTTTAAGTAAATTAAAAATATTTTAAAACATGGATTTCTTTACTTAAAAACTTGTGTAAAACTGATTAAGTACACATTTTCCTTTCTGTACAGAATATATTTCCGACATAATCTTAATAATTCTGCAATGTCGCCGCAAATGAACTTGCATCTAAAAATAGACATGGCTTGGAAAACCAGAAAATTTAGAACGAGGACGAATGATTCGTATGTCACTCTTAGCATGTTGCATTAAAGCTGATCGCATAAAAAGTGTTGCACTCGCATACAGGTTATTTGTAGCAGCACTATGTCTTTAACTTATTGTTTCATTATATTTGAATGTACTTTGTTATTGATCTATGTTCATGACTTACAGCTAACTACATTGTGTTCACCTTATGTCTTTAACTGACCAAGTTTTACCATGTTACACATGTTCATTATGTTATATTATTTGGTGGTGATCGCATGTGATGGATTTTGTTCAATAAATTGGTATGATTATGTCATATTTATTATTAAAGAGCTGAAAAACCAGTTTAATACTTCCTTGTCGTATGTGAGCATGCCGTTGTTAGAACTAGCCTTTCAACGCTATCATCGAGGCTGTGAGTTCACTCCCTGATGATGATATGTGAGGAAGGTGTCAATTGCGTGCGATCGTTGGAGAATTGAGTACTCAATGGAAACTCAGGAAATGTGGGTGGGTGGGTGGAGAACGCCACAATAGTCTAGACTGACTTTGTATGATAATTCTCCACAGCGGACCTTGTACAAATCAACGGAGAAAAAACAAAGTGTGTACTGATAACAGCTTCATTTTGAATCATATCTTGACTCTGTGTTTGTAATGCTTGTCAGTGATAGTCCTAACCCAGACTGTGTTTGCAATCCTTGTCAGTGATAGTCCTAACACAGACTGTGTTTGCAATCCTTGTCAGTGATAGTCCTAACCCAGACTGTGTTTGCAACCTTTGTCATTGATAGTCCTAACCCAGACTGTGTTTGCAATCCTTGTCAGTGATAGTCCTAACACAGACTGTGTTTGTAATCTTTGTCAGTGATAGTCCTAACACAGACTGGGTTTGTAATGCTTGTCAGTGATAGTCCTAACACAGACTGGGTTTGCAATGTTTGTCAGTGATAGACCTAACACAGACTGGGTTTGTAATGCTTGTCAGTGATAGTCCTAACCCAGACTGTGTTTGCAATCCTTGTCAGCGATAATCGTAACACATACTGTGTTTGTAATGTTTGTCAATGATACTCCTAAACCAGACTGTGTTTGCAATGCTTGTTGACCAATGATAGTCCTAACTCAGACTGTGTTTGCAATGCTTGTTGACCAGTGATAGTCCTAACTCAGACTGTGTTTGCAATGCTTGTTGACCAGTGATAGTCCTAACTCAGACTGTGTTTGCAATGCTTGTTGACCAGTGATAGTCCTAACTCAGACTGTGTTTGCAATGCTTGTTGACCAGTGATAGTCCTAACTCAGACTGTGTTTGCAATGCTTGTTGACCAGTGATAGTCCTAACTCAGACTGTGTTTGCAATGCTTGTTGACCAGTGATAGTCCTAACTCAGACTGTGTTTGCAATGCTTGTTGACCAGTGATAGTCCTAACTCAGACTGTGTTTGCAATGCTTGTTGACCAGTGATAGTCCTAACTCAGACTGTGTTTGCAATGCATGTTGACCAGTGATAGTCCTAACTCAGACTGTGTTTGCAATGCTTGTTGACCAGTGATAGTCCTAACTCAGACTGTGTTTGCAATGCTTGTTGACCAGTGATAGTCCTAACTCAGACTGTGTTTGCAATGCTTGTTGACCAGTGATAGTCCTAACTCAGACTGTGTTTGCAATGCATGTTGACCAGTGATAGTCCTAACTCAGACTGTGTTTGCAATGCTTGTTGACCAGTGATAGTCCTAACTCAGACTGTGTTTGCAATGCGTGTTGACCAGTGATAGTCCTAACACAGACTGTGTTTGCAATGCTTGTTGACCAGTGATAGTCCTAACTCAGACTGTGTTTGCAATGCTTGTTGACCAGTGATAGTCCTAACACAGACTGTGTTTGCAATGCTTGTTGACCAGTGATAGTCCTAACTCAGACTGTGTTTGCAATGCTTGTTGACCAGTGATATTCCTAACACAGATTGTTTGTAATCATGGTGAGTGATAGTCAGCATCACCCATCATCATCATCATCATCATCAGCAGCAGCAGCAACAGCATCATAATCAGTGCTTGCAACAATCTTCATATAGAGTATATTCGCAATTAACAAATACTATGTATGGCATAGTAAAATAATATATGTACTCGTTGTAGAGTCTACATAAGTTAGGGAATAGTTTCAAGTTTGGTGATGATTCCAATGTAGGTCCTTAACTGATAAGCATCTGGTTTGCGAAATACTGCCTATGAATGAGCAGCTAAATAATAATGTGTTGATAACAAATCAATATGAATATAATCATAAATAAACTAGTTACTGTATACTCAATATGTTATTATAACATTTTAATAACTTAACACCACAAACACGGGCCTCATTGCTCTTCATTTGAATTGTCTCCCTGGAACTGAGCATGCGTGTTGGGAGCAAAATGGCTGCCGCCGTGTTGGCATTTATGAAATAAAAAATAAATAAACCGTTTTTCTTCAATTACTGTCTACAATACGTAATTTAGAGCCCGGTCGTAATTGTTCATTTGCAAGGACATGTTCAGTATTATTTGTGGTTCCTCCGATTAGACGATGTCGTGGTTGGGAGGCAGTTTCACAACATTGACAGGTCAGCTGTCAAACCTTACGAAAGACATATTGACTGAAGGAACTGAGGAAGTTAGTGGTAGGTGACAAAGAACACTTAGTCTTGTTTTGTAAAGTAAATTGATTCAATGTAATTAATCAATGTGTTAAACACTTAGTGTTAAAGTGAGTCATGATAGGGCAGTTGTAGAGCATTCTCTTCAGGTGCAAAATACATGTACCTGGAGTTCAAGCCCTGCTGGAGCCGTTACCATTGTGATCCTTAGGTGGCGTCCGTGGTCCAGTGGTAGAGCTTCGGATTTGGAATCGAACGGTCACGGGTTCGATACTCAAACAAGCCACGTATGTAGTGTCATTGAGCAACGCACCTCACACACATTGCTTAGTACTGGTTAATCCCAATAATCGCTTAGGTCGGCTAAGCCTGCCCAGGAAAACATGTCTAGGTCTCCGAGAGGGGTTTGACATTAACGGAACATACATACATACATCTATCTATCTATCTTCCTTTAATGTCGAACCCCTCGCGGGGACGTAGACATGTTGCGCGTCAAAAACCGCTAAGAAGTTAATAGTATGAGTAGTTAAAAGTATAATTTAAAAAGGTATGAAAATAAGTTGTGGTAAAAGTTTAAAAGCAGCTACGCAGAACAACTAGGGACTGGCATGTTCAATATGGCAAACTGCCTTATTGAATTGCTCTATGGTAGGGAGATGGACAATGTCAGGATGGAGATGGTTCCAATGGTAGATTATTCTAGGAAAAAAGGAAAACTTGTAGTAGTCTGTAGTTGCTGTAATTAACCTATAGCTTAAGGAATGGCAATGGCGAGTAGGACGGGAGAGGGGAACTAGGTAATTTTCAATGGGAATAGCAACAAGATCATTATGAATTTTATACATACGGGATAACCTATTGTCAATACGCCGTTGATCTAGTCTGCGTAGATTTAGGGAATGTAGCATGTCTGTAACACTAGAGGTACGATAGAAGTCAGCCTTTATCCAACGGGCTGCTCTTCGCTGGACACCTTCAATTTGGTCTATCAATGTTTGGGTATGGGGCGACCAGATCTCGGAGCCATATTCAAGTTGGGGTCTCACTAATGTCTGGTAAGCCATGGTCATACATACATACATACATACATACTTAAGTTGGGCATTTAAATTCAACGTTGCCTCTTCTCTCTCCCTCGTTGCGATGGATTCCATCAGGAATTAGGTCTTGAGGGTGATTAATATAAGTTCTAAGAACTTGTTATGCAATTGAGCTAAAATAAATTTGTAGAGACTAAAGTCGTGATAGAGCAATGGTAGTGCGGTCATTTTAGATGCGAAAGGCCTGGCATTCATGCCAAGTTTTAGCCATTACTATGGTGCCCTGATTATGGCACTTAAATTCCACGTTGCCTCTTCTCTCTCTCATGGCGATGGATTCCATCAGGAATGAGGTCTCAAGAGCGATTAATCTAATGTTGTAAAAATTTGTATCGCAATCGAGCTAAAATAAATGTGCATATATCTCCACTGAGCGTAATATTGGTTAATACTAATTAGCGGTGATATCAGAATAAATCCTATAAACCGCACATGCTCATTTTGTGTTTACTATTGACTATTTCCGTCAGAGTTCTAACTTATATCAATAGCAAAAACAAGCTCAAAATGTCATTTCTACGGGTAAATTTACCATCATATAACACCTATGTTCGTCCCCAACTCGAGTATTGCTCAACCATCTCATACATCTGATGCCCCTGGCAAAAGTCTCAAACCTATAAAGCAGAAAATGTGCAAAGATCAGCAGCTGCAGTGCACGCTATATCTGCAATGATTATAACTTTACAAGCAGTGTAACAATAATTAATTCACTGAACTAGCAAACACTTGAATAGCGACGCATACAATCATCAGTCATATACCTATACAAAATCAGAAATAACTTAGTATGCGTCGACCACAACCACTTAACACCTACAACTGCTTAATTCCGTAGTCCTGAAGACGATCATTAACACTGTCTGTCTCAGTTAATGAGATTTTTAACAACTGTCCCTGACAATCGCCTCCAAGTCATACTCCGTAATATTGAGTGTTGGGAGTATAATATTCAACATACATTATCTATCTGTTTTTGTATTCAAATTATCTGCTTCTGTGTTTACATTGCATTATCTGCTTTTATGCTCACATTATCTGCTTTTGTATTCATGTTTTCTGCTTTTATACTCACATTATCTGCTTTTGAATTCATGCTATCTGCTTTTATACTCACATTATCTGCTTTTATGCTCACATTATCTGCTTTTGTATTAATGTTATCTGCTTTTATGCTCACATTATCTGCTTTTGTATTCATGTTATCTGTTTTTATGCTCACATTATCTGCTTTTATACTCACATTATCTGCTTTTGAATTCATGCTATCTGCTTTTATACTCACATTATCTGCTTTTATACTCACATTATCTGCTTTTGAATTCATGCTATCTGCTTTTATATTCACATTATCTGCTTTTATACTCACATTATCTGCTTTTATGCTCACATTATCTGCTTTTATACTCACATTATCTGTTTTTATGCTCACATTATCTGCTTTTATGCTCATATTATCTGCTTTTATGCTCACATTATCTGCTTTTATACTCATGTTATCTGCTTTTATACTCACATTATCTGCTTTTATGCTCACATTATCTGCCTTTGTATTCATGTTATCTGCTTTTATGCTCACATTATCTGCTTTTATACTCACAATATCTGCTTTTGTATTCATGTTATGTGCTTTTATGCTCACATTATCTGCTTTTGTATTCATGTTATCTGCTTTTGTATTCATGTTATTTGCTTTTATGCTCACATTATCTGCTCTTGTATTCATGTTACCTGCTTTTATACTCACAATATCTGCTTTTGTATTCATGTTATCTGCTTTTATGCTCACATTATCTGCTCTTGTATTCATGTTATCTGCTTTTATACTCACAATATCTGCCTTTGTATTCATGTTATCTGCTTTTATGCTCACAATATCTGCCTTTGTATTCATGTTATCTGCTTTTATACTCACAATATCTGCCTTTGTATTCATGTTATCTGCTTTTATACTCACAATATCTGCCTTTGTATTCATGCTATCTGTTTTTATACTCACATATTTGCCTTTGTATTCAATGCATATATATATCAGAACAACTATAATTATGTCACCTGGCATATGAAAAAAACACGAAGAACTGCAATATTTTATCTTAAATAATCTGGAGCAATTATCTTACAATCGCAGGGCTTTTTCTAGAGCAAAATGAGAGGACTCATCTCTTAATACAAAGGTAGAAGTACTACCCAGCATTTCGATAATCATTTCCAATGTACAAGATGAATACATAATCGAAATGATATTTTTTCTCCAAGGTTATCTGTTTCCCAATACCATTCCATCGAAGTCGTCATAATTATGCCAGCTATGTACGGAATTGATCAATATTGTATACCGGTAGACTTATGTGTGGGCAATAATTTACATATCCGTCTTAGAAAATAATCCTCTTTTGGTATTCAGAATGTATTAACTATTTTAAGATTTACATTTTTGCTGTTATTAAAGCATTTTTTCAAATTCTGGGACATTTCTACCGAGTAATAAAACAATGTCAACGGAGATCTGTGCATACAGGTATACCTTTTTAGCCAACAGTTGTTACATTTGAGCTTTGGAGGGTGTTCACTACTTACAAACGCATTTTTGCAAATATCGCGCATCCCGGGATTGTTCGTGACACGACAATTGTTGTCGCTGCTACATTGCCGGGTACCACCCACCATGATCGTCACTCGCAATGAGCGTCCGCGAATCCCCCGCAATATCACCGCGTGCAGTGCCCGACACGGCCTAACGGCTCGGCGATGATTATTTCCTATAGAACATGTAGAACGGCTCGCCGATGTTTATTTCCTATAGAACATGTGGAACGGCTTGCCGATGATTATTTCCTATAGAACATGTAGAACTGCTCGCCGATGATTATTTCCTATAGAACATGTAGAACTGCTCGCCGATGATTATTTCCTATAGAACATGTAGAACGGCTTGCCGATGATTATTTCCTATAGGCCATGTAGAACGGCTCGCCGATGATTATTTCCTATAGAACATGTAGAACTGCTCGGCGATGATTATTTCCTATAGAACATGTAGAACGGCTCACCGATGATTATTTCCTATAGAACATGTAGAACTGCTCGGCGATGATTATTTCCTATAGAACATGTAGAACTGCTCAGCGATGATTATTTCCTATAGAACATGTAGAACTGCTCGCCAATGATTATATCCTATAGAATATGTAGAACTGCTCACCAATGATTATTTCCTATAGAACATGTAGAACAGCTCACCAATGATTATTTCCTATAGAACATGTAGAACTGCTCGCCAATGATTATTTCCTATAGAACATGTAGAACGGCTCGCCGATGATTATTTCCTATAGAACATGTAGAACTGCTCGTCGATGATTATTTCCTATAGAACATGTAGAACTGCTCGCCGATGATTATTTCCTATATAATATGTAGAACGGCTCGCCGATGATTATTTCCTATAGAACATGTAGAATGGCTCGCCGATGATTATTTCCTATAGAACATGTAGAACAGCTCACCAATGATTATTTCCTATAGAACATGTAGAACTGCTCGCCAATGATTATATTTCCTATAGAACATGTAGAACTGCTCGCCGATGATTATTTCCTATAGAACATGTAGAACTGCTCGCCAATGATTATTTGCTGTAGAACGGCTCGGCGATGATTATTTCCTATAGAACATGTAGAACTACTTGGCGATGATTATTTCCTATAGAACATGTAGAACGGCTCGCCAAATATTATTTCCTATAGAACATGTAGAACTGCTCGCCGATGTGATTCAAACCTGTCTTAAGCAGCCTGTCAAGGGAATCATAGAAAGTGGCTGCTTAACACAGGTGGCTGCTTAATAGAGGTCAAATGTATAATAAAACAACATATTGGAAATCTGGAAACTGGCTGCTTAATACAGGTTGGCTGCTTAATAGAGGTGACCACTAATACAGGTTTGACTGTGGTATAATTATCTTCCAAATATTTGCCACAGTATTTGAGTAAATAAACAAGTGTCGTTTACAACATTTGTTGACATAACAGAATAATGTACATAGTGTCAAAATCTATGCATAATACAATGCGTTTATCATTAACAACATTAATTTTACAGATTTACATTTTCGCCTAATGTCATGCATATTTTATTTTTGGACTAATCTAATTTAAATGATCTCTAAATGACATTACAGATTTACCATTATATTTCACATTTGTGCTTATGCATATTTATTAATTAATGATTAATTAATATGATTTAAATGATCTCGGTGTCACACGTTTAGTATACATGTACACTCCAGTTATTAACAAACGCCAATTCAGGAGCGTGGCTGACCGTTATCTGAAATCCTGATTTCACTTTTGAGAGTTTGTAAACCGCAAAAACACTGTAAATTGATTGATATTCAAATATTTGTAGTAAGCTTCTATTTATACATATAAAATGTCCCGTTTTATTTTTGCGATGTAATGTTACTTTAAACAACCATAAGTTAACAGTTTGATGTAAAAAGAGCTGAGTATTCTATTCTTCATGTAAATTTATGTAAAATATAAACTGTAAAACTCGGAAGAGAATTTTAGCGTAATATTCATCTGGTTCATGGAGTTATGTCCCTTTGAATGAATATTTTAAAGGAAATCATTTTGTATTGCTTGTATTCACGGACCTGGATTTCACATGGGCCTGGATTTCACACGGGCCTGGATTTCACATGGGCCTGGATTTCAAGTGTTATTGTACATGTATACAATGATCATCACCCGTACGAAGCCTAGATTTGCACATTGTCTTCTCCACTACAGTAACGAACGACATTGCTGGCTTGTCTATTACCTCTATTGCCAGAAATGTAGTTAATTGATAATAATACTTAACAGATAAGTATCCATCAGATATACTGTAGGATTATCTGTTGATATACATGCATACGTGCATTATTTTAATAATTTTAAGATGAGAAAGCGGATGAATGGTGATAGCATATTGTGCAAAGGAAACAACGATAAAAACAGAGGAAATCACTTAAGAGGACCTATGTACAATGTACATCTTCAAGGAGTATTCAGGGGCAGTAACTGACCTATGTCTATCATTCTATGTTTGTCCGATTAGCGCAGTGGTTAGCGCGCTCGCTTTTCACCAATGCAACCCGAGTTTGATCCTCGGACCGGGAAGTATGCAAGATGGTACGGTGGTCGCCAGATCGGACAGGTGGGTTTTCTCCGGCTACACCGGTTTCTTCCCACACGAATGACCACATATACGCTTTCATCCGCGCCAACAAGAGTGATTAATATAAGTTGTTAAAACTTGCTTCGCAGTCGTTGTAAAATAAATAAAGTTTAAACGTTCAATCTATGTTGATAAGCACTCTGGAATCTCTATTGTAACATTATAGCAACTCTATTCAACTTTGGACTGTATAGTTTTCTACATTGGTTATAATAAGTACATGTATAATTTTGATCAATGTTCGTTTCCTTTCAATAATATACTATGCTTGAAACATGTAGTTTAGTAGGTTAATTAGCCACATATCTTATGACTTACAATGTACAGTCAAACCTGTCTTAACCCTTTCCTTTATAGAGATTTAGGTCAATATACTATTATATCTCCATACAAACGGCAGCCATTTAGCTATCATGCAGTAGATAAGTAGTCGCCATATCTATCCCACCTCCATAGATATTACTGGGACTACATGAGATTCTGGCCTTTATTATGAGCATTGGTTTGGCTACTACATTGTCAATTTATGTCGTATTGGCAATGGCATCAAGAGGTGTTTCTATGAGGGAAAGGGTTGAGCAGCCAGTCTAGGGAATCACAGAAAGTGATATAATAAAACAGCATATTTGAAATCTGGAAACTGGCTGCTTAATACAGGATGGCTGCTTAATAAAGGTGGCCACTAAATAAGGTTTGACTGTATGCATAAGTTCTATGCCGAAAACAATCAAATTTGGTGACATTGTGCTTTCCACATTCAGTCATTTCTTACAAAAAAGTAATTTAAACCCTTGCCTGCTGAGTAAATAAAATCACTTTTGCAAACAATATAGATCCAGATCAGCCAAATAACTGAAAGACAACTATTATTTCCTAAATGAAAGATCTAGCTTTCACTTGAGTGAGCACCTTGGTTCCCTGTCATCCTCTGCATCAGAACTTCTAGTGTGTTATTTACACATCACTGTTACACACTCTTGCCTACATGGTTCGCCGACGGCGAGGGTAAACAAGCTCAATCATCACCACTGTTACACCCGCTCGCCCACATGGTTCGCCGGCGGCGAGGGTAAATAAGCTCAATCATCACCACTGTTACACCCGCTCGCCCACATGGTTCGCCGGCGACGAAGGTAAATAAGCTCAATCATCACCACTGTTACACCCGCTCGCCCACATGGTTCGCCGGCGGCGAAGGTAAATAAGCTCAATCATCACCACTGTTACACCCGCTCGCCCACATGGTTCGCCGGCGGCGAAGGTAAATAAGCTCAATCATCACCACTGTTACACCCGCTCGCCCACATGGTTCGCCGGCTCAATCATTATCATTAGTGTTCATATTTAATACATTAGTTAATATTCAGCAAGGAAGAAAAATAAAGCAGAAATTAAAGAGATGCAAATTAGGATTGCAGTGCAGGCAATTTTATCGAGTGGGGTCGATATAATCTCAGATGTAAATTAGCAATGAAGTCTCTTCCTGAACAAGGTTTATACACGCGTACCAGTATTATTATTTTATCCCTGGGGTGCAGTTGAGCCTCCCTGGTGCAATGGATACCGTGTCCGCCCACCTCGTACCCATGGGTTGTGAGTAACAGCCCCACCCTAACCAATATAAGGGTGTCCATAGGCAAGACACATTTAACCCTTTCAACACCACAGACCTCTAAATAGGCTTACAAAAAGTGTAGATCCAGATGAGCCGTCTCATCAGGATCTGCACTTTTTGCCAGTGATATGACTATTTTTAGACATAATTACCCATTTTGATAAATGAACTTGTCCAAATGTGATTTTCTGATTCATTTATTGGTTTATGAATATCATGGACCAGTCCATGTGAGTTACTTGGTGTTGAATGGGTTAAGAATGCATATTGCCTCTTCTTTCTATCTTGTGAGAATCACACGCACTCGGTGTGGACCTAGGACACAGACACTTGGGGTCTTGACAAGTGGTTTCGGGTTCAAAACCAAATATTTAATTTTTTTTAAGAACATTTCGATAAACCATAGGCTTGACACTATACATACAAACATTTTAGGCCATATCCAAGCATATTTAATAATGACACCCCGTCACTATCAGAGTAATCAGCGCAACGCCATGTCTGATCAGGATCTATGTTTGCTATTCAACCAAGTGTTTTAGCTCCACTATCTGAATAGCAAACAGCATATAGTCTGACCAAATGGCACGTTCTGTGCACATTCTGTGCCATCTGATCTGAGCTGTTTGCAGAAACGAATATACTTGTTTCCAGCACAGTAAGGGTTAGTTTATACAAATTTATTTTAGCTTGATTGCGAAACAAGTTCTTTCAACTTATATTAATAACTCTCGAGACCTTATTCCTGATGGAATCGAATCCATCGCCATGAGGGAGAGAGAAGAGGCAATGTGGCATTTAAATGCCTTGCCTAAGGGCACAATCGTAACAGTAATGGCTAAAGGGGTTTTACTGTATTCTTCAACTATTTCTTGTAAGCATATCCAGTGAATGTTAAAGGGGTTTCACTGTATCCAGTGAATGTTAAAGGGGTTTCACTGTATCCAGTGAATGTTAAAGGGGTTTCACTGTATCCAGTGAATGTTAAAGGGGTTTCACTGTATCCAGTGAATGTTAAAGGGGTTTCACTGTATCCAGTGAATGTTTAGAGCTCTTGTTCCCACCAATACTTTTTTCTATAGGAAACAAATCTTTCCATTGAAATTGAAAATAAATATTTGCAAAGAGTTTTGACCTTCAGGCTTCAGATTGTCAATACTGTAGATTACATTATTTTCATGAAACATAGAGTTCACAGTTGCACCATGCAATTGTGTGAAACCGTTCATTTAGCTCAAGGAGGACATATATTTCCAAAGGTGGACATTTGTAATATTTATGTACCGTAGAACAAGGGGAAAATGTCAAAGAGTTCTCAAAGGGGGCTTCCCTTTTTATATTTCGGTGAAAACAGAAAACCCACTGACTTTTAAACAAAATTAGGAGCCTGTCATAGGGGGACTGTCATTCTTGTGGGATTGTTGACCTATATACAGTCAAACCTGTGTTAAGCAGCCAGCCAAGGGAGTCACAGTAAGTGGATGCTTAGCACAGGTTGCTGCTTAAACTGGCTGCTTAATACAGGTTGACTGCTTAATAGAGGTGACCACTAACACAGGTTTCACTGTATATATAACATGATATGTTGATTGTTCCTAACAGAGAACTAGTAATATATATATATGTGTGGTCCTCTCTACATCCAAATTTTCGGCTTAAAAACCCTTTTTCAACAAAAACAAAAATCCGGCTAATTCATTCAAAGAAAATGAATTAGCAATTCACAATATTCGTACCAAAAAAATCAGTAGTAACGACAACATGCCAAAGTAGCTAAAGGTGACAAATTCATTGTCAAAAGCAAATAAATATACATTAGTTTATACAAATTTACTTTAGCTTGATTGCGAAACAAATTCTTACAACTTATATTGATCACTCTCGAGACCTCATTCCTGATGGAATCCATCGCCATGAGGGAGAGAGAAGAGGCAATGTGTAATTTAAATGCCTTGAAGGGCACAATCGTAATGTCTCCAGTGGGACTCGAACTCTGGGCGTTTTGCACCTGATGCGAACGCGCTACAACTGCGCTATCACGACGTCCACATAAACATTGACCATGACTGTGATGCTCAAGAAATGGCTTTTGTAGATGTAACATTCAACGGGGTCAATCCAGCAAGGGGTTCATTTAGGGGCATCAGAATCTGGGTAGTTACATTACACTTATCTAGTTACAACTAGTAACCCTTAATAGTACCTCTTCATTCCCTTATCAGTGTATACTGACTCATTTGGGGTGGCTTTATCTTATTT
This sequence comes from Archivesica marissinica, assembly GCA_014843695.1. Lineage (NCBI taxonomy): Eukaryota > Metazoa > Mollusca > Bivalvia > Venerida > Vesicomyidae > Archivesica > Archivesica marissinica. Next base: position 19,654,300 of record CM026404.1, read on the forward strand.
TAGGGGAACTATGTGGGGGCTTTAAGAGACTTAACTACCATGTTATCTAACCATTTATCATTGCTACCCTGGCATTAACAGTTTCCGCTATCTTCAATAAATAAAATATTTTTGCAAAAAGTAATCCACGTTAGCAATTGTAGTTTTGGCGGTATTTTTTGTCGAGTGCTTAGAGCATAGGTGATCATTAGATTGTGTTTCTAAGCATAGGTGATCATTAGATTGTGTTTCTAAGCATAGGTGATCATTAGATTGTGTTTCTAAGCATAGGTGATCATTAGATTGTGTTTCTAAGCATAGGTGATCATTAGATTGTGTTTCTGCTCCAAGCTAATCCTTAGTTCTTTGCATGCTAGCGGTGAAAATAACAGTCAAATAGGTCATGGATTTTTTTTAGAATTGTCGTTATGTCATGGAATTTCTATAGAATTGTCGTTATGTCATGGAATTTCATTAGAATTGTCGCTATCTTATGAATTTCTTTAGAATTGTTGTCATGGAATTTTTTTAGAATTGTCGTTATGTCATGGAATTTCATTAGAATTGTCGCTATCTTATGAATTTCATTAGAATTGTCGTTATGTCATGGAATTTCTTTAGAATTGTCGTTATGTCATGGATTTTTTTTAGAATTGTTGTTATGTCATGGATTTTCATTAGAATTGTCGCTATCTTATGAATGTTTTTAGAATTGGCGTTATGTCATGGAATTTCTTTAGAATTGTCGTTATGTCATGGAATTTCTATAGAATTGTCGTTATGTCATGGAATTTCATTAGAATTGTTGTTATGTCATGGAATTTCTATAGAATTGTCGTTATGTCATGGAATTTCTATAGAATTGTCGTTATGTCATGGAATTTCTTTAGAATTGTCGTTATGTCATTGAATTTCTATAGAATTGTCGTTATTTCATGGAATTTCTATAGAATTGTCGTTATGTCATGGAATTTCATTAGAATTGTTGTTATGTCATTGAATTTCTATAGAATTGTCGTTATGTCATGGAATTTCTATAGAATTGTCGTTATGTCATGGAATTTCTTTAGAATTGTTGTTATGTCATGGAATTTCTATAGAATTGTCGCTATGTCATGGAATTTCTATAGAATTGTCGTTATATCATGGAATTTCATGAATATAATAAATCTAATGAAATTTCATGACATATTTTTCACGGTAAAAATAAAGAAAAACGCATTAATAAATTTTCGGCTGCTACAAATAATTTAAATATTTATAGAATTAATTTTACCCAGCATGCAGAGCTAAAAAGATATGAATTTGAACCAGTTCATTTATCAATCAATTTTGTCTAAAAATAGTAATATTACTGGCAAAAAGTGCAGATCCTGTTGAGACAGCTCGTCATGAGCCGGCTCATCTGGATCTACACTTTTTGTAAGCCTATTTAGAGGTTTGTTGTATTGAAAGGGTTAAGCTCTGAAATATGAGTCACTTGTCAGCTTAGGTTTGTCACACATTGCCGATTGGTGCACTTGTTTTATCTGAAGTGATTTAACACAAATGTTCACCGTGTCAAGATGATGTGCATGTACCATGTCACGATCCAATATCAAACTTGCACCATATGATGATCCAATATCAAACTTGCACCATGTGACAATCCAATATCAAACATGCACCATGTGACGATCCGATATCAAACATGCACCATGTGACGATCCGATATCAAACATGCACCATGTGACGATCCAATATCAAACATGCACCATGTGATGATCCTATATCAAACATGCACCATGTGACGATCCGATATCAAACATGCACCATGTGACGATCCGATATCAAACTTGCAGCATGTGACGATCCGATATCAAACATGCACCATGTGACAATCCAATATCAAACATACACCATGTGACAATCCTATATCAAACATGCACCATGTGACGATCCGATATCAAACATGCACCATGTGACGATCCAATATCAAACATACACCATGTGACGATCCAATATCAAACATACACCATGTGACGATCCTATATCAAACATGCACCATGTGACGATCCGATATCAAACATGCACCATGTGACAATCCAATATCAAACATACACGATGTGACAATCCTATATCAAACATACACCATGTGACGATCCTATATCAAACATACACCATGTGACGATCCTATATCAAACATACACCATGTGACGATCCTATATCAAACATACATCATGTGACAATCCAATATCAAACATACACCATGTGATGATCCTATATCAAACATACACCATGTGACAATCCTATATCAAAGATGTACCATGTGACGATCCTATATCAAACATACACCATGTGACAATCCGATATCAAACATGCACCATGTGACAATCCTATATCAAACATGCACCATGTGACGATCCTATATCAAACATGCACCATGTGACAATCCTATATCAAACATGCACCATGTGACGATCCTATATCAAACATGCACCATGTGACAATCCTATATCAAACATGCACCATGTGACGATCCTATATCAAACATGCACCATGTGACAATCCTATATCAAACATGCACCATGTGACGATCCGATATCAAACTTGCAGATAAATAGATTTATGTGCAGTCTTTTGTGACCGCTCCATTGTCAAGCTCAATATCCAAATCAGTTAACATGACGCAAGCTGTCAATCAACCCAGCCAGTAGTGATAAACTGATTATCGCTAAGTCGCCGACAATCGTTCGCCGGCATGGACATCGGCGATAATCGATTGTGAAAATGTGTAATCGATTATAATCGACGAGTCTTTATTTTTGTCTCTTTTATGTTTGTTTATACCTCAAATAAAACCACAATTTACTATTGACTGTATTTTATTAGCATTGCACGTTTGCAACAACAATTCTAACTGTATCTAGTACTAGACTTTTCACTAGTATGTCACTAAGCGTTCTGTCCTCTATTCACTTAAAAACTAATTTTATATCAGGTGGCAGTCTACTAACTTAAAGTCTAGTACTCAGATGTAACTTTGTCGAAACTAGTAACTTGTAAGTAATTTATTAGTACTAAATAGATTGTTAAACTCACAAATTAGATGGAATGATTTTGATTTATAACTATATCAATTGCCCGATTAATAATCAATTATCTAATCAGTTTACCCGTCCGATTATTCCGATTAATCGATTATGGATTTTGAAACCGATGCACATCACTACCAATCAGCGATCGATAAAGCAACACACTTTCAGTAATCATAAGCGTTAGTAAACAGCCGCCATTTTCCTCGACAACTTGTCTCGACTATCAGTGTCAAGAAGATTCTGATCACGTGACTAGGCGTCATGGTAATTGCCAAGATGTGCACCATATTTATATGTTCAGAGCACACACGTCAATTCAAGGTCAAGGTCACAGTTAAGAGACCGAAGGTCATATTGCTTAATATTTTTGTGTCCATCCAATATCCCTTAATTGATTGAAGGAGTTTGAATTGACTTGTCAGAAGAGATGATGAGACCATTTTGATTCACGGTCAAGGTCACTCTTAGAAGTCAAAGGTCAGATGCACAATATGTTGTGTCCACTTAAACTGATTGATATTGAAATAATCTGTTCACCATATCGAGAATATTTACGATCAAGGTCACTTAAAGGTCATTTTTTATAAGTGCAAAATTGTGACATATACTCATTGTGGGTTATAATTATTAGTTTATACAAATTTATTTATAGCTTTATTGCGAAACAAGTTCTTATAGCTTATATTAATCACTCTCGAGACCTCATTCCTGATGGAATCCAACGCCACAAGGGAGAGAAGAGACATTGTGGAATTTAAATCCCTTGCTTAAGGTCACAATCGTAACGGCTCCAGCTGGTCTCAAACTCTGGGCTTTTCGCACCTGAAGTGAACTCGCTACCACGGTGCTATCACAACTTACACTTCCACTATAATTATTCATCGTTAGTGATAATTCTGTTTGTATTACATTGATTACAAGACAAGTTCTTTTAAATTTTATTATTCAACTTAAATTTGTGGAATGAAACTTCGAGTATCTGAAATAAAGCCGAATGTTTAATCTGGCGAGCACCATACAATCTTGTATGAAACCTGACAAATGATTCATTGAAATGAACTGAGATTTTAATGAACATGTTCTATATAATATGTAAATATAAAATATAATTCAAGCGCTTTGTGGTGAACCAAATTGACAATATAAATGAAGTTGCATCAATAATGTTTGCTTTCTGAAATCTGCAAATATAATATGACAGGAAATACATTGTTAACGATGACTCTGTCTGGCAATAGCTTAGGCCATTGTTGAAAGATGATTTGTTGCCATATTGCGAATATCGCAATCAGAATGGGGTTGTTTAGGATGGCGCGTTGGCCATGGAATTAACTGCGGATATTGATTGAATTGCATCATTATAGTATTCATAATGTTTAATCCTTAAAATGCAGGGTTCATTCTAGGTCAGAATTTTTGGGAGAAGTGATCGCTTCCTTAAATGGTGTTCTTTAATATACTTCTGCAAAATAGGGTTAAAATGCACAGTACAACCATTAAATACAATATTTGAATAGAAGGAGTGCTATATAATGGGCCAGTGTATCTTACTAGACAAAATTTTAATTGAAAATCGTAAAAACCAAACATTTTTTTTTTTTTAGGGAGAAGTGGGGCCCCCAAAGGGTGAAGTCAGGGTCCTTAGGGCGACAATTTCGCCAATTTCGCCCACATTGCCCTCTAGAATGATCCCTGAAATGCTGAATAAATTGAAAGGAATGTGCAAGCAACATAGATACAGATCAGCCGCGGTGTTATGCCTTTTATGAGAGATTTCAAATATTAATTTTGAGCGAATATGGTCATGTCATATATCAAACGAAGGTATCAACGAGCCGATCACTCTAATGCACTTGTTATTAAAATCAGATGATTTTGTCATCCAAGATTGCTGCCAAAGGTCAAAAGACCGTTCGTTTATTATGGATTTCAAAATTCTTATTTACCCAAACTTGGCCAAATTTCACAGTTATAGTCCATGGGTGTAGCCTTTAGGTATGTTAAAAACTCTTCAAAGATCTTCTCATGAACCACGGTGATTTTGGCAACATTAGGTAGGAATAATCGATGTACAATGCTCTTTCAAAGTTGTTAAAATGGTGACCCAGGGGTTAAAAATGGAGTCAGGTGAATGATACACAGGGCTATCGTGGCCCTCTTGTTCATTTATGTTAACGGTACTTGCATCCAGAACACTACATATATGTGTCATGACAGAGAGTTGAACCCAGTACCCATCAATTCCAAATCCGATGTTCTGCCACTGGACCACTGATGCCATTAATAGAAGTCTTTGCCGTCTGTCTCTCCATCCGCTTTAGCTTGTATGCGCTTCATCTCCATAACCCCTTGTTGAGTTTTCACCAGGATTGACAGGACTCCTATGTATGATGGCTAGTTGAGCATATTATAACCCCGTTCCAGTTGAGTGATTGTCTGTGGATTTACGGCCATTTGAACCTTGTGTGTGGCGTCCGTGGTCCAATGGTATAGCGTCGGATTTGGAATCAAAAGGTCCCGGGTTCGATACTCGGTCAGGCCACGTATGTAGTGTCATTGAGCAAGGAACCTCACACACATCGCTTAGTACTGGTTAACCATTTAGGTCGGCTAAGCCTGCCCAGGAAAACATGTCTAGGTCCCCTCAAGGGGTTTGACACTTAATGGAACATACATACAGTCAAACCTGTCTTAAGCAGCCAGTCAAGGAAATCGCAGAAAGTGGCTGCTTAGCACAGGTGGCTGCTTAATAGAGGTCAAATGTATAATAAAACAACATATTGGGAATCTGGAAAATGGCTGCTTAATACAGGTTGGCTGCTTAATAGAGGTGACCGCTGAAGCAGGTTTGACTGTACATACCTTCTTATAAGTCAATACTTGTCATCCATGGTTCATTTCCAAACTTCATAATACTACATTATGACTTTTTATTGCAATAACTTATATTTAACGTTAATGCTGTTACTATTTCACTGAAGCAACAGTGGGTGGGATACGTTTGATTTTACTAAAACAATCTCTAGTCCATGTTGTTTCTGTACAACTTTACAATACCATATTGCCCCGAAATGTGTTTCCTTAGAAGTTAGAATGTTCTACACGCCAAGGTATTCTAAGGAACACGTAATTACTGTTGAATAATTAATTTATTACAATACTTTGAAGATCTGCCAATAACGACTTTGTTTTTTTACTTATTTAAAGATTTGTAATTTGCCATGCCCTCTGTAGAACAAAAACAGCAACTGAAAAAGCTGTCTCTAATAATAGATGTGATGTTTGGAGATAGTTATTTTCAAATTTATCAATAATTTACTGTAAATGATGCTGTGTTAAAGTTAAAAAATAGGGTTAATTTGCAAGTTATTTTCAAATTTATCGATAATTTACTGTAAATGATACTGTGTTAAAGTTAAAAAATAGGGTTAATTTGCACGTTATTTTCAAATTTATCGATAATTTACTGTAAATGATGCTGTGTTAAAGTTAAAAAATATGGTTAATCCGTTCCCTCATAGAAGCACCTCTTGACGCCATTACCAATACGACATACATTGACATGTTGTAGCCAAACCAATGTTTATAATAAAGGCCAGAATCTCGCGTAGTCCCAGTAATATCTATGGAGGTGGGATAGATATGGCGACTACTTATCCACTGCATGATAGCTAAATGGCTGTTGTTTGTATGGCGATATAATAGTATATTAACCTAAATCTCTATGAAGGAAAGGGTTAATTTACAAGTTATTTTCAAATTTATCGATAATTTACTGTAAATGATGCTGTGTTAAAGCTAAAAAATATTGTTAATTTGCAAGTTATTTTCAAATTTATCAATAATTTACTGTAAATGATGCTGTGTTAAAGTTAAAAAATAGGGTTAATTTGCATATGGATTGTTTTAACCCTTTGCCTGTGCTGAGTAAATAAAGACGTTTGTAAGCAACATAGATCCAGATGTCTGATCTGGCTCTATCTATTTGCAAAAGTGATTTTATATGCCGTTAGCGTGCAAAGGGTTACATTTTCCTTTTGAAGAAAAAAAATAACGCATATAGTGACTTTAAACCAACTTGCAAGTGGAGAGCTATATTTCTGTCATAGATAAGGTTACCTGCAAAATCTTTATCAATTCATTCGAGTGCCTCTTAAATGTCTCCATGGGTCAACCAATCAGAATGCTGCTCTGGCTTATCAGTACTGCCATATTTGGGCAATAATGCCCAGGTGAGCTAGGCGCCATTATCAATATAGAGAGATTATGTTTGCATTTCAGATCATGTGACAGAATTGCGCCTCGCCCAGGAGAAAATAAGGGAGCTTGATACCGTGTGTGTTAGCCAGAAAATCGAGGTAGGTAATTAATTCTATATTTGCACTATGTAAACTGTAGACATCATAATTGCTATTATGGTTTTGAATTATAGTATTTAAAATGTTGTGTAGATGCGCAATATCACGTAGTGTTGAATTAAGAAAGGGACCATTATAGACGTGATGGATTGTACGTTGGAAGCTTGGGGAAGGAAAGCAGTATTAATAGAATTTCTCAAAGATAAGTGCTGTTTAACCATTAAAATGGGGAATAAATTGGAAGGAATATGGCTGAATAGCAAACACCATAGATCCTGATCAGCCGTGGCGTAATTGTTGTGTAGGTGTACTATATCACGTAGTGTTGAATTAAGAAAGGGACCATTATAGATGTGATGGATTGTATGTTGGTTGTGCAAACAACATAGATCCTGATCAGCCGCAGCGTAATTGTTGTGTAGGTGTACTATATCACGTAGTGTTGAATTAAGAAAGGGACCATTATAGATGTGATGGATTGTATGTTGGTTGTGCAACGCTGCGTCTGATCAGGATCTATGTTCTTCGCTATTCTGTCAAGTGTTTTAGCTCCTCTATCCAAATAGCAAATAGCATAGAGCCTGATCTGTGCAAGTTCTGTGTCGTCTGATCTGGCTGTATTGCTGTTTGCAAAAACGAATATACTCATTTCTAGCACAGTAAGGGTTAAGGTATGACTTGTTTCAGCTTGTGAAGCCTCCGTGGTGTAATGGATCTGGTGTTCACCTTGTAACTGAGAGGTTACAGGAAGGCGTGATAGCGCAGTGGATGCACGATCGCTTCTGACAAATGTCTCTCATTCTGGGGGCAGAAACTAACAAATGTCACTCATTCAGGGGGCAGAAACTGACAAATGTCTCTCATTCTGGGGGCAGAAACTAACAAATGTCTCTCATTCTGGGGGCAGAAACTAACAAATGTCTCTCATTCTGGGGGCAGAAACTGACAAATGTCTCTCATTCTGGGGGCAGAAACTAACAAATGTCTCTCATTCTAGGGGCAGAAACTGACAAATGTCTCTCATTCTGGGGGCAGAAACTGACGAATGTCTCATTTGGTGGCATGAACTGACAAATGTCTCTCATTCTGGGGGAGAGACTGAAATAGAACTGACAAATGTCTCTCTTTGGGGGCAGAAACTGACAAATGTTTCTCATTCTGGGGGCAGAAACTGACAAATGTCTCTCATTCTGGGGGCAGAAACTGACAAATGTCTCTCATTCTGGGGGCAGAAACTGACAAATGTTTCTCATTCTGGGGGCAGGAAACTGAGAAATGTCTCTCATTCTGGGGCAGAAACTGACAAATGTCTCTCATTCTGGGGGCAGAAACTGACGAATGTCTCTCATTCTGGGGGGAGAAACTGACAAATGTCTCTCATTCTGGGGGCAGAAACTGACAAATGTTTCTCATTCTGGGGGCAGAAACTGACAAATGTCTCTCATTCTGGGGGCAGAAACTGACAAATGTCTCTCATTCTGGGGGCAGAAACTGACAAATGTCTCTCATTCAGAGGGCAGAAACTGACAAATTTCTCTCATTCTGGGTGCAGAAACTGACAAATGTCTCTCATTCAATGGCAGAAACTGACAAATGTCTCTCATTCAGGGGGCAGAAACTGACAAATGTCTCTCATTCAGGGGGCAGAAACTGACAAATGTCTCTTATTCACGGGACAAAAACTGAACGATGTCTCTTATTCAGTGGGCAGTGCACACCTTTCAATTTCTTCATTTATGCTCAAAACTGATAAACGACTGTGAACATTTACAATTAGATTGTTGAACAAGGGTTCAAAGAGCACTTATCTCGTTTAGCACGGCTGTATAATAATATTCCTGTTGAGGCATCCTTTGTGGTGAATTGAAGGTGATTAATCATGTTCATAATTTATATTGGTGCATTTCATTATTTACAATGTACTTCAGTAAAATGAGTCGTGTTTAGTGTTATTGTTAACCCATTCAACACCAAGTAACTCACATGGACTGGTCCATGATATTCATAAACCAATAAATGAATCAGAAAATCACATTTGGACAAGTTCATTTATCAAAATGGGTAATTATGTCTAAAAATAGTCATATCACTGGCAAAAAGTGCAGATCCTGATGAGACGGCTCGTCACGAGCCGGCTCATCTGGATCTACACTTTTTGTAAGCCTATTTAGAGGTCTGTGGTGTTGAAAGGGTTAAAGTCATATTTCTGTAAGTCACTAGGGGTTCGAATTCTTTCATGTGAGGAAGCTCCATCCAACTGACTTACAGAAAGGTGGTGGTTCTACCCAGGTGCCCGAAATACTGCTAAGAGGGTCACCAAAATAAGCTCGAGAGTCGCCATAAGCTGTTGTTGCGACTTTAACCCAAAAATAATAAATAACACATTCCTAAACAAGCATGGATGGATGATGGAATCCATCGCCACGAGAGAGAGAGAGAGAAGAGGCAACGTGGAAATAAAATGCCTTGCCTGAGGACCTTTCGCACCTGAAGAGGTTCGAACCTTCGACCTCCCGCTCCGTAGGCGGACGCCTTAACCACTTGGCCACGGAGACAGTATTAATTAATGGGGCATTTAAAGAGATATTACAAACATGGTGGGACTAGTTGTGAATATATTCCACTGATGCACTATATTATTTATATGTATTTACAGATTGATCGTCTGAAGCTGTTGAACAGCGACAGCGAGGACAAGGCTGAGGGCTCGGAGTTACAGATCAACAGAATATCTACCGAATATAGAGCTCTGTTAGAGGAAAAACAGGTATGTCAATACAGTGAAGCTTGTCTTAAGCAGCCAGCCGAGGGAATCACAGAAAGTGGCTGCTTAGCACAGGTGGCTGCCTAATAGAGATCAAATGTGTAATAAAACAACATATTGGGAATCTGGAAACTGGCTGCTTAATAGAGGTTGGCTGCTTAATGGAGGTGACCACTAACACAGGTTTAATTAAAAATGTTTTTAGCACTCATTTATAAGACTGGAAGCCACTGTGAAGCCATAATCTGGTGTTAAAAAGCTTGTATTATAGGCGAGTATGTACGGTGTACCTAATATATTAATTTTGATGTGATTATTTCATCAAGACACAGTGGTATATAGTACAGTCAAGCCTGCTGTCTTAAGCAGCCACCCTGGGAAATATCAGAAAGTGGCTGCTTAGTACAGGTGGCTGCTTAATAGAGGTCAAATGTATAATAAAGCAAAATATTGGGAACCTGGAAACTGGCTGCTTAATACAGGTTGGCTGCCTAATAGAGGTGACCACTAACACAGGTTTGACTGTAGTTTCAGTGTATGCATAAATTATCTTAAAATAACGTTGTTATCTCCATATCTCAAATGATATATGTACGTTAATTTTCTTCTGCTGTTCCATGTACGTGGTTCTACCCTGTTTACATTCAAGCTTACAGTTTGAACCCTGCATGTATTTGAGCAAGAAACTACATTACTTCGGTACCAATATATATGAATCAAGACAATATTTCTAAAGTTTTCATTGAGGACCATGTCACATGCCAATTTCTGTGTGTGTGTTTTACGTTTATTTATCGTCGCTACCTGTTGCCCATATGAGCGACGTCTCCTGAAGAGATTAGTCATTTTAGATTTTTGGAGGATGGTGCAATGATACAGACAGAGACCCATTCCAGAGTCTCCTCTGGTTCTTTTATGTGCACGGTGTACAGCACTGACACGAGACCGTAGTTTAAAGTCCCATCTGATAGACTGTTAATTTTATTAGGGTCAGACGGGGGATCGAAGCTGCGATCCCTGGATTACCAGTCCAGCGTGTTACCACTGCACTACAGATCCGTCTGTTGTTCTAAGATGTATTGTATGTTATCTCATTCATCTCCTAGTTACCTAGGAGATATATCTATATTTCTATTGGTTGGCAATAGGCTGTACTTATCATGAAGTATAGGATAATTGCATCAGTTGATTTGCCCATATTTGTGTTGCCTGGACGGCTATCATATAATTGTTTGTATTACCCTCAATAGGGATTATGTAACATCTCCCCCCCACCTCCCATGTATAACCATACATAGACATGCCTTTATCTTTTACAGACGGATCTGTAGTCCAGTGGTAACTAAATTGTTAAAAGCTAAATTGTCCCGTCGGTGCCTGAAATACTTATCAGAGGGAGTACCCGGGGTCTTATTCCAGCAATAATATCTGGAGAATTGCCATATGACCTAATTATGACCTAAGCTGTTAGAGCAACTTTTAAACCTCAAAATAAAGAAATAATACTTTCACTTTAACACGATGGACTGGTATTCCAGGGATCGCAGGTTTGATCCCCCGTTCTGACCCTAATAAAATTAACAGTCTTTCAGATGGGACTTTAAACTAAGGTCTCGTGTCGGTGCTGTACACCGTGCACGTAAAAGAACCAGAGGAGACTCTGGAATGGGTCTCTGTCTGTATCAGCGCACTATCCTCCAACAATCTAAAATGACTAATCTCTTCAGGAGGCGTCGCACATATGGGCAACCGGTAGCGACGATAAATAAACGTAAACACACATACACTTTATCTTGTCTATTGCTTGTGACACTGACATGTGCATTGTAATACTGCATAGCGCAATATACATGTAACTGCAGTGTTAGCGTTATTCAAGGAGTTTTGTATTGGCGATGTCTTAAATTGGCGATGTCTGTTCTCCCGCTTTGTTTATATTAACAATTTACGTTCTTAACATGCAATATAATGGCGAGGTTTAGATTTGGTGGAATCGCTACTGATCGCCAATATAGCCAAAATAAAACCTCCGCCAATAAATCTACTCATACAGTATTACAGACCAATAAACTGCGGTGCAACTCTGGCACAGTGAGAATAGATTCGAGTGACCTCTTCAAAAACAAGCTTTGACAACTTATATTAATCACTCTCGTTGGCGCGGATGAAAGCGTAAATGTGGTCATTCGTGTGAGAGGAAACCGGAGTACCTGGAGAAAACTCACCTGTCTGATCTGCCGACCACCGTACCATCTTCACATACTTCCCGATCTGAGTATCCAACCCGGGTTGCATCTGTAAGAAGCGAGCGCTCTAACCACTGCGCTAATCTAACCTCTTCAGAATGATTTCAGATGCATATAGTTTTATCGTAAGATAAAAACTTGTGTTCATGGGTTCCCAACAATTGTATGAAAAGAAATGTTCTCTTATTTTACAGACAGAAATCAAAGCCTTGAAACATGAGACACAGGAATTAAAGAGCTCGTTCGTGCGCCAGGATTCCCAGCCCGCGGTTCTGAGCCTTGACAGTGATAATGGTGAGTAACAACCGGTGCCTACTGCTGATTTTATTAATAAATATCCAGCTGTCTTGTAGAAGGTCAGTGGTTCTACCCAGGTGCCAGTCTGTGCTTGAATTACTGCTTCAAGGGGCACCCGTGGTCTTGCTTCACTAGTAATAGCTGGAGAGTCGCCATATTTACAGACAGACAGACAGACAGACAGACAGACAGACAGACAGACAGACAGACAGACAGACAGACAGACAGACAGACAGACTGTGCATGAGGATAGGGAACAGTGTAGATTATCATCAGATGATATATAGTAGGGAACACCTGCTTTTCAAATGTTTAATTTTTAATCCAATGTCAATAAAATAGCTACGTGTTGTGTCTGCTTTCCGTTGAGTTTATTTAGGATTGTAACCAATCGTGGACTGTCATGTCTTGTATTAGAATCCATTATCGTGAACTTGGTGTCTTAAATTGATTAATGATATATTCCTTTAAGGACAAAAGTTTTGCACAGGTATTTTTTATATCTCTTATGCTCTGGCATTTCCATACTTTTGACCCTAGCAAAACTGCTTTGTTTTTATCTACAACTCAAATATCTCATTTCCGGCCACGCTGTCACCAAATCTCTTAAAATATAGAGTTGAAGTGATAAATGTCTGTTTGTTATACCTGATAATGTATGATACTGCTTATCATGTCACGTCGACCAACCAGTGCTAATAAACCTTCCTAAAAAAGTTTAAATTATTATTCAGAACTGTTATAAAATAAATGCGCGAAAATATCGTGATAGTTTCGTCTAGCTATCTGATTGCCGGGTAAAATAAAGACTGTAAATAGTTCAAATAATTGAAGCGTACGACAATTCATTAATGTCTTCATCTTATTTGTAACTGAAACCTCTGGAAATATGTCATGCAATTTCATTAGAATTGTGTCGTTGCATTAACCCATTCAACCCCAAGTAACTGACATGGACTGGTGCGTGATATTTTCAGACCAATAAATTAATAAGAAAATTACCTTTCGACCAGTTCATTTATCAAAATGGGTAATTTTATCTAAAAATAGTAATAATTATTACTGGCAAAAAAGTGCAGATCCTGATGAGACGGCTCGTCACGAGCCGGCTCATCTGGATCTACACTTTTCATAAGCCTATTTAGAGGCCTGTGGGGTTGAAAGGGTTAAACTTCATTAGCATTCTAATGAAATTCCAAGACATGTTTGGCTATTATATTCTCATCTAGCTTGCAAAGCATGAAATCTTGTCATCATATAGCGTGAAACAAACATTTAGACAACCTCGACAACTCGATGTCTGAAAATTCTTGAATTTAGATCTACAAATATTTTCTCCAATATGTTTTGCCAGCTTGCAACGATTGAAATCTTGTGAGCATATAGCATGAAACAAACATTTAGACAACCTCGACAACTCTATGAGTCAGAACATTCTTGAATTTACTAATATTTTGTCCAAAAGGTTTTGCAGCTTGCAAAGAGTGAAATCTTGTGAGCATATAGCATGAAACAAACATTTAGACAACCTCGACAACTCTATGAGTCAGAACATTCTTGAATTTACTAATATTTTGTCCAAAAGGTTTTGCAGCTTGCAAAGAGTGAAATCTTGTCACATATAGCATGAAACAACATTTAGACAACCCGACAACTTGAGTCAGAACTTCAATTTATAATATTGAAAATGAAATCAAAAGAAACAATACATAATTTGGTTAGGGAATCTTGTGATACTAAAATTTATCGACATTGATGTCTATTATAATATTTTTGTCCAAAAGGTTTTGCAGCTTGCAAAGAGTGAAATCTTGTCAGCATATAGCATGAAACAAACATTTAGACAACCTCGACAACTCTATGAGTCAGAACATTCTTGAATTTACTAATATTTTGTCCAAAAGGTTTTGCAGCTTGCAAAGAGTGAAATCTTGTGAGCATATAGCATGAAACAAACATTTAGACAACCTCGACAACTCTATGAGTCAGAACATTCTTGAATTTACTAATATTTTGTCCAAAAGGTTTTGCAGCTTGCAAAGAGTGAAATCTTGTGAGCATATAGCATGAAACAAACATTTAGACAACCTCGACAACTCTATGAGTCAGAACATTCTTGAATTTACTAATATTTTGTCCAAAAGGTTTTGCAGCTTGCAAAGAGTGAAATCTTGTCAGCATATAGCATGAAACAAACATTTAGACAACCTCGACAACTCTATGAGTCAGAAAATTCTTGAATTTACTAATCTTTTCTCCAAAACGTTTTGCCAGATCTAGTACATGTATTCTCATGAAAATCGTACATGAACAAGTTGAATCTTATCTAGACGGAGAGGTTAATATTGTTGAATGATTTACAACTGTTTATCCTGATATGGTAAAAGGTTTGTTGAAGCAACCAGAATGTGTGGACTCACACTGCTGATAGTTGCTAGGATATCGTGGAATTCCGTGGCAGATTCAATGCCTTAATTCATGCGCTTGTCTACAATGATTGTGTCGGATATACAAGGCGATGTAATAGTTAATTAACTTTGGTCCGATACAGTAAGTGAAATTCTTTTGAAAACTGGTTACTTAATGTAATTGGTATTATGTGCTTTTGAAGGAAAACATTGTTATAAATATATATCTGTTTAGAACATAAGAGCATTTAAATTATCGGCGCTGAATAACACTAAGCAAACAGTATGTATTTAGTTTATACAAATATTATTTTAGCTCGATTGTGAAACAAGTTCTTACAACTTATGTTTAATCACACTCGAGACCTCATTCCTGATGGAATCTGTCGCCACGAGGGTGAGAGAAGAGGCAATGTTGAATTTAAGTGCCTTGCCTAAGGACACAATCGTAAATGGCCACAGCTGAGCTCGAACTCCGGGCCTTTCACACCTGAAGCGAACGCGCTACCACTGTGCTACCACGACTTGCACAAACAGTATGTATCCCAGGCATGGAGGTTATAAAACTTTTCTCAAATCTCATGGTCACGTGATATGGTTGGTTGAGTCTGAGATTTGCTCTTGGCTCAGCCAATCAGAAAGCTTGAGACTGACTTTGAAATGGAAGATATGTTTTATACCAATTGAGCCATTAGTTTGCTTGGATATTTTATGAGCTGGTTTGCAGTAGGTCAGTGGTTCTACCCAGTTGCCTGTCCATGCCTGGATAGCTGCTCCGAGGGGCACCCGGGTCTTCCTCCACTAATAATAGCAGGAGTGTCGCCGTATAATCTGTTTGTGCGACTTTAAACGTCAAAAACAAACAAACAAACAAACAATCCTGATTATATTTAATGTTACAATTTTTCTAACCTCGTGTGTTTCAGGTTTTGAGGGTGTGGGTTATGGAGGAGATGAACTTGACTTCAGTGACAGTATTGCTATGCAACACGACATTAACCATCTCCGTAGCGACCTGCGGCAGACGCAGAACGAATGTCAACATTGGAAAAGTCTTACCAAGAATCAGGCGGTAAGTCTGGTCTTGTTTTATTCGGTGCATAGCAGATTGCTATACTCATGCTCATAAATTATTTACGAATTTTAAACTCGGCAAATATTCTCCTATTCGACGTGGGAACCAGGAGGCTTCAGATTCTCCATGCTCATCTACGACTAGGATGTAGTTCTTTAAATTTCGACCTCCATCGCAAAAACATTGTTGAATCGCCAAATTATGCCTGTGGAGCAATGGAAACAACGATGCATTACCTTACGCAGTGCCCACTCGTCGCCTACTTTTGTCCAATATCCCTTGCGCACCGACAACAAACAATCTTCTGTATGGCGACGATCGTTTACCATTCAAAAACAACAAATCCATCTTTCTAACTGTCCAGGCTTACATTGCAGCTACAAAGAGGTTTGATGCATGATTCGACTACCTGGTGGGTATTCCAGGTCCATCCTTCTTTTCCTGTGTGTCACAGCAACGTATTCATTTCATCCCATTTACTAATTTTCCATACCTTCCAATTCAGTTCACCACCAATTAGTGCACACATGATGACACAGCATGTTACAAATTGCCCCACAAATCACAAGTACGCATACAAGCACCCAAGACCAATCGGGGCTAAAGAACCCAAGACAATGCCCGTCATGTCTCACTAACCGCTCTCAATGCTAACTGTATATTGTAGCATCCTCATGGAAAGGAATTTACATAAGCTCTCAGCTTGTTTTCCAATCCATTTCAGATATCCTGTGTATTTGTATACCGTATAAATATTGAATGAACTGAATAAAATATGTTTAAACTAAACTCAGCAAGTTGGAAATGCTGAAGTTATGGCTACATGTAGTCTAAATATTTTGTTTTCAAAATTCATCTTATTTGCTGAAACTATATACGGTAAATTACACAATTCTCGAAAATTAAGATAGCTATTCAACTACTAAGTGTTTCGAGCTCGCTGGAGCAGGAAGTGTACATTGATGGGATATTGTGGTTATCCAATAACCATGAATCATTCAACAACATCTCGTTCAAAACTATCGGGCAGAGTTTGATCAAACTTTATCTGATGCATCCTGGTATAAACCTCTATTAAGTTTGTTTCAAATTGGATCAATCCATCATAGTCCGCCTCCGTTGTCGAGTGGTTACGGTCGCTGACTTGAATACCACTGTAACCTAGCATCACTTATGTTCACGGGTTTGAGTCCCGCTCAGACCGTGACTCTTTTATATGAAAAAGTTGGCAGCTTCTTACTGAGGTTGGTGCACTGTACTGGTTAACCGCTGGAGCCTGCCCAGGAATCGTGTTGTTAGGTAAACTGCCTGTCGCTCAAATGGGCAACCGGTAACGACGTCAAATAAACTTAATTAAAAAAAAATCAATCCATCAATAATCTATTTATCAGTTTATTTCTTAGTCTGCTGAATAAATTAAACGTAATGTGCAAACAATATAGATCGAGATCAGCTGCGGCATAACGCCATCTCTGATCAGGATCTATGTTGTTTGCTATACAGATAAGTGTTTTAGCTCCACAATCCGAATAACAAACAGCATAGAACCTGATCAGACGGAATGTTCTGTGACATTCTGTGCCGTCTGATCTGGCTCTATGCTGTTTGCAAAAGCGACTTCGATGTGATTAGCAGGGTTAAAGAAAGACCTTTAAATCACACCTCTGAATGACAGGAAATGATCAAGTTAATCAGGAGCATACTCGATTATAATCCGTAACAAATTTGATTAAATTAGGTCAGTCCTTAAAATAACTAGGTCAACTGAAAAAAACACACCTCAGATAATTTTTCATGTTGATCAGAATATATGAATTTGATGAAAACTAGCTTCATTGTCAATAAGCAGTCACATTTGGTGAATAAATTTATCTTGTGAATTATGTTATAAATACAACTCTTAACCCATTCAACACCAAGTAACTGACATGGACTGGTGCATGATATTTTTAGACCAATAAATTAATAAGAAAATTACTTTTAGACCAGTTCATTTACCAAAATGGGTAATTTTGTCTGAAAATAGTAATATTACTAGCAAAAAGTGCAGATCCTGATGAGACGGCTCGTCACGAGCTGGCTCATCTGGATCTACACATTTTGTAAGCCTATTTAGAGGTCTGTGGTGTTGAAAGCGTTAATTTTTCGCATGCTAGCAGTGAACATAACAGTCTAATATATCATGCAATTTCATTAGAATTGCGTAGCAACAACATATTTCTAATGAAATTCCATGACATATTTCCAGTTTTAAATTAGAAATAAGAAAAAACTCATTAATGAATTGTCGTCTGCTACAATTTTATCTGAACTATTTATAGCCGTTATTTTACCCAGCATTCAGAGTTAAGCTGATTCGCAAATATTAAATATGTTCAATCCTAAGATGATTATCAAGTTTCGCATTTCAAGCGATATTTGACCAGGTTTTTATCTTGAAATATTATGTTTGCATTGTGATTCAATGTTTGCATAATTAATCATAGCTCCAAAGCCTAAGTTTTCCTGCCATTTTGCAAATACCATCCCAGTTTTCCTGCCATTTTGCAAATACCATCCCGGAGGTGATAAGAGCCCTTTAGCGTCTCTAGTCTCTGATTAGCTCAATATGATAAAACATAAAATCCTGATCAAATTGCCGACCTTATTTGTGAACTCGGGCTAATATAGAACACCTTATAAGTTGAATATATTGTGTTTTAGGCAATTGCACTCCTAAACATTATACCTAAATATATTGAACAGTATCTATTGTTCATATTTTTCACCGATTTTAGGCAATTGCACTCCTAAACATTATACCTAAATATATTGAACAGTATCTATTGTTCATATTTTTCACCAATTTTAGGCAATTGCACTCCTAAACATTATACCTAAAATATTGAACAGCATCTATTGTTCATATTTTTCACCGATGTTAGGCAATTGCACTCCTAAACATTATACCTAAATATATTGAACAGTATCTATTGTTCATATTTTTCACCGATTTTAGGCAATTGCACTCCTAAACATTATACCTAAAATATTGAACAGCATCTATTGTTCACCGATTTTAGGCAATTGCACTCCTAAACATTATACCTAAAATATTGAACAGCATCTATTGTTCATATTTTTCACCAATTTTAGGCAATTGCACTCCTAAACATTATACCTAAATATATTGAACAGCATCTATTGTTCATATTTTTCACCGATTTTAGGCAATTGCACTCCTAAACATTATACCTAAAATATTGAACAGCATCTATTGTTCATATTTTTCACCGATTTTAGGCAATTGCACTCCTAAACATTATACCTAAAATATTGAACAGCATCATAATATCTGGAGAATCGCCATATGACCTAATTATAACCTAAGCTGTTAGAGCAACTTTAAAACCTCAAAATAAAGAAATAATACTTTCACTTTAACACGATGGACTGGTATTCCAGGGATCGCAGGTTTGATCCCCCGTTCTGACCCTAATAAAATTAACAGTCTTTCAGATGGGACTTTAAACCGAAGTCTCGTGTCGGTGCTGTACATCGTGCACGTAAAAGAACCAGAGAAGACTCTGGAATGGATCTCTGTCTGTATCATTGCACTATCCTCCAAAAATTTAAAACGACTAATCTCTTCAGGAGGTGGCGCTCATATGGGCAACCGGTAGCGACGATAAATAAACGTAAAACACACACATTCACTTGTATCTACCTTGTGCAAATGTTATTTTCATAAAACATAAACCCAATAAATACAGGTAGTATTTAGCATTTAATTTTTTTTAACCCTTTCCCTCATAGGAGCACCTCTTGACGCCATTGCCATTACGACATACATTGACAATGTAGTAGCCAAACCAATCATAATAAAGGCCAGGATCTCATGTAGTCCCAGTAATATCTGTGGAGGCCAGTAATATCTATGAAGGAAATAAATGAGGACCTCCTTAGCCGAGTGGTTAAGATCTTTGACTTTAAATCACTCGCCTCTCAGTTCTGTAGGTTCAAATCCCACTAGGGGTGTCAAATTCTTTCATGTGAGCAAGTATCCAGCTTGCTTGCAAAAGGTCAGTGGTTTTACCAGGGTGCCCACCAGTGCTGCAAATTCTGCTCAGAGGGTCAGCTAGGGGCACCTGGGGTGTTCCTCCACCAATAGCTGCGGAATTTATATGTAAGAATAATCGAATGAAGCACAATCTAACTAGTTTCATTAACCCATTCAACACCAAGTAACTGACATGGACTGGTCCATGATATTTTTCGACCAATAAATGAATAAGAATATTACACTTGGATCAGTTCATTTATCAAAATGGGTAATTTTGTCTAAAAATAGTAATATTACTGGCAAAGAGTGCAGATCCTGATGAGAAGGTTCATCTAGATCTACACTTTGTGTAAGCCTATTTAGAGGTACTATACCAACATATGCTCTCAAGCAAACCATAATACCATGTACAGATGTTATAAATGGTGAGATAGCAACGCCCAGCCTCACTGCTAAATCTCCATTTTGACCTATCTAACAATGATGAAGAATGCCTTTAAAAAAATCATGGATCTAGATCCGTATCACCTCCAAACTCTCATTGGGTCATTTATGACCCGAGGCCCACCCTTCCACCAATTTTCATGAACACCCGTCTATAACGTTTTGCGTAATACTGTTAACAGCTAAACAAACAATTAAATAAAGGGAGATAAAAAACATAACCTCCTGGGTGGAGATAATCGAGTATGTTGTAACTACAGCAAAACTTGTGTAGTGGTCACCACCATTAAGCAGCCAACCTGTATTAAGCAGCCAGTTTCCAGATTCCCAATACAATGTTTAGTTATACATTTGACCTCTATTGAGCAACCACCTGTGTTAAGCAGCCACTTTCTGTGATTCACTTGGCTGGCTGCTTAACACAGGTCTGACTGTATGCCTATTGCCTTCATAAAATCCAGTTGAAGCACGTTTGCAAGAGCGCAAAGTAAATTCCCTTCATTCTCCATGTGTATATTGACATAGTCAAATATTTAATTTTGGTGCTGGTTGTAAAAAGCTTTTAATCTAACTTAGCTCTTTGTACACTAGCTGTGAAAATAACTGTCAAATAGTTTATGCAAATTTATTTTAGCTCGATTGCGAAACAAGTTCTTACAACTTATATTAATCGCTTTTCGAGACCTTATTCCTGATGTAATCCATCGCCATGAGGGAGAGAGGAGGCAATGTGGAATTTAAATGCCTTGCCTAAGGGCGCAATCATAGCGGCCCAGCCTGAGGCTCGAACTCCAGGGTTTTCGCACCTGAAGTGAACACGCTACCACTGTGCTATCATGACTTCCACATAGTAGTCAAATATGTCATGGTATTACCATAGTTTTGAGTTACAAATAAGAAAAGCACATTAATGAATTGTCGTCTGCTGCAATTATTTGAACTATTTATAGCCTTTATATTACCCAGCATGCAAAGAGTTAAGCATGTATGTATCAGCTAACGTGTTTGGCTACATCAAACGTTTATTTGTACAGTATTTGTACAGTCTTGAGTACTGAGGAAATATCTTGGCTTTCGTTTCACACAAGATAATGGAGGTCGAGTGCTTTATCTCTTGGCGGGAGTTTACTTCCTTTACGATCCTGGAATCCATTTTATCGTGGCTCAACTTTTTTCTTATCTAATTCAATTTTTGAATAGGCTATAAATTACTATCTAGCTATGAACATTGGGCCACGTGTATTCCAGTAGGTACAATTTAAGTTGGGATTCGGAGGTGTTGGTGGATACGTTGCCTGCAGAACTCCATCCAGTAGTTACAATTTAAGTTGGGATTCGGAGGTGTGGGTGGATACGCTGCCTGCAGAACTCCGTCCAGTAGTTACAATTTAAGTTGGGATTCAGAGAGGTGTGGGTGGATATGTTGCCTGCAGAACTCCATCCAGTAGTTACAATTTAAGTTGGGATTCAGAGAGGTGTGGGTGGATACGTTGCCTGCAGAACTCCATCCAGTAGTTACAATTTAAGTTGGGATTCGGAGAGGTGTGGGGTGGATACGCTGCCTGCAGAACTCCATCCAGTAGTTACAATTTAAGTTGGGATTCGGAGGTGTGGGTGGATACGCTGCCTGCAGAACTCCATCCAGTAGGTACAATTTAAGTTGGGATTCGGAGGTGTGGGTGGATACGCTGCCTGCAGAACTCCATCCAGTAGCTACAATTTAAGTTACAATATATATATTCATGTATGTCGTATTGTAATGTATGGGTGAGATAACTCTTTGCACACTATCTGTGAAAATAACAGTGAAATATGTCATTACAACACAGTTCTAATGAAATTGCATGACGTATTCCAGAGGTTTGAGCTGTAAATGTTACAATTGTGTAGTTTAGTTTAAACTTTATTTATCTTACAACGATTGCGAAGCAAGTTTTAACAACTTATATTAATCACTCTCGTTGGCATGGATGAAAACGTAAATGTGGTCATTCATGTGGGAGGAAACCGGAGAAAACCCATCTGTCCAATCTGGCGACCACCTCACAAGCCATTTAAATTCTACCTTGCATCTTCTCTCTCCCTCGTTGCAATGGATTCCATCAGGAATGATGTCACGAGAATACTTAAGATAAGTTGTAGGAACTTGTTTCGCAATCGAGCTAAAAAATTTAATTTGTATAAACTAGAGGTTTCATTTACAAAGAAGAAAAACACATTAATGAATTTTCGTCTGCTACAATTATTTGAAATATTAATAGTAGTTATATTACCCAGCATGCAAAGATGTAATGGAGTCAGTTACAGTGTGATATCATCAGTGGGGCTAAGCTGCTAGAGTGGAAGTCGTGATAGCGCAGTGGATGCACGTTCGCTTCAGGTGCGAAAGGTCCGGAGTTCGAGTCCCGCTGTAGCCGTTACGATTGTGCCCTTAGGCAAGGCATTTAAATTCCACGTTGCCTCTTCTCTCTCCCTCGTGGCGATGGATTCCATCAGGAATGAGGTCTCAAGAGTGATTTATATAAGTTGAAATAACTTGTTTCGCAATCGAGCTAAAATAAATTTGTATAAATAATGCTGCCTCTATTCAGTGTGATATCATCAGTGGGGCTAAGCTGCTGTTGCTGTCTCTATTCAGTGTGCTATCATCAGTGGGGCTAAGCTGCTGCCTCTATTCAGCAGGGCTCATTCTAGGTCATAATTAATGGGAGAAGTGAGACAGCCCGAAATTCCACCCTTAAATTGTGTTATTTTTTTATATATTATTTTAACAAAATAAGGTTAAAAGTCACAATTTGACAATTTTGAATAGGAGTGCGTTTTACTGGGCCAGTGTATCTTACTGGACAATATTTTGTAATTATGAAAATTGTAAAATAAGAAAATGTTTATTTTTTTTTTTTTTTGGGGGGGGGGGGAAGGGGGAGGCGAAGCTAGGGTCCCTTATTTCGCCCCATTTTTTTTTAGGGAGGCGAAGTCAGGGTCCCTTGTATTTCGTCCCAGTCACTCTCTAGAATGAGCCCTGATTCAGTTATAATGTACCTGGTACGGTTAATTCAGCTAATCATGTGCTGTGTGGGTTATATGAATGACATTTTAGCATTGTGATGTTATAAAATGGTGATTCAATGAGAACGTTATTAACAACTACATGTTAAGATAAGGGAATATAGAAAACATTGTCAAATTTGTAAGCAGTATGATAGCGAGTATTATCTTGATGGATTATTTTGTTGATCGGGTTTGTGACTTGTCTCCCCAGCGACAGTCAGATGTTGACTATAATGGTGTGGAAGAATAATTTGTTCATGATATGGAAATGTTTATTACATAAAGTGGATTAAGCATTTCGTTGACTCTTTTCGTGCTGGGTAAAATAATGGCTATAAATAGTTCAAATAATTGTAGCAGACGACAGTTCATAATGTGTTTTATTTCTTTGTAACTGAAAACTCTGGAAATATGTCATGAAATTTCATTAGAATTGTGCGTTTTTTATGTTATATAAAGTGGATTAAACATTTCGTTAACTCTTTGCATGCTGGGTAAAATAAAAGCTATAAATAGCAGACGACAGTTGTGTATTTCTTATTTGTAACTGAAAACTCTGCAAATATATCAGGGATCATTCTAGAGGGCGATGTGGGCAAACTTGTCGCCCTAGGGACCCTTGACTTCACACTCTGGGGGCCCCACTTCTCCCTAAAAAAAAAAAAAATATTTGAAATCTCTCATAAAAGGCATAGCACCGCGGCTGATCTGTATCTATGTTGCTTGCACATTCCTTTCAATTTATTCAGCATTTCAGGGATCATTCTAGAGGGCGATGTGGGCAAAATTTTCGCCCTAGGGACCCTGACTTCGCCCTTTGGGGGCCCCACTTCTCCATATCTTTTGGTTTTTACGATTTTCAAACAAAACTCTATCTTGTAAGATACACAGGCCCATTATAAAGCACTCCTTCTATTCAAATGTTGTACTCCTTCTATAAAGCACTCCTTCTATTCAAATGTTGTATTTAATGGTTGTACTGTGCATTTTAACTCTATTTTGCAGAAGTATATTAAAGAACACCATTTAAGGAAGCAACCACTCCCAAAAAATTCTGACCTAGAATGAACCCTGTATATCATGAAATTTCATTAGAATTGTGTCGTTTACGCATGACTTATTTGACTGGGATTTTCGTCGCTAGTGTGCAAAGAGTTAATTATGAGTCAAAGTGGAAGTTTAATTAATGGATAACTACAATTGACTATGTTGTTATTGGTTTCTCGGAAAGATGGCCTTGAAGACAATGGGAGATATTTTATTGGATTTTGTAGTATTTTCACCGCATGAGCTGTAGTAGCAAATTTATACAATATTATATCCTTCTGTTTTCACTGAAACCCGGATATTACACACTTACCAGTAAGATCGTCTAGGAAACATTGCATTGATTGTTTAAGTCAAGGTCCGACATGCATTGTGTGTAAAAGTGACATTTATTTAGTATGAGCTAAGTAGTGGAAGTCGTGATAGTTCAGTGGTAGCGTGTTCGCGCCATGTGTGAAAGGCCCGGAGTTCGAGCCCCGCTGGAGCCGTTACGTTACTGCCCTTAGGCAAGGCATTTAAGTTCCACATGCCTCTTCTCTCTCCCTCGTGGTGATGGATTCCATCAGGAATGAGGTCTCGAGAGTGATTAATATAAGTTGTAAGAACTTGTTTCGCAATCGAGCTAATATAAATTTGTATTTCGTAAGAGATAATTATAATGAAGACTTTTAACTGCTGAAATAAAACATGTGAGACGAATACATTGTGATTAGATAATTGGATAAAATGAATTAAGTGGATTCATTGAGAAATGAACACATTAATACCGCTGCCTTCATTCAGGAACAATTAATACCTGTAATTGTGTAAGTTTTGAGTGCTACTTGAAGTTATTTAATTTGATTTTTTTTTTCAAACAAATATCTCGCGAATTTAGTGGGTGTATAGTGTATACCATATAATATGTTGATGACCAGTAGTAACACACATAGCATATGCCAGATACAGCAGCTAAAGTAAAATAACGCGTTTAAAGGACGTACAGTATTCTGTTGTCATTTATAGGACATATCTCAGTGTTCTGTGGTCATATATAGGACATATCTCAGTGTTCTGTGGTCATTTATAGGACATATCTCGGTGTTCTGTGGTCATTTATAGGACATATCTCAGTGTTCTGTGGTCATTTATAGGACATATCTCAGTGTACTGTGGTCATTTATAGGACATATCTCAGTGTACTGTGGTCATTTATAGGACATATCTCAGTGTTCTGTGGTCATTTATAGGACATATCTCAGTGTTCTGTTGTCATTTATAGGACATATCTCAGTGTTCTGTAGTCATTTATAGGACATATCTCACTGTTCTGTGGTCATTTATAGGACGTTACTCAGTATTCTGTTGTCATTTATAGGACATATCTCAGTGTTCTGTGGTCATTTATAGGACATATCTCAGTGTTCTGTTGTCATTTATAGGACATATCTCAGTGTTCTGTGGTCATTTATAGGACGTATCTCAGTGTTCTGTGGTCATTTATAGGATGTATCTCAGTGTACTGTGGTCATTTATAGGACATATCTCAGTGTTCTGTGGTCATTTATAGGACATATCTCAGTATTCTGTTGTCATTTATAGGACATATCTCAGTGTTCTGTGGTCATTTATAGGACATATCTCCGTGTTCTGTGGTCATTTATAGGACATATCTCAGTATTCTGTTGTCATTTATAGCACATATCTCAGTGTTCTGTGGTCATTTATAGGACATATCTCAGTGTTCTGTTGTCATTTATAGGACATATCTCAGTGTTCTGTTGTCATTTATAGGACATATCTCAGTGTTCTGTTGTCATTTATAGGACATATCTCAGTGTTCTGTGGTCATTTATAGGACGTATCTCAGTGTTCTGTGGTCATTTATAGGATGTATCTCAGTGTACTGTGGTCATTTATAGGACATATCTCAGTGTTCTGTGGTCATTTATAGGACATATCTCATTGTTCTGTAGTCATTTATAGGACATATCTCAGTATTCTGTTGTCATTTATAGGACATATCTCGCTGTTCTGTGGTCATTTATAGGACATTACTCAGTATTCTGTTGTCATTTATAGGACATATCTCAGTGTTCTGTGGTCATTTATAGGACATATCTCAGTATTCTGTGGTCATTTATAGGACATATCTCAGTGTTCTGTTGTCATTTATAGGACATTTCTCAGTGTTCTGTGGTCATTTATAGGACATATCTCAGTGTTCGGTGGTCATTTATAGGACGTATCTCAGTGTACTGTGGTCATTTATAGGACATATCTCAGTGTTCTGTGGTCATTTATAGGACATATCTCAGTGTTCTGTTGTCATTTATAGGACATATCTCAGTGTTCTGTGGTCATTTATAGGACATATCTCAGTGTTCTGTGGTCATTTATAGGACATATCTCAGTGTTCGGTGGTCATTTATAGGACATATCTCGGTGTTCTGTGGTTGTTTATAGGACATATCTCACTGTTTATAGACAGACCTTTCTACCATACTTGCTTGTAATGACTCGATAATGTAGTTTAACATTCACGATACATTTGGCTATTACACGGATGTGGGACAATCTTGGTGTCGATAAACACAGGTATTAGAAACATTGATCATTGTTTCTGTAAATAAACAAAACAGTGCAAACTTTTCAATTATCTTTAATTATATGAGCTATAATTTTATTTCATCAACTTGATTGTTTCTATTCAATATTTGACGTAATATTATAAATACAATAGGCCGTTTGAAGCATATTTTATTGTTTTATTGCAACTAATTACTCAATTATCCCGATCAAGTGTCAATCAAATAAAGATCAGCCCCCATATAACACGCTTAATACATACACCAATCAATTTTAACTATACACCAATCAATTTTAACCATACATGAATGCCTCAGTTGTCTTGGCTGTCAATCTAAATTATCTCGGGTAGGTTACTGGCGATAATTAGTCTATCACAGCCTGTCTGTGTTTGCATTTCAATTCTTATTGTTCTATTCATCTTCTAAAGTCGCCAATTACAGGTACATATGGTTATGTATAAAATAAAACACCAATTAAATATCTTAAGAGGCCGACTGTATTGGAAACTTCTCAGTTTTGTAGCTTTGAATAGGTCAAGGGGCTAATTGTTCTACTCAATTACTGATTAGACAGACTGTCGATGCCGACCGGAGTCGTTAACAATAAACTGGAGCCGGTAGTAAATAATAATAAATCAATAGATAATAATCGAAAGTCTATAAACTATATTAAGTTTAAATATTATATGTGAACATTATTCACAGGGCACGAGTAGTCAATCTAATTATGGTGTACCGTACACCGGAATTGAATAAGGCCGATTCAATTACATATTCAAAATGGTGGCACAACAAATAAAACGGTCTTGAAACATAAATAAAAATGTCACAACGTATCAATTTAAAAGTATTTATTGATATTTTACACATATTTGAAGAGGTGTTGTCGTTTTTGAACGATCCAAACAGTAACTTAATGATTGTGCATCACAGACGCAAAAATGGAATCTGTTGACGACTGCAGAAGTGACGGTCGGAAAAATGACCATTAAAATGGCGTCTCTATCGTTTCGGGTTCGATTTTCGGAGGTGATGGACAGATTTTTTTCTAATTTTTTTTGTATACCTCGCTTATAAGACGCCCCCTTCTTAGAAGTTGATTTTTGAGTCAAAAATCTGCATCTTATAGTCGAGAAAATACGGTACTTGAAAAAAGTGCAGATCCTGATGAGACGGCTCGTCACGAGCCGGCTCATCTGGATCTACACTTTTTTGTAAGCCAATTTAGAGGTCTGTGGTGTTGAAAGGGTCAATAATCATTTACATTATGAACCATGGAATAAACCGGGACACAAACTGTTGCGTATCATTGCCCTTTTTTACGATTTGTAATGGAATAAAGTTCATTCAAAAATGAGAGAGAGAAAAACCATGATTGTCGTAACGAATGTCGAGTCCACAAAGTACCATCGACTTGTGGAATGATCCAGCTTAAAATCAGCTTTTTCAAGCCAAGGCTTCCCCCTAGACTTGTGACTGAGATCGACTTATGGCCCGTAATATACGGTATTTCACTATGGGATCAAATAAAATATGACATTCTCTGATCAAAGCCTATTCTTCAACATAACAAACAGGGCCACAACCATAAAGTCAACAACATCTATAGATGTATAGAGATTAGGAGAATTTAAAACTTGATCATTGTCCAGGAATGCTTGACTAGGTGGCTTAGTTTGGTATATTTTGACCAGTGTCATACAGATGTTTGGTATAAACTAGGTTATAGGAGATAAGATAGTTAAAGTCAGGTGTATGACCATAATCTATAGTCATAGTGCTGATATAGTATGTCAGTTCTGATACATAGACCATCAACTATGCTTACATCTGGTTCTCCGTGTCACCGCACTGGTAACGACAGATGGTTTAACATTGCGGACCACACAGGAAGTCGACTTTTAATGTACATTTGATGTGTTATGCTACTATATACGTATGTATGTATGTTGCATTTATGTCAAACCCCTTGCAGGTACCTAGACATGTTGTATTTTCTTGTCAGGCTTAGTTCATACAGATTTACTTTAGCTTGATTGCGAAGCAAGTTCTTACAACTTATATTAATCACTCTCCTCATTACTGATGGAATCCATCGCCACGAGGGAGAAAGAAGAGGCAATGTGGAATTTAATAAATGCCTTGCCTAAGGGCACAATCGTAATGGCTCCAGCGAGACTCAAACTTTGGGCTTTTCGAATTTCAAGCGAACATGCTCCTACTGCGCCATCACGACTTCCACGTCAGGCTTAGCCGCACTAAGCAGTTATTTATGAGATGCTTGCTCAAGGACACTTAATATACATGCCCTTACCAAGTATTGAACCCGGGACCCTTTGATTCCACATGACCACGGATGGCACTTGTGCAGAACACAAGCAGACGTAACAGCTAGTGATTGGTGCTGAAAATAAAAAATATATTAAGTTTTTATAGAAGACATGTTTATGTGCTTTTATAAATTGGGCTGAAAAAGTAAAAAAGATAAATATTATAAAAATGTTCTATAGAAAAGATAAAGAGAATTAATTATATTCTCCTATATATGAGGCTATGTCAATAAATATTTTAATAGTCACCTTTTTGTTTTGTAATGATTTGCAGATGTTGTAAAAGGGGAACCAGAAATTTAAAACTGTAATTGCCTGCATTATATATTGGGAGTATTCAATGTTTTGTGTATTGAATTGTAACCACATTTACATGACAGTAGGTTAAGCTCTACCTAGTACTAGACCTGGATGCTATTCATTCGAGAGATTTATTATGTTCGCCCATATTTATACAATTTCATTTCCTGTAATTAAAACAGTACTAAATAGTAAATTGCCTATATTATAAGATTATAACTGTATTATCTATTGGGGAAAATACTATTATTATTTTTTATTATGTTTTTATTTTATTTTGTTTGTCCGTGCAAAAATATCTGATGTTACAGAAGATGCATATATACATGTATTGACATTCTAGATAACGTCTGAGAGACAGGATTGACAAATTTGATTGGTATATTTTCAGAACTTGGAAGATGGGGCAGTTTTCCGTGATCACAAAGAACACGAGTCAAATCTCCAAAAGGAAATACAAGTATGAATTTACAAAGTCTTTGACTAGCCGCTATATGACATTTATAGTTTATACACGTCTGCTTCTCAGTGACGTCTGCAAAATACGTACAAATTTATTTTAGCTTGATTGTGAAAGAAGTTCTAACGACATTAGTCTCGAGACCTCATTACTGAAGTTCTTACAAATCTCGAGACCTCATAACTGAAGTTCTTACAACATTAGCCTCGAGACCTCATAACTGAAGTTCTTACAACATTAGCCTCGAGAACTCATTACTGAAGTTCTTACAACATTAGCCTTGATACCTCATAACTGAAGTTCTTACAAATCTCGAGACCTCATAACTGAAGTTCTTACAACATTAGCCTCGATACCTCATAACTGAAGTTCTTACAACATTAGCCTCGAGACCTCATTACTGTAGTTCTTACAACATTAGCCTCAAGACCTCATTACTGAAGTTCTTACAACATTAGCCTTGAGACCTCATTATTGAAGTTCTTACAACATTAGCCTCGATACCTCATTACTGAAGTTCTTACAACATTTGTCTCGAGACCTCATAACTGAAGTTCTTACAACATTAGCCTCGAGACCTCATAACTGAAGTTCTTACAACATTAGCCTCGAGACCTCATTACTGAAGTTCTTACAACATTAGCCTCGAGACCTCATAACTGAAGTTCTTACAACATTAGCCTCGAGACCTCATTGAGACCTCATTACTGAAGTTCTTACAACATTAGCCTTGAGACCTCATTACTGAAGTTCTTACAACAATAGTCTCGAGACCTCATTACTGAAGTTCTTACAACATTAGTCTCGAGACCTCATTACTGAAGTTCTTACAACAATAGTCTCGAGACCTCATTACTGAAGTTCTTACAACATTAGCCTCGAGACCTCATAACTGAAGTTCTTACAACATTAGCCTCGAGACCTCATTACTGAAGTTCTTACAACATTAGCCTCGAGACCTCATTACTGAAGTTCTTACAACATTAGCCTTGAGACCTCATTACTGAAGTTCTTACAACAATAGTCTTGAGACCTCATTACTGAAGTTCTTACAACAATAGCCTTGAGACCTCATTACTGAAGTTCTTACAACATTAGTCTCGAGACCTCATTACTGAAGTTCTTACAACATTAGTCTCGAGACCTCATTACTGAAGTTCTTACAACAATAGTCTCGAGACCTCATTACTGAAGTTCTTACAACAATAGCCTTGAGACCTCATTACTGAAGTTCTTACAACAATAGCCTTGAGACCTCATTACTGAAGTTCTTACAAATCTCGAGACCTCATTACTGAAGTTCTTACAACAATAGCCTTGAGACCTCATTACTGAAGTTCTTACAACAATAGCCTTGAGACCTCATTACTGAAGTTCTTACAACATTAGTCTTGAGACCTCATTACTGAAGTTCTTACAAATCTCGAGACCTCATTACTGAAGTTCTTACAACATTAGTCTCGAGACCTCATTACTGAAGTTCTTGCAACATTAGCCTTGAGACCTCATTACTGAAGTTCTTACAACATTTGTCTCGAGACCTCATTACTGAAGTTCTTATGACATTAGTCTCGAGACCTCATAATTGAAGTTCTTACAACATTAGCCTCGAGACCTCATTACTGAAGTTCTTACAACATTAGCCTCGAGACCTCATTACTGAAGTTCTTACAACATTAGCCTTGAGACCTCATTACTGAAGTTCTTACAACAATAGTCTTGAGACCTCATTACTGAAGTTCTTACAACAATAGCCTTGAGACCTCATTACTGAAGTTCTTACAACATTAGTCTCGAGACCTCATTACTGAAGTTCTTACAACATTAGTCTCGAGACCTCATTACTGAAGTTCTTACAACAATAGTCTCGAGACCTCATTACTGAAGTTCTTACAACAATAGCCTTGAGACCTCATTACTGAAGTTCTTACAACAATAGCCTTGAGACCTCATTACTGAAGTTCTTACAAATCTCGAGACCTCATTACTGAAGTTCTTACAACAATAGCCTTGAGACCTCATTACTGAAGTTCTTACAACAATAGCCTTGAGACCTCATTACTGAAGTTCTTACAACATTAGTCTTGAGACCTCATTACTGAAGTTCTTACAAATCTCGAGACCTCATTACTGAAGTTCTTACAACATTAGTCTCGAGACCTCATTACTGAAGTTCTTGCAACATTAGCCTTGAGACCTCATTACTGAAGTTCTTACAACATTTGTCTCGAGACCTCATTACTGAAGTTCTTACGACATTAGTCTCGAGACCTCATTACTGAAGTTCTTACAACATTAGTCTCGAGACCTGATGGATAACCAATTGTCTCCCTTAATCACTGTGGGATAATTTCAAGTTGTGTGACTCCAAATATAGAAAGAAGAAAGAAAAACAAACAAACAAACTGTTACTATTAAAACTAAATTAATCGCCTAGGAAAACATTATCATTACCAATGAGAGATATCTGTCAGTTACTTCCCCTGAATACTCAATAAAAGTAGATAGGTCCTATTAACCCTTTCCTTCATAGAAGCACCTCTTGACGCCATTACCAATAAGACATACATTGACAATGTAGTAGTCAAACCATTGTTCATAATTAAGGCCAGAATCTCATGTAGTCCCAGTAATATCTATGGAGGTGGGATATATATGGCCACTACTTATCCACTGCATGATAGCTAAATGGCTGTCGTTTGTATGGAGAAATAATAGTGTATTAACCTAAATCTCTATGAAGGAAAGGGTTAAGTGTTTTCCTCTGTTTTTATCGTTGTTTCCTTTGCACAACATGCTATCAATTTTATTCCATTATCGCTTTATATGATTATTAAATTACTAGATCATGACAGATCTCATACAGTATATGCAATGGGTACTTATTTGTAAAAGAATGTTATTAGTAAATTAACACGATTTTGATGAAATTACATTTATCATACCGCAATATCTGGTTAGAGAACAACAGTAAAAACAAAGGATTCCAACCAAAAGGACCTATTCACATTTTGGAATAAATCAGACTTTATCTGCCAAAGGAGGTAATAGAAAATTAGAGATATCTCTTATTACTTGTTTTCTGATTATTTTGTGTTCACTCTGAGATAATTGTTGTAGGACCTTCAACGACAGCTGGCTCACGAGAAGGACACACAGCAACACGAGTTGTCTACCTTGCAGGATGCCCAAACACACAAGATCGCTCAGATGCGGAAAAAACACAAAGAGGAGGTTGCAGAATTCAGATCGAAGATGCAGGAAATGGACTGGGGGTCTGAGGGCTGGGAAACTGAGGTAATGGGATAGACATAGAATAAAATATTGGGGAGCAAAAATTATAAAAAATAAACACATACCGTCAAACTTGTATTAAACCGTAACCTGTCGATCACAGCTAAAGTCGCTTTTGCAAACAACAGAATGTGCCATGCCGTTTGATCAGGCTCTATGCTGTTTGCTATTCGGATAGTGGAGCTAAAACACTTGTCTGAATAGGAAACAGCATAGATGTGCCGCGGCTGATCTGGATCTATGTTTTTTGCACATTCCGTTTAATATTATTCGGCAGTAGCGCTCAATATAAAAGTGCACATGTTTTTTTATTGTGTCAATATATGATTCTAACGTTACTTCATATTTTGTTCCTATAAACAAAGAACAAATATACCATTGTTAAAAAATAACACATATTTATTTTATGCTAATTGATGAAATACAGTGTTCTATCAGTGAGATATAATCCATATCACTCACCGCATATCACTCACCGCATATCACTCACTGTATTTTGTCGGTGTCATTTAATTTTCACCGTTTACCTGGCTTCAATGACACTATTTACCTGTATTATTGATTTTGTTATGAAACAAATCAAAAGCGAAATACAACTGACAATGTCTTGAAATTTGTTAGTGCAAATTGTAACAATAAATCCAATAAATGTTTTCATGTATTTTTCCTTGATTCAATTTTAAATTCAAGATGGCGGCATATTTGTGTATCGACTCACGATGTATAGTCGTCAATGTATTCATTCGCGCAAAAAAACACGGCGGCCAGCTATTTCAATTTCTTCATTTTTTTGTTTTTCACCAATTAGCATAAAATAAAAAGAAAATTTGTTTGTTTTGAGTGAATATGGAATATATCTCACTTCGTAGTGAGAACATTTATCCTCTATTTATTCGTTTGTAGCATTATATTGAGTCATGTTAGAATGGAAATAATTATCAATCTGACATGCTGAAAATATTTTGAGTCCATCGTTGTGAATTGTGTCTGATGATTTCACTTTAACACGGTGGTCAGGTGCCAGAGGAGACAACCAGCCTGAAGACTACTATTACCTCATTGAGGGAGGAAATCTCCACCCTGAAATCAGACAGAGAATCACACTTGAAGCAGATAAGTAGTCTGACAGAGGCAGTGGAAATGTACCGGTCTGATATAGTTGTAAAACAGGCACACAGTCTGCATTTAGAGAATCAGCTTAAAGGTTAGTTACATAAAGAAAGAAAGATAGATAACCAGTCTGATCTAGACAGTCATTGAGTTGAAGCTTGCATAGTGGTAAAGCTGTCACACAGAGAACAAGTCTAACAGGAAGTCGTGATAGCGCAGTGGTAGCGTATTCGCTTCAGGTGCGAAAGGCCCAGAGTTCGAGCCCCGCTGGAGCCGTTACGATTGTGCCCTTAGGCAAGGCATTTAAATTCCACGTTGCCTCTTCTCTCTCCCTCGTGGCGATGGATTCCATCAGGAATGAGGTCTCGAGAGTGATTACTATAAGTTGAAAGAACTTGTTTCGCAATCGAGCTAAAATAAATTTGTATTAACTAAACTAAACTCCAAAAAACAAACAAACATTATATTCCTTTCTTCATTATTGGTAATTACAGTGAAACCTGTGTTAAGCAGCCAGCCAAGGGAATCACAGAAAGTGGCTGCTTAGCACAGGTGGCTGCTTAATAGAGAGCAAATGTATAATAAGACTACATATTGGGAATCTGGAAACTGGCTGCTTAATACAGAGTGGCTGCTTAATAGAGAGCAAATGTATAATAAGACGACATATTGGGAATCTGGAAACTGGCTGCTTAATACAGAGTGGCTGCTTAATAGAGAGCAAATGTATAATAAGACGACATATTGGGAATCTGGAAACTGGCTGCTTAATACAGAGTGGCTGCTTAATAGAGAGCAAATGTATAATAAGACAACATATTGGGAATCTGGAAACTGGCTGCTTAATACAGAGTGGCTGCTTAATAGAGGTGACCCCAAACACAGGGTTGACTGTTCTGACTGTATACCATCAATTCAACTCTGTCTTTCATTTTAATCCTTTTTCTATATTTTGATTATGTGTGATGTATGCATTGTTCAATATGTATTATATTGGGAAATAAAATATGTTTAAACTAATTTATCTCCCTTTGAATGTTTTCAGTGGCGAAGGAGGCGATAACGCAACTGGAGGAGGATGGAGATCAGGTGGGCAGAGATTTAGTGGACACTAAACAGCGGCTCTTAGATCAGCTGGATGCAAACCATGTAAACGACAATGACCACGCCCATTTACACACGCCCATTTACCACACCCAGTCATTGTTGCATGCTTGTTGTGGCTTGTTTTTTTGTTGTGCTTGACATGTCATAGTGTTAGCATGCATGTTTTTATAGAAGTTTCTGAAATTTTACTCTTTTCTTGGAATGACTGTGTAGATAGGCTTAAACGTTTTTACGGAGATCTACAACTTTTTCAAAGGCGTATATGTATGTCCGATGAATTTTATTCGATCGTTGCATTTTATACTTATTTCCATAAAATGTTGAATATTTATAAGATTGTTAGATGTACGCCGTGAAGAGCATCGGAGGAGAATATAGAGTATAGTCGTGATAGCGCAGTGGTAGCACGTTCACTTCAGGTGCGAAATGTCAGGAGTTTGAGCCCCGCTGGAGCCATTATGATTATACCCTTAGGCAAGGCATTTAAATTCCACAGTGCCTCTTCTCTCTCCCTCGTGGCGATGAATTCCATTAGGAATGAGATCTCAAGCGTGATTAATATAAGTTGTTTCGCAAGAACTTGTTTTGCAATCGAGCTAATATAAATTTGTATCAACTAATAAAGAGTTGAGGACGTCCGGTCCTATTTAGCATGTTATACGTACAGAATGCATGCTTTGGTATTGTGCATTTTGAATACTTGGAATATTTTCCCTATTAACTTGTACTAATGTAAGTTTATGACCTGCACGTGCACGTGCTATCTAAATGAGGTGAAGAAGTGGTTTCTGTGTTTGGTTTGCATCCAGTTAACTCTCCTAGCCCTCTCCTAGCCCTCTCCTAGCGCTCTCCTAGTGCTCTCCTAGCCCTCTCCTAGCCCTCTCCTAGCCCTAGCCCTCTCCTAGCCTTTAACTCCATCCCGACCCCTATATTATCTACTTCTAATATACATGCCCTGTTTAAAATCATATTCCTGTTCAAACTGCTTGTCACAATTTCCAAATATGTTGCTATCATATAATTTCCAAATATGTTGCTATCATACGATTTCCAAATATGTTGCTATCATATAATTTCCAAATATGTTGCTATCATATAATTTCCAAATATGTTGCTATCATACGATTTCCAAATATGTTGCTATCATATAATTTCCAAATATGTTGCTATCATATAATTTCCAAATATGTTGCTATCATACGATTTCCAAATATGTTGCTATCATATAATTTCCAAATATGTTGCTATCATATAATTTCCAAATATGTTGCTGTCATACAATTTCCAAATATGTTGCTGTCATATAACTGTCATACAATTTGCATTCTGGTCTCTTCCATAACTCTGTTTCTCTGAAACAAACCACAATAGCAATGAAATGAATGTACAAATGTATGTACATCACATTTAGCACGTTTTAGTAAAAGTCTTGGCAATGGGAAACTTGCATACAGTCAAAGTTACAGTTATGTTAAGCAGCCAGCCACGGGAATCACAGCAAGTTGCTGCTTATCCCATTTCATTCTGGATACATTTAAAGACGTTTGCAAACAACATAGATCCAGATCAGCCGCAGCGTGATGCTGCATGCTGATCAGGATCTATGTTGTTTGCTACATAGCCAAGTGTCTTAGCAAGATCATCTGAATAGCAAAGAACATAGAGCCTGATCAGACGGAACGTTCCATGGTGGCTGATCAGGCTCTATGTTCTTTGCAAATACTGTTTGAACGGTATCCAGAAAAGTAGGGGGGAGTTATATTATAGGCGAGATCGTCATATAGGTGAGTATGGATTGTAGTCATTTTATGTTTTGGAGAATAGGGCTTGATACACCAGATGCGTCATTTACATGCCCCGTGTATAGCACCGATACATGAGACCTCGGTTATTCGTCCATTCTGAAAGGTTGTTAATATTATTAGGGTCAGATGGGAGACTATATTTAATGACGTGTGTGAATGTATATCTCCTGCATGCTGTAGTTTCCTGTGTAGTATTATCATAGCCTCCTGGTGTTATCCTAAATTTCCATTTCATACTTTTTAAAAGGTAGCAATTGAGATTTAATTTGGTTTCGTTTTGCATGCATTTTATATAAGTTGTCATTTTTTAGAGTTTTGTTTCATATTTTGTCAGCCAGCATTTTTTGTTTTTAATACGTGATGACATAAGCATTGTAAATTTGAGGTAATTACGAATTTCCAAATTTGATTTATAGTTAATTTACATGTGTCGTGTTTGTTTTACGTTTATTTATCATCGCTACTAGTTGCCCATATGAGTGACGCCTCCTGAAGAGATTAGTCATTTTAGATTTTTGGAGGATAGTGCAATGATACAGACAGAGACCCATTTCAGAGTCTCCTCTGGTTCTTTTACGTGCACGGTGTACAGCACCGACACGAGACCTTGGTTTAAAGTCCCATCTGAAAGACTGTTAATTTTATTAGGGTCAGATGGTGGATCGAACCTGCGAGATCCCTGGGTTTCCAGTCCAGCATGTTACTGCTGGACTACAGATCAGTCTGTTGTGGGTCTTCTCTCAATTGTAGCATGTTTTATATGGATGTTAGGGTTTTCAGCAACAGTAGTTAGGCCTGTGTTAGGATCATCTTTCCTGTGTTACTAAGTTGACTTCTTATTTCTTTGCATGATGGGTAAAATAAAGGCTATAAATAGTTGAAATAAATATATGTAAAGGGATGTAACTGCAAATACTAATGTCAGATCAAAATCAGGTAATAAATATATGTAAAGGGATGTATGTAACTGCAAATACTAATGTCAGATCAAAATCAGGTAATTTGTAGGCAGTTCTTCAATATTTCTAATGTGGAAGTCGTGATAGCGCAGTGGATGAGCGTTTGCTTCAGGTGCGAAAGGTCTGGAGTTCGAGCCCCGCTGAAGCCGTTACGATTGTGTCCTTAGGCAAGGCATTTAAATTCCACGTTGCCTCTTCTCTCTCCCTCGTGGCGATGGATTCCATCAGGAATGAGGTCTCGAGAGTGATTAATATAAGTTGAAAGAACTTGTTTCGCAATCGAGCTAAAATAAATTTGTATAAACTAATATTTCTAATCATCTATGCCATAGAATATCATGATGTGCAACACGTATTCTAAGTCCGAACATTCGGGGCCTCCTTACAGACTTGTCAATAAACTGTCTACTCTTCAGGCCGACACGCTGGAAGTTTTGAGTGATTTACGAGATGTACGCCAACATATGGACATGACTGCCATTGATCGTAGAAATCAATTGCTCATGGATAAAGACAAACTTGTCAATCAAATGATTACATCCAATGAAAAGGTTAGCCCCTCCCCCTTGCATGAGTTATTGTCACCTCTCTAGGTTGTGTTTTTTATTTTGCTTTTACCAAGAACTTTTTGTTCCGGGTGATGATTGGAGAAAGTTTATGTGTGTTTGATTTCCCAGAATTATTCTTCGTGTTAGAAAGTTAGAAATGATTTCATTGTTTCTCATTACGTTATTAGTGGACTTTTTGTTGTGTATTAAATTCCATATTTGTTTGCTCAGTTTTACCTGTATTGTATATTTTATATACACATACATCCTCTATCAGACGGATCTGTAGTCCAGTGGTTAACACGTTGGACTGGTAATCCAGAGATTGCAGGTTCGATCCCCTGTCTGACCATAATAAAAATTAACAGTCTTTCAGATGGGACTTTAGACCGAGGTCTCGTGTTGGTGCTGTACACCGTGCACGTAAAAGAACCAGAGGAGATTCTGGAATGGGTCTCTGTCTGTATCATTGCACTATCCTCCAAAACTCTAAAATGACTAATCTCTTCAGGAGGCGTCGCTCATATGGGCAACCGGTAAAACACACACATCCTCTATTCATTTTGTCTGCTCATGTTGGTAATTTTGTTTGGATTTCTAGAGACAGGTGTGTGGATAAAGCCTCTAATTACCTCTGATTGTCTCATTTACCACTGATCACACTATACATGGCATCCTTGGTTGATAGTTTATCAATGTGTCGTTGGTCATCATTGACAATGATCAGTTTTTATAATCTTTCATTATATACACTTATCTTCACCAAAAACGATCATTATTTCAATCGCTTGGCAATTTACATTTGGACCAGTTCATTTATCAAAATGGGTAATTTTGTCTAAAAATGGTAGTATTACTGGCAAAAAGTGCAGATCCTGATGAGACGGCTCATGCAGCTCGATAAGCGTTTTTAAAGTTGTTCTGTGTATATCGACTAGTTGTAATCTGTTTTCAGAAGAGAGAATTGGAATGCGATGTTGAGAACTTATCGGAGCTAAAAGACTCGCTGAAGTTGCACACCGCCTCTATCGTTGAAGACATGGGAGATACCGAGCAACAGGCTCTAACTGCAGGTACGTGCATTCCCTACATTCCCTGTATTCCCTACATTCCTGGTATTCCCTGCATTTCCTACATTCCTGGTATTCCCTACATTCCCTGCATTCCCTGTATTCCCTGCATTTCCTACATTCCCTGTATTCCCTACATTCCTGGTATTCCCTGTATTCCCTACATTCCTGGTATTCCCTGTATTCCCTACATTCCTGGTATTCCCTGCATTTCCTACATTCCCTGTATTCCCTACATTCCTGGTATTCCCTGCATTTCCTACATTCCTGGTATTCCCTACATTCCCTGCATTCCCTGTATTCCCTGCATTTCCTACATTCCCTGTATTCCCTACATTCCTGGTATTCCCTGTATTCCCTACATTCCTGGTATTCCCTGTATTCCCTACATTCCTGGTATTCCCTACATTCCCTGTATTCCCTACATTCCTGGTATTCCCTACATTCCCTGTATTCCCTGCATTTCCTACATTCCCTGTATTCCCTACATTCACTGCATTTCCTACATTCCCTACATTCCTGGTATTTCCTACATTCCTGTATTCCCTGCATTTCCTACATTCCCTGTATTCCCTACATTCCCTGTATTTCCTACATTCCCTGTATTTCCTACATTCCCTGCATTTCCTACATTCCCTGTATTTCCTACATTCCCTGTATTTCCTACATTCCCTGTATTTCCTGTATTTCCTACATTCCCTGCATTTCCTACATTCCCTGTATTTCCTACATTCCCTGCATTTCCTACATTCCCTGTATTCCCTACATTCCCTGTATTCCCTGCATTTCCTACATTCCCTGCATTTCCTACATTCCCTGCATTTCCTACATTCCCTGTATTCCCTACATTCCCTGCATTTCCTACATTTCCTACATTCCCTGCATTTCCTACATTCCCTGTATTTCCTACATTCCCTGTATTCCATCGCCACGAGGGAGAGAGAAGCGGAAATATGGAATTTAAATGCCTTGCCTTAGGCCACAACCTACAATCTAATGCTGAGCACAAACTCTGGGCCTTTCGCACCTGAAACAAAGGTGCTACCACTGCGCTATCACTTCCACGGCGACGTGTCCTTGAGCAAGACACTTCACCTTACATAACTTGTGAAATGTGGAACAGAAAAAATTCAAAAAAGAATTCACACAGGAAGACTTGCCGATAGTTAAACATATTATCCTCTGGAAGGAAAGTTTGACACAAAGATGCATACAGTTACATATCTAAGTTTATATAATAACTAGGGATGGCAATGAATAGCAATTATACTAGAATTCTATCAAAAACTCAAAATCACTTAAACTCTTATAAAAATTGCCAAACTAACTTAATTTCTGTTTTACATGTTGTAAACGTCATCTTCTTCAAATGATTATTCAGATTGATATTGGACACAAATAAGTCCAATTTGCATATATTACACCTAGCAGTTTTCGCATTTCTCAGAGCGATTCAAGCATTTCCAAACGTGTGACTGAGCGGGTGGCATTTTTGAGGACAATATAATATTTTTTCCGAATATTCGAGTACTGGAATAGTATTCGGATATTCGGACGTTCGCTCGAATATTCGTTGCCATCCCTAATAACAACGCTTAAAAATGATGTGGCTAACTGACTTGCATGAGGATGATGCGCACAGGAAGAATTAGAAAGAACATCATACCGATATTGTAGAATCTTCTAAAATAAGAGTTTGTGCGAAGATAAGATAGATGGGATTATGGCATCTGCATTGTCAATATGTACATCGCAATATTCATGAATACATGTATCTGTGG
Source organism: Archivesica marissinica (assembly GCA_014843695.1). NCBI lineage: Eukaryota > Metazoa > Mollusca > Bivalvia > Venerida > Vesicomyidae > Archivesica > Archivesica marissinica. The sequence goes on from CM026404.1 coordinate 19,696,422, forward strand.
ATGTTACCAACCAATGTATGCTCTTGTAGGGGTTGTAGATGGCCTGGAGAAGGAAAATCTGGTGTTGAGGGAGCAGAATGTGGGGCTGCGGGAGCAGGTGACATTGCTGGAGAGAGCTCTACACAATGTGACACAAGAGAGACACGCTGGAGGGATCGATAGTTCAGGTAAACTATAGGAAAGATGGGCCGGAGGGCTCGAAATATCAGGCAAACACCTGGAAATACAAGAGGGAGGGCTCAATATATCGGGTTTAGTTTAAAGTTTAAGGTGGGATGGCTCGATATATCGGGTTTAGTTTAAAGTTTATGGTGGGATGGCTCGATATATCGGGTTTAGTTTTAAGTTTAAGGTGGGATGGCTCGATATATCGGGTTTAGTTTAAAGTTTAAGGTGGGATGGCTCGATATATCGGGTTTAGTTTAAAGTTTAAGGTGGGATGGCTCGATATATCGGGTTTAGTTTAAAGTTTAAGGTGGGATGGCTCAATATATCAGGTAAACTACAGGAAAGATAGTCGAGAGGGCTCGTTATATATCAGATAGACTCCTATTGTCTTATCCAATTTATGTAAACGGTGAAGATGTGTAGTAATAGTAGACGTAGACGCATATGATATGATATCATGTTTATAGTTGTTCCTTTGCATTACAGCTGATTCTGATGTTCGAATCGGGGAAGATTTGGCTATGTTTAGTGACTCCGCCTCCCTGACCTCTGACCTTTCTGAGATGTCAAGACGTAACCTTGAACTTGATGAACATGTTAACAACCTTAAATCACAGATCAGTACTTACGAAATGGAGATCGGTCAGTTTGAAATGATGCAATCTGATTGGCTGAGTGAGAAAGAGGCCCTGGAATCGGTGCTAGTGGATTTGAGAACTCAACTGAAAGCCAAGGAGAACTCCCTCAATGTTGCAGAAGCCAAAAAGGTACTATATGACTGTGTTATATACTGCTTGTAAAGGATGTAGATTGGATAGAAGTTTCACTGATTCAACATGTTTGTTAAATATATGCGCATAAATTGTTTCATACCAGGCTGAAATACTCGATGTTTGGTGAATAGAATACTGCTATCTATGCAAGAAATGCTTTCCAATTGCAAAACAGGGACCTGTGTAGCCTAGTTGTGTACATAATGGATTGACAATCACTTGGCCCTGTATCATAAATTGACCGATTTCTTTAAGCAATCGATACGTTACAGTGATATATTACTGATGGGCGTCCGTTGTCAAGCATTATAAATCTCTTGCCCCTCACAATTGTGTTGTCGAATCCCATTGGTGATGTCGGATTCTTCGTGAGGAAGCTATCCAGTTGACTAGTATAAGGTCGGTGGTTGTACCCGAGTACTCACCTGTGTATGAAATACTGCTCTGAATGCACCTGGGGTCTTCCGCCACCAATAATAACTGAAACGTCGTCCTATGATCTAAGCTGTTAGTGTAACTTTAAACCCCAAACACAAACAAACAAACAAAAATTACCCAAAATCTAATATTCATCATCAAAACTTCGGATGTATGAGTCAAGGGGAATAACTCTGTCTTGCTTCTAGCAGAGTTATCCCCCTTTCTTACACTTGGAAAATATGGGTACAGATTTGGCACGCAGCTATTTCTTGAGGTACTCTATGTATCAAGGGTTCATTGTCGAAATAAGGTAACACATGAAAGTCAAGTGCAATAAGCCGTTAAATTTCAACAAAGTTACCTGTGTAACGCGTTCATTTAGGTGCGAAAGGTCCGGAGTTTGAGCCCCGCTGGAGCCATTATATGCAAGGCATTTAAATTCCACATTGCCTCTTCTCTCTCACTCGTGGCGATGGATTCCATCAGGAATGAGGCCTTGAGAGTGATTAATGTAAGTTGTAAGAACTTGTTTCGCAATCGAGAAACTATAAAACTATTTCACTGTATCAGATATTCAACGATTTGTCCTCCCAACATCCCTTGTTACATCGAGAGTATCGGCAATATGGTCAACCTTGCCGTAGCAAGTGTAGATGAGACTTGCTGCGAGTTTTAACTAATTCAGTGCAGCAATATTATTTGCTGCGAGTTTTAACTAATTAAAGTGCAGCAATATTATTTGCTGCGAGTTTTAACTAATTCAGTGCAGCAATATTATTTGCTGCGAGTTTTAACTAATTAAAGTGCAGCAAAAAATAATTGCTGTGATTTATAGAAAAGTAGGAAATCTATATTTATTCATCTTGTTAGATATTAACCCATTTCATTCTGGATACCATTCAAACAGTATTTGCCAAGAACATAGAGCCAGATCAGCCGCCACGGAACGTTCCGTCTGATCAGGCTCTATGCTGTTTGCTATTCAGATGATCTTGCTAAGACACTTAGCTATGTAGCAAACAACATAGATCCAGATCAGCTGCAGCGTGATGCTGCGGCTGATCTGGATCTATGTTGTTTGCAAAAGTCTTTAAATGTATCTAGAATGATACTTAGCTATGTAGCAAACAACATAGATCCTGATCAGCACGCAGTGTGACGCAAAAGCCTTAAATGTATCCAGAATGAAATGGGTTAATCTATGTTGTTTAATCAGTGATGACATCTTTCCGAAATAATTATTTATTTATATGTGAGATTTTATCAAGAAGGATTTCACCAGAATTATCTTTTTCATACTTATGTGCTTTTCAAGATTTCAGTTTATTTTCGTTCTTCAAATTGTTCTAAAATGTGATTTCGACATATGAGTCTATCGCCGACTCCGTTTTCACTGACGTCAAGAATAGCATCACTTATAACCATTTATTGAATATAGTGTTGGTCCCTTTTGATAAACTGCGTCTCATTATTATATATATTATATAATTATATTATATACGCTAGTTTGGATGCATAATGTGTATTAGTGTAAACATATAATTATATACTTAACGACGAAAGTTTTGTACGGGTATTTTTTATATCGGCAATTAAAGTCAATAACAAGCAGTACGACATTAAATATTTTTATTAAATAGTTGCTGATATAAAAAATACCCATGCAAAACTTTTGTCCTTAACCCATTTCATTCTGGATACATTTAAAGGCTTTTGCAAACAACATAGATCCAGATCAGCCGCAGCGTGACGCTGCGTGCTGATCAGGATCTATGTTGTTTGCTACATAGCCAAGTGTATTGGCAAGATCATCTGAATAGCAAACAGCATAGAATCTGACCAGACGGCAATTTCCGTGGCGACTGATCTGGCTCTGTGTTCTTTACAAATACTGTTTGAACGGTATCCCGAATGAAATGGGTTAAGTACATTGTCTTGCATTATTCTGCTGCGGTATCGTAAATAGTCTATTTGTTACTGTCTCAAATGCCTGTGATGCTGAAATACTTTATATGGGACGCCATTTTGATATCCAAAAATTTAATAATAATATCCAATAATCAAAGGGAATTATGGATATCCAAAAATCGAATTATCGATATCCAATAATCAATCCATGTGTGCTGTTTTGCTATTTATTCAGCATTAATGGATGTCCATAATTTGATTTTTGGATATTCAAAAATCAAATAATGATATCCAATAATCAAAAGGAATTATGGATATCCAATAAATGATTTATCAATATCCAATAATCGATTTATTGTCATAAATAACAAATAAATAGCAAAACGGCGGCCCATATAATTATGCATTTATTATTTCTGCATGTATTGTCTAGCATACATTTGTAACAGTATAATCATTCTGTTAATGCACTGTATTGGGGAATGGACATTATCCCGTCCCCACCAGACATTTCCCCCCTATATATTTTAGCATAGGAGGACAATATCCCCCGTCATAAAGACATGTAGGACCCCCATTTAAAATCCTGACTAGGACATTATCCCCCCCCATTTAAAATCCTGGCTAGGACATTATCCCCCCCCCTTTAAAATCCTGACTAGGACATTATCCCCCCCCCCCATTTAAAATCCTGGCTAAGACATTACCCCCCCCCCCCCATTTAAAATCCTGGCTAAGACATTATCCCCCCCCCCCCCATTTAAATCCTGGCTAGGACATTCCCCCCCCCCCCCCCTATGTTTACAGTGAAATTGATCATAATTCAAGTAATTATGTTTCATAATAAATCGGCTGTCCGATTAGTGCACTCGCTTCTCACCAATTCAACCTTTGTTCGATCCTCGGACCGGGAAGTATGTGAGATGGTTAGGTGGTCGCCATATCAGACAGGTGTGTTTTCTCCGGGTACTCCGGTTTCCTCCCACACGAATGACCACATATACGCTTTCATCTGCGCCAACGAGAGTGATTAATATAAGTTGTTATAGCTTGTTTCGCAATTGTTGTAAAATAAATAAAGTTTAATTAATGATTATCTCTTTGCATGCTATCGGTGAAAATAACAGTGAAATAATGTCATGCAAATTCATTAGAATTATATTGTAGCGTCAAAATTCTAATGAAATTTCATGATAAGAAAAACTCATTCATGAATTGGTTTGGTTTAAACATATTTATTCGATAATAATATACATTACATATACATTGTATACAAAACGAAAATGGATTAAATCGGAAGCTTAAAGCTTATTGAGATTTTCTCCATTCATGAATTGTCATCTGCTATAATTATTTGAACTATTTATAGCCTTTATTTTACCCAGCATGCAAAGAGTTAAAGAAATGATGCAGGTACGATATGGTATTTGACATACCCGGTACATCACTCAATGAATAAGAAAATGCATAGGACGATAGGCATACTGTCCTACCTGTTTGGCAGGGGGATATAATAGTGTCCTTCTGTGTTATAATATATAAGATGGGTGATAATGTCTGGTCGCGTGGAGGGTGATAATATCCTACACTCCATTGCATCACTTGTATTTTGGTGGAAGGCAGTTTTGGTCGTTATTGCATTGCTATTAAAGGGCTAGGTTCACTCTTTTTTTTTTTGTTGTTGAAGCCAGAGACTTTAGTTATTAAATTTCATTTACAACATATATACAAACAATACATACAAATTTACAATATATGCCACAGCATTGACAATGTTATCGAATACAAATATTCCATCCAGTATTGGTGCTGCAATAAATATGCATATTGAAATAATGTTACACATACACTTTTTATTGTTTCATGGTAGTTTTGGCTAATCTTTGCCTATTTTGACTAGGACAATAATCTTTTCCACTCTGTGTAACTATTTAATAATCAATCATGCATTGTTGCAGTCTATATATATTATATACATACCGGTTCATAAATCCCACAGACGGATCTGTAGTCCAGTGGTAACACGATGGACAGGTAATCCAGGGATCGCATGTTCGATCCCTCGTCTGACCCTAATAAAATTAACAATCTTTCAGTTGGGACTTTAAACCGAGGTATCGTGTCGGTGCTTTACACTGTGCACGTAAAATAACCAGAGGAGACTCTGGAATGGAACTCTAAAATCTAAGATGACTAATTTCTTCAGGAGGCGTTGCTCATATGGGCAACCGGTAGCGACGATAAATAAACTTAAAACACACACATAATTAAATCAATTGTCATTTTTAGTAAATTGTGAACCTAGCCCTACGGTATTTGTATGTATTTTGTTTAGGAATGTCAACTAATATCCGAATATCTATTCAAATACATGTACAAAATTTCAATATTCGAATACCAAAAATTAAATAGAATTGTAAAATAAATTGAGCCTGATGTCACAGTTTTTGTGTTAATTGACGGTCAAGTGTTCAATTATTTCTAATTCATTTTCATAAGAAACCTAAGCCAGTCTGTCATACACTGTCTGCAACACATTTTAGAATACGTCAACATGCCACGACGTCGGTCATCAGCAGTATTGAAACATTTTGTACGCTTATATTCGAAATCCGGTTTTGTATTCGTTGACATCCCTAATTTTGTTATATCAGCACATATGGACAGGGTCTAAAATGTACACCTAATAGCATGCTAAACTAACCATTAGGGTTTACTCGCTATTGCCAAGCATAAGGCAAGTATCGCCAGTCTACCGGACCTGGTCGAGCCAATTGGTGCCATGGATAGTGTTGGCGAGAGTTTCAGACAAGACATGTATGATATGATAGAGGAGTTTGGTGCAGACCCAGATAGTATTGCTGAGATAGCGGATGAGGTGGTAGAGTTAGATAGAAAAGTTGGACTTCTCACAGAAGCTAATGCCAACCTTGAGCAGGAAAGAGACCTGCTTGTGGATGAGAAGGTTAGCTGTTCAATAATCTACCGTGTTCTAGTGTTGTAGCATGCTTAAGGTACATGGGGTTATGAGCAGGTTAGTGGTCCGTTGGTAACATGCTGAACTTGTAATTCAGCAATCACTGTTCAATGCACTGGAAGTCATGATAGCGCAGTGAATGCATGTTCGCTTCAGGTGCGAAAGGTCCGGAGTTCGCTTGAGCCGTTACGATTGTACCCTTAGGCAAGGCATTTAAATTCCATGTTGCCTCTTCTTTCTCTCCCTCGTGGCGATGGATTCCATCAGGAATGAGGTCTCGAGAGTGATTAATATAAGTTGTAAGAACTTGTTTCGCAATCGAGCTAAAATAAATTTGTATAAATTAATGCACTGCTCTACCATACTGAAATAACTAACCAGATGAGACATTAATCTGAGGCAATTTGTCAATGATTTACATTAGGCGTATAGGAAAACCAGAGGAGCCACTCTCCTTACTATGTACATTCTCATCCTCCTCAACACAACGCCTAAGCCGATTATTTTGTTGATGTCATCAAGTATGGACAATAAATAAATACACATAAACTGGTATCAGAGCCAAATGTGCAAGGTTTTCAAAGCAAAAGTACAAAAAATAGATACGAGATTAATGAGAGACATTATTGGGTTTTCGATTACCTCCCTTGACAGATAAAGTCCGATTTATCCCGAAATATGTATTGGTCCTTTCAGTTGAAAGCCTTTGTTTTTAGGATATCTGCCGAGATTTAGTAATTTAATAATTATAAGATAAGAAAACTAATGAAAACAGATAACATGTGGTGCAAAGGAAACAACGATAAAAACAGAGGAAGCCAATTAAGAGGACCATTCTACTTTCATGTGTATTCAGGGGCAATAACTGACTAATGTCTCTCATTGAGGTACAGCATTGTAGCATGCATGATGTGCATTTTGTTTCATTGTCTCCAAAACTTGCTTCATTTCTTAGATTGCTAATGTGTATTATTAGCTTTGTTGTATCAGCATGCTGTATCTGGGTGTCTCAAAGCTTTAGCATCGGCCATGCCTTCATTGTCTTGTGCTGTTATTCACAAACAATACGCCTAGTCACTGTAGTACTCCACATTCACTTATGCATTTTTACTTGACCTTGATACGTTTTGAGGTCAATTTGAGGTCAAACACCTGCAAATGTTTAGCCTTTTGTTCGTCATTTCTCAATTTACTGTGACCTTGACCGTTGATAAGTTTGACCTTAAAAACTTGCATATGTTTAGCTTTGTGTTTGTCATTACTCAAACAGTGGGTGGATATAGCTCAAACTGACTCACTCTACATGTACTCCTTGTGATCTGGGTTTAATGTTGATCAATACATCTTTGCATTTTTTTATTTTTTATTATTTTTTACGTTTATTTATCGTCGCTACCGGTTGCCCATATGAGCGACGCCTCCTGAAGAGATTAGTTATTTTAGATTTTTGGAGGATAGTGCAATGATACAGACAGAGACCCATTCCAGAATCTCCTCTGGTTCTTTTACGTGCAAGGTGTAAAGCACCGACACGAGACCTCGGTTTAACGTCCCATCTGAAAGACTGTTAATTTTATTAGGGTCAGACGGGGGATCGAACCTGCGATCCCTGGATTACCAGTCCAGCGTGTTGCCACTGGACTACATACCCGTCTGTTCTTCGCATTTGTTTTCATGGTGACACCTTTATACCTTTGCAACACCGGGCAGGTTTAGGTACTCTACTTGTAATTAACCTTGGCACATAAGGTGTTGACCTTCACAGTCATGTTGACCCATTTTTCAAGATAAAACACGGGTCAAGAAAGACACATGCATACAGGTATGGATGATGTTGATGGATACTCGACAGCCAAGCATTGGCTGGCACCTTCTAGCAGTACTCTTGTTACCTATGTGAGAGATGAACATTGACACAGTTTTTTTGTGAAATCGAAAATCAATTAAAATGTGTGTGTAACATACGTACGTGATAGTGAGTTACGTACAGTAGACTTTGGATGAATCTGTTATGCTATGCCTTGTTCATAGTGTACATATTCATTACCACCAGTAGCCTAGGTTAACTCTTTGCATGCTGGGCAAAATAAGGACTATAAATAGTTGAAATAATTGTAGCAGATAACAGTCTTTCAGATGGGACGTTAAACCGAGGTCTTGTGTCGGTGCTTTACACCGTGCACATAAAAGAACCAGAGGAAACTCTGGAATGGGTCTCTGTCTGTATCATTGCACTATCCTCCAAAATCTAAAATTACTAATCTCTTCAGGAGGCGTCGCTCATATGGGCAACCGGTAGCGACGATAAATAAACGTAAAAACACACACAGCAACAGATGACAATTCATTAATGCATTCTGAATTATTTGTAATTGAAAACTCTGGAAATATGTCGTGCAGTTTCATTAGAATTGTGCAGATACGAAATCCCATGACATATCTGACTGTTATTTCCACTGCTTGAATGCAAAGAGTATAATACAATTTTATAATTTTACTTGATTTATATTAATTTTACAGTACATACATAAAATTATTGTGAATACAATATATGTCAATACCAGGAAAGGCAAACAGGCCAGGCCACAAATACACTTTTTTTAAATTATTAATTTTTTTATTTTATGACATACAAACATGTCAATATACATAGCACTGAATGAATACATAGTCTATATATCTAACGATAACATGCTTACATTTATTTTTGTTTTCAATATTCGTTTTTTTAGGTAATTAGTAGGCATGTCATAAAATATGTAAAATTTGTAATGTGACCCTCCCTTACCTGATGGGTACATTCTAAGATATATAATGTGACCCTCCCTTACCTGATGGGTGACCCTCCCTTACCTGATGGGTGACCCTCCCTTACCTGATGGGTGACCCTCCCTTACCTGATGGGTGACCCTCCCTTACCTGATGGGTGACCCTCCCTTACCTGATGGGTGACCCTCCCTTACCTGATGGGTGACCCTCCCTTACCTGATGGGTACATTCTAAGATATATAGTGACCCTCCCTACCTGATGGGTACTTATAAGATATATAGTGTGACCCTCCCTTACCTGATGGTACATTCTAAGATATATAGTGACCCTCCCTTACCTGATGGGTGACCCTCCTTACCTGATGGGTACATTCTAAGATATATATTGTGACCCTCCCCCTGATGGGTACATTATAAGATATATATAGTGGACCCTCCCTTACCTGATGGGTGACCCTCCCTTACCTGATGGGTACATTCTAAGATATATAGTGTGACCCTCCCTTACCTGATGGGTGACCCTCCCTTACCTGATGGGTACATTATAAGATATATATTGTGACCCTCCCTTACCTGATGGCTACTTTCTAAGATATATATTGTGACCCTCCCTTACCTGATGGGTGACCCTCCCTTACCTGATGGGTACATTATAAGATATATATTGTGACCCTCCCTTACCTGATGGCTACTTTCTAAGATATATATTGTGACCCTCCCTTACCTGATGGGTGACCCTCCCTTACCTGATGGTACATTCTAAGATATATTGTGACCCTCCCTTACCTGATGGGTGACCCTCCTTACCTGATGGGTGACCCTCCCTTACCTGATGGTGACCCTCCCTACCTGATGGTACATTTTAAGATATATAATGTGACCCTCCCTTACCTGATGGCTACATTTTAAGACTCCCTTACCTGATGGCTACATTTTGGGTTCATTTTAAGATATATATTGTGACCCTCCCTTACCTGATGGGTACATTTTAAGATATATATTGTGACCCTCCCTTACCTGATGGCTACATTTTAAGATATATATTGTGTCATGAAAATCCTTCTGAAAGGGAAATACATAAATGAGATGTGTATAGGAAAAAACAGATTCTAGTGTCCCCAATTAAACATAGTGTTTGCAACCTTCAATTTGTGGTTTCTCTGTGCGATGGTTTAGATAAACGCTTCAGGAGCGAAAGGTCCGGAGTTCGAGTCCCGCTGGAGCCATTATGATTGTGCCCTTAGGCAAGGCATTTAAATTCCACGTTGCTTCTTCTCTCTACGTCGTGGCGATGGATTCCATCAGGAATGAGGTCTTGAGAGTGATTAATATAAGTTGTAAGAACTTGTTTCGCAATCGAGCTAAAATAAATTTGTATAAACTAATGAGATGTGTATGCCACAAATACTAGTAACATAAGCTACGTCCTTTCCTGAGTAACAATATGTATCTGGGTATTTCTACAATGTACAGTCAAACCTGTGTTAGTGGTCACCTCTACTAAGCAGCCAACATGTATTAAGCAGCCAGTTTCCAGATTCCCAATATGCTGTTTTATTATGCATTTAACCTCTATTAAGCAGCCACCTGTGCTAAGCACCCACTTTCTATGATTCCTTTGGGTGGCTGCTTAAGACAGGTTTGACTGTATTCCTATCTGTTTAGGTGTTGCTAATGCTTTACTATTACAATGAATACCTTCTGGGATGTCTTTATGATGTTTTTTGTTTCAGGTATAATTTATAACTCCTTCATTTTGTTGCATAATTATGTGCCGTATATTATGTGTATATTAACTGAGTTTGAGTTTTTACGGGGATTAGAGACCAGGCTTACCTACAAACTGTTGTTATGGTTAATATCATTAATCTTACTATGTCATGAATGTTGCATGCTTTTCTTGATAGAAGCTGCAGATGAGAAATCTTGAAGCATTTTGCTAAACGTTATTTAATACAATATGATGCTTTCATAATTCTTGCGTCTGACAAATGTGTTTTGCTGACATGGCACTTTGTGAGCTTATCATTGTCATTCATGTGAACCATTTTGAGAATCCCAATGGGTAGACTTGTCAATGCTTAGCCCTTTGCACGCTAGCTGCAGATAAAATCACTTGCAAACTGCATAGAGCCAGATCAGACGACACAGAACGTTCCGTCTAATCAGGCTCTATGCTGTTTGCTATGTTCTGTGCCATCTGATCTGGCTCTATGCTATTTGCTATTCGGATAGTGGAGCTAAAACACTTGGCTGAATAGCAAACAACATAGATCCTGATCAGATGCAGCGTTAAATGTGATTTTATTTACTCAGCAGGCAAAGGGTTACGGGGTCATATAAAATATTGATATAAACCAAAATCCGAGTCGAAGATTTTTGTATATTAGTATAGCTCATTTTATAGAAACTTTGACCCTCAATAGGGATACTGGCATGTACACTATGTGACAAGGTTTCCAAATTGCATGAACTTTATGATCAGATCACTTCAAATTAATGAATAACTTATGTTTACACATAATTTGATTTGATTACTATTTCACGATATTGTTTTATTGTTCCAGGCAACTATGTGTACAGAACTTGCAACTCTCAAGACAAAGCTGAAAAGCTATGAGATAGCTGGAACAGAAGTCAAACAACCACAAGATAAAGGTACGTTGCAATGAGACAGGTAGTCAGTAAGGTCTATGGTATTTATATATACCCGCACAAGCAATGTAGTCCAAGCAAACTAGCTCATTTGTAAGGTCAACTTGGAAAACAAATCAACATAAATTATTTTGCTGCAGTGCATTTCTATAATGTCTCCAGCACACTAAGTCCCAAAAAATCCCATTATACATCCAAGATGGCCGCCAAACTGAAATATTTTCGTTTATCACCTTTCTCAGATGACATGTTAGAGAGATTTAGGATTCGTTTTGTTTAATTTGTCCTTACTATGCCCATGTTACACACTATTATCGACTAGGAAACTATTTGTTGCGCTACATGTTAAATTATGGTGAGTAAATGATATATTTGCATAGTTTGCAGTGCAAATAAAAGATAGGCTTTAAAATCTGTCAAAATTACAGACACATATTTTTGTTCTCTTTATGTATCATACACCTTTTTATATATAAAGATTTCGAAATAAATAGGCTAAGATATTCATCAATTTGAGGCGAAAGGCAGAATGAAAATTTCAGCATAGATCTGTTTTTGTTAAGACCATGCAGGTAAATGGTCATATGTACAATATGGTTTGTCCATGTCATATACCTTGTACATCTTGGGGATATTTAAATGAATTTGCTTAAATGTTTATGAGATCAAGACCATGTGCAGAGTATTCAAAAGCCATATGCACACTATTGTGTATCCTCTTCATTTGTTTTAAACCGTCTGAGTGATAATAATATATATTATGTCTGGGTGCAACTGTACACATATTCATACAATATGCTTGTCTGCTGCATTTACAGCCATACATTCCAAGGGCTTCTAGTGCTTTCTAACATTACTGTATTATTTTGTGAACTTCTTTTGTTAGGGAAAGAGCAAAAGAAGTCAAACCTCAGTGACCAGTTAAAAGACAAAGAAGAAGAACTGCAGGCTCTTATCAGTGAGAAAGAAGATTTGGAGAAGACGATTGCTGAAGTTCCTGAACTCAAATTACAGTTACAACAGAAAAATGATGAACTAGAAAATCTTGTGGAATTTCAGAAAACTGAAATAGCAACCCTGGAGAAAGAAGTGGAAGAATCAAAAAGGAAACTGCGAGGAAAGAATGAAGAAATTGTTAATTTATCACTGGAAAAGGAAGACATGATGATGAGTTTGGAAGAGTTGGATAATCAGCATCAAGAGGCAATGAGTCATGTCATACATATAAAGGAGCAGATGACAAAGTCAAATGATGATATGAAAATTAAAATGACAAGTTTGGAAGCAGAGAAACAGTCAATGCAATCAGAGCTGGATAAACTGAAAACCCAGCAAATGATGAACCAGTCTGCTGAATCTTTATCATCAAATGAACTCAATCATCAAATTGCTGAACTGAAAGATGAAACTTCTGAACTTAGACAAAGACTTGACAAAAGTAATAATATTGTCAACAAATTGGAAGACAATGTAGAAAACAAAGATGACCAACTCAAAGAAATGAATGAAAAGTTAGTATCAAGCGCAGAAGTTTTGAATAACTTACACATGGATAAACAGGAACTGCAGGACAAGGTTGCAAAATATAAAACAGATTTGAGTAAACAGGCTGAAAAACTTAAACTTGTGCGAGAAGAAAACGGAAAACTGAAACAAGAATTAAAGCCTTCTGCTGGAACTGAACAATCAGCAGAAGAAGGGTTGCAGCAAAATGTTCCTGATTCCAGGTTAATGGAAATTGAAAGGTTAGAGGAACAAATAGAGACATTAAGTTCAGAATTTGACAAAGCACAATATCAATTGAAGCAGAAATCAGCTGAATGTGACAGAATGCAGGTCCAGTTGAAAAAAGCAGATGATATGGTTAGTGAATTTAAAGAAACACACATTGTTGATCTTACTGCAAGGGTGTCTGAACTGGAGACGGTTGAGTTTCAGCTGAAAGAGAAACTCCAGTCCACAAATCAGGATTGTAGGAAGTTGCAACAGGAGAGTGATACGAAGCATGAAGAGTGTGAGAGCTTCAGTAGACAGTTGCATGCCATGGAAAATGAATTACACGGCATTAAGTCTGATCTTACTGAAGGAAATAGTGCAAATGCATCATTATCTAGTCAGTTGGATATGTTAAATAAACAAGTTACAATTGTCAATGAAAATTTGCAAAGAAAAACCACTGAATGTGATTTATTGCATACAGACATTTCTAAAGTAAAAGACTTGTTAGAAGATACTGCTGATAGATTACATTCCAAGTGTGAGGAGTGCACGGAATTGACAGAGAAGGTTGCAAGTCTGATGAGTGAATTAGAAGAATCAACAAGCTCAATTAAAAATGAATATGATGCCCATATTTTAAGTGCAACTGGTGAACTTGTTTTAGTGAAGGAAGAGTTGGCTAGTAAGACTGAAGAATGGGAAAGGTTAGATCAAGAGTTGTATGCTAAAGATGAAGAGATCAGTGAACTGAAACAGGAAAAAAGTGTACTTCAGCAAGAAGCTGAGCATTTATTATCTGAATTTGATAGTGTAAAAGAATCAACAGAAACAAATGCTAAAAAAGTGTATGAATCTTTGCTTCATGACACTCAGAAACAGAATGAGGCATTAAATAGTGATCAGATAAGGTTGAAAGAGGAATTGACTGGCCTTGATCAGAAAGTAACAGATCAAAAACAACATTATGAGAAGTTCATAGAAGAAATAAAGTCTTCTAAAGAGACAGATGATTCTAGTCAGTTAGCTCTGTATGATGAATTGTTAGAAAAATCTCATAAAAAGGACTTGCACATTTCAGAAAATGAATCCAGATTAAATAGTATGTTTGGTCAAATGCAGGCTTGTCAGAAAAAAATGGACATGTCTGTAGGAAAACATCAAAGTATGCAATCTGAAAATGATGCTTTCATACTAGAGATTTCAGAGCTAAGGGCTGCTATACAACATTTGCAGTCTGAGAACACAAGAATGGTGAAATCATTAAAACAACATGAATTGACTATAGGTGAATTAAATGAAATGCAAGAACAGTTTCACATGATAAAAACTGAAAATATTTCTTTGGAAGGTGAAGTTAAAAATTGCAATTCAAGAAAGAATAAGATGCTGGAAGAAAACAAGTTTGAGAAAGACAAGTTGAATGCACATATAACAGAGTTACAGTCTGAATTGTATGCTTTAAAACAGGGTGAAAATGAAAAACATAGTGAATCGAAACAATTGTTGCAAGAAAGAGGCTCATTACAAGAAAGGGTGTCTCTTTTACAGACTGAATTAGAACACAATAAGCAGCAAGTATTAGACCAGGAAGCAGGTATTGCAGATTTAAATCAGAAAAGATCTGACATCGTACAAAAGTTGCATAAACACTCGGAAACAATAAAGTCTCAAGAAGGGATAATTGAGGTGCTAAAGCAAAATATTCTTCAGAAAGATAATGAAATATCTTTACTAAATCGAAAATTCTCTCGTGCTAAGTCTTTCATAGATGATGACCAAGTAAGAAATATTGATGTTATAGCCAGCATGACTGCACCAAACTATGACCTTCCTGCTCTTGAATTTAAAGATAAAAGTCAGTTACAAGAATCAGAGATTGAAGAGAAAATGGAAAAAGTTGAAACTGTGAAAATGTTAGGCATGCATGCTCCTAATGGTGATATTAACATTGAACATTCAGAGCATGAGGTTGATGTGATAGTGGAAATAGAAAGACTACAGGGACAGTTGACTGAACATTCAGAGCATGAGGTTGATGTGATAGTGGAAATAGAAAGACTACAGGGACAGTTGACTGAGAAAGACAATGTTATTAGCGAGTTACAGAGAAACAATGGATCTCTCCTGAAAATGTTAGACTCAAAGTCAAAATCTCAGGGTGGAAATTCATTAACTGAAATGCACAAACTTGAGACTGAAGTGAGAGCTCTGAAGATGGAACGAGAACAGATGATGGATATTCTGAATGATAAATCAAGAGAAAGTAGCAAGTCAAAGGCTGAAGTTCAGAGACTAATGAATATTGTATCTGCAGAGTCTGCTGCTTTAGAAAAGTTGCAAAAAGATTATCAAGAGTTAATGAACAGAAAACCTCCTGATAACGATGGTGTTCATATAGATGATATGCAGAAAGAAACGGTGAAAAACCTAGCTAGAATAATCAGGGATAAAGATTTAGAAATTGAATCATTGACTCAAAAGAATCAGACATTGCTTTCAGTTTTGCAGGAATCCTCCACTGAAGGAACTCAGATTAATTCTTTGATGATGGATAAAGATAACCTCTCCAAGCAGTTGGCTGTCTTACAGGGTGAAAGAGAGCAAATGATTGCATACCTGAATCAGAAGCATCAAGAAAGTGTTGCATATCATACTGAGGTTCAGAGGTTAACTGCATTTGTAAACTCCGAAAATGAGAAAATTGATGAAATGAAATCAAATTATGAACTTCTAGTGCCTCAGTTTGAAGACAAGAAACAGTTATTGCTGAAAGCTCAAAATGAATTGATAAACTACAAACAGAAATATCAAGAATTGGAAGTGAAAAATGGCCAAATGATACAGCAGACAGAATTGGATGAAACAGTTGATAAGGCTTTGTATGATGCAAAGGTTCAGGAAAATAACAAGCAGCAGGAGCGATATTTGGAACTCATGGAAAATGTAAGAGAGAAAGAGGCTAAAATTCAAAACATGTATCAACAAGTAAGTGACATGGAACAAAACTTTAGAACTAGTGATAGTGAAAGAGCAGGATATAAGAAGCAGGTAGATAGCTTCACATTCCAAATTCATGGTTTGCAAACTGAACAAGGAGATCTGAAAGCAGAAATTGGTCAGATGAAGCAGCAGAGAGATGTTGCTACATCTGAATGTCAGGCATTGATAGAAAATAACAATAAACTGACACTGCAAGTTCAAGATCGTGATTTTGAGGTTTCTAGTCTGCAGGAGAAGACATCATCATTGACTGCGATCATCCAGGAGCAGCAAGGAGAAAAGGGACAGCTAGAGAATGTGATGCATGAGAACGAGTCAACACTAAAGCACATCAGGCAGTTAACGCATGAGCGGGACCAGGCAATGCTGGGGCTGCAGCAAAAACAGCAAGAAAACAACCAACTACTCAAAGATGTAGGTGACATGGAGTTAATATAAAATCAGTTATTTTCCTCAAGTTCAAATCCACTAAATTTTATGATTTGTTATTTGTGTGTATTAGATTTTACTGAGGTTTGATTTCGTGAATACAGTTAATCATTTTAGATGGGTCTCATTTTTCCAGTCTCAATTTGTTATTGTTGATTCTTTGAAGACATTTTCTGGCCAATTGCTACTAGTATATATTAGTAAATTATTTTCAATAATAAAAGTAGTAGAGTGTTCAAATATTAGTGCAATCCAGGGATCGCAGGTTCGATACTCCGTCTGACCGTTATAAAATTAACAGTCTTTCAGATGGGACGTTAAACCGAGGTCTCATGTCGGTGCTTTACACCATGCACGTAAAAGAACCAGAGGAGACTCTGGAATTTGTCTCTGTCTGTATCACTACACTATCTTCCAAAAATCTAAAATGACTTATCTCTTCAGGAGGCGTCGCTCATATGTGCAACCGGTAGTGACGATAAATAAACGTAAAACACACACACACACACACACAAGATTATTCCGGTTTTAATTGGATGTCGGTTTCAGACTATTATGTTGTTTGAATAGAAGGTGCCATCTGTAAATGACATTATTAATTTTACAGATTCAGTCTTTGAAGGAAAGGGAAGCAAAGCTGAATAGAGAATTGGATCGTCTACGGCAACATTTAATACAGGTAAAGCTGTTGCTATATATTTGTATATATTCTTTGAAAAGAAAGATGGGTAAAATAAAATTAGACCACTTTCGGGAGGTGTACCTGGTGAGATAAAGCCAGACAACTGTTGGTGAAAGTCTACATTCTGTAGATCAAAATGCAAGCAAACAGGAGCATGTTTGTACGGAATACATATTGAGTTTAGCCAACCCTTTATTTGTGAATATTTCATTCTACAGAGTTCATTTCTTAGTAATTACCACGCATAAATAAATTAAGACACATAAACTATTGGTTTACAGTATTTGTATGTGTTATAGATTGAAGAAGGGTACACAAAGGAAGCATTAGTAGCTGAAGAACGCGAGAAGGAACTGCGAACCAGACTAACTACTGCTGAAGAGAATGCTCTCTACTCATCATCGGCTGTTGAATCTGCTAAGTAAGTAGTTAGTTTCTGGCATAGATTTGGAAAAAAATATCTTCATTTAGTGTAGACTTTATTTAGTTTAGTGAAACAACCGTTAAAGCGACACTACATCGGTGAAAACGCAAATGTCTGCAGAATGTAATTTCCTATTATATGGTATACATTCTTTTCCAATATTTACTTTTGAAAGTTTGTAGACCACAAAAACAATGTTTATTGATTCAATGTTAGTGTTCGAATGTATTCAGAAGAATTTGTAGTAGCAATGCATTTATACGTGAAAACATGCATTTTATTTGCTTTTTGCGATGTAATGTCGCTTTAACCACTTATATTAATCACTCTCGTTGGCATGGATGAAAGCGTATCTGTAGTCGGTCATTCATGTGGGAGGAAACCGGAATACCCCGGAGAACACCCACCTGTCTTATATGGCGACCACCGTACCATCTCACATACTTCCTTGTTTGGGGATCGAACTCGAGTTGCATTGTTGAGAAACGAACATCCTAACCACCTTGCTAATTTTATACTTTTATTTGTGTATTCAGATGAACTTAAATTTGGAAAGTCAACTGTTTTCAATAAAAACGGTTGCATCAGATATTGAATATGTGAAATTGTACTACCTGATTATCTCTAATACATTCTAGTCTTGAATCATACATCGGTGGTAATACATACATCTTGTAATAGTGAGCTTTCACTGGAAATTTCTCTGTACAAGCTGGACACGTTCCTACCTTCATCAAGAACATAGTAGAGATGTGTTCTACAATACAAATTGTTATATGAGAGATACAGACTTCCTACCTTTGTGATTTTCCTTGTCTTGTAGTCTAATCTTTGCTATTGAAACATTGAGTGTTAAACTATTCATATTAATGGTAAGGTTCAACTTTGGTGGTGAAGTGGGCAAAAATGTTGCATTTTTCCCATCCAGTTCGCTTTCACTGGCTGGATGAGCGAAATCAACTTTGTCCTATTATCGGGTGGAAAATCGGCTAAGAAACAGCCTCAATATCAATTTTATGACTATAAAAAATACGGCCTCAAAATCAATTTTTGGACTATGTATATTAAGTTAAGTGCACACTTCCCCCTAATTTCTCCTCACATCTGCCTTAATTGGCTTGAGGGGGAAGTGACTTCCCCCCCCCCCCCTAAATTTTGGACCAAAGTTGAACCCTGCAACTGTACATTCTCTGAAATAAATAAAATGGAGAATATGTGTTCCTACTTTCAGCATCATTCCAGCCAGCAGTTAGACAGTGTGCAGCAACAGTTGTATTTTGTGTCGCAGCAGAGGGACCAGGCCTACCTGCAGATCTCCACGCTGCAGGAACAGAACCAGACTACTCTAGCTCGATGACCAATCTTCAGATGGTACTTGAGGAATTTCAGCATGGTAAGTTATACGGTACAAATTAGAATGTGGAGTCGGTTGTACATGTTACCCTAAAGTAGCCAGTACACTTGACACGATATTAACGTGTAGCATCGGGTACGTGATAGACATAGAAATCACGTAACCAACATAGCAACCCATAAAGGTCCCCTAACGTCACTCGTGTAATACAAAATTTCGGTGATCACTTGGATGAAATAAAATCCTACTTCCCTAATAAACACAAATATTCTCTATATCTTCACTCGTGATTTAGTGAACTCCTGGGACTGTTATTAGAGAATTAGGCCTTTGATGTATCCGATGTCCTAACTCGTCCCAAAGGTACTCATCGGGCTGCAGAACTTCCCCATCTGAGAGAGAGGAGAGGAGAGGAGGAGAGGAGAGAGAGGGAGGAGAGAGAGGAGAGGAGAGAGAGAGGAGAGGAGAGGAGAGAGAGAGGAGAGAGGAGAGGAGAGAGAGAGGGAGAGAGAGGAGATGAGAGAGAGAGGAGGAGGAGGGGAGGGGAGAGGAGAGGAGAGGAGAGGAGAGGAGAGGAGAGAGGAGAGGAGAGGAGAGGAGAGGAGAGGAGAGGAGAGGAGAGGAGAGGAGAGGAGAGGAGAGGAGAGAAAGAGTAGGGATGTTTCTAACTCTGGATATTTTGTGTTTACAGATAAGGAGCGTTTGGTTGCCGAGGAGACGGAAAGGTGTGTGAAGGAAGTAATAACTTTGAAAGACCAAGTGAACAAGTTGCAGGCAGACCTTAGATACACAAAGGTAAGCTTTCAAATTGTATATAGACCTCCGTAATGTATTAGGAGATGTTTTAAGCCTACCTTGTATTGTGGTTGTTGAGAAGACCCAGATGTTGTTATAGAAGATGAGAATCTACTACATTTTAGTTCCTCTGCGCCAAGAGTTGAAGATTATGCAATGTAATCAGGTTATCAATCCATCCACCGTTCGGCTTGTAAAATACATACAATATACATCCGTTATGTCGAATTCCGTCGGTCCGGGAAAAAAAATACTTTGACATAGCTGAAGTTTAACTTAATGAAATTTGATATAAGCAGATCCAGTTATATGTAAAATGATAGTGTCTGAAACAGGACTTTAATCCGACTTGTTGTAGACTGTAGTATTAAATTATACATTTTTTTATTTTGTTCCAATTTCGACATGCGTGACCTAGATTGTTACGGAAATTGCTGAAAGAAACAAAATTAGATGCATCTGACACTGGATTGTTTGAACAGCTAACAAAACTGCAACTGTAGCCATAACATTTCAATATCTATATGTAGTCTGAAATATGATTGATCGATAACTCTATGTCGTAGTGAATTACCCAATGCATGCTTCCCATTGTTTTGAGATGACAGCAGGCTTGTGGAAATACAGGAAAACACTCTTAGGGACGTCTTAGCAGTTCTTTCAGATTACAGTCAAACCTATGTTAGTGGTCACCTCCATTAACCCTTTCCTTCATAGAGATTTAGGTTAATATACTATTATATCTGCATACAAACGACAGCCATTTAGCTATCATGCAGTGGATAAGTAGTGGCCATATATATCCCACCTCCATATATATTACTGGGACTACATAGAGATTTAGGTTAATATACTATTATATCTCCATACAAACGACAGCCATTTAGCTATCATGCAGTGGATAAGTCGTCATATCTATCCCACCTCCATAGATATTACTGGGACTACATAGAGATTTAGGTAAATATACTATTATATCTCCATACAAACGACAGCCATTTAGCTATCATGTAGTGGATAAGTAGTCGCCATATCTATCCCACCTCCATAGATATTACTGGGACTACATAGAGATTTAGGTAAATATACTATTATATCTGCATACAAACGACAGCCATTTAGCTATCATGCAGTGGATAAGTAGTCGCTATATCTCTCCTACTTCCATAGATATTACTGGGACTACATGAGTTTTCGGTTAATATACTATTATATCTGCATACAAACGACAGCCATTTAGCTATCATGCAGTGGATAAGTGGTCGCCATATCTATCCCATCTCCATAGATATTACTGAGACTACATAGAGATTTAGGTTAATATACTATTATATCTCCATACAAACGACAGCCATTTAGCTATCATGCAGTGGATAAGTGGTCGCCATATCTATCCCATCTCCATAGATATTACTGGGACTTCATAGAGATTCAGGTTAATATACTATTATATCTCCATGCAAACGACAGCCATTTAGCTATCATGCAGTGGATAAGTAGTCGCCATATCTATCCCACCTCCATAGATATTACTGGGACTACATAGAGATTTAGGTTAATATACTATTATATCTCCATACAAACGACAGCCATTTAGCTATCATGCAGTGGATAAGCGGTACGCCTGAAATACGAAATGTAATATTGTGTGCGAAATGGACGAAATGTAATTGGCGTTTGCGAAATGGAATTTTAAATCGTATATAAATGCAAAATAAGAGCATGAAATGACTTATATTGTATTATATATCGAATATTAATTGTATTTAACCCATTCAACACCAAGTAACTGACATGGACTGGTCCATGATATTTTTAGACCAATAAATTAATAACAGAATTACATTTGGATCAGTTCATTTATCAAAATGGGTAATTTTTTATCTAAAAATAGTTATATTACTTGAAAAAAGTGCAGATCCTGATGAGACGGCTCGTCACGACTCGGCTCATCTGGATCTACACTTGTTTGTAAGCCAATGAAGATCACAAAGGTTGCATTTAAATATATTAACATATACAAGATTTATAGCTCATATTGTAATTTCACTGTCTGTGATTCCCTTGGCTTGCTGCTTAAGACAGGGTTGACTGTTTTACTACTACCAGTTTGAACTGTCATGTGTCTGTTGTATCTCAGAGCATTATCATGGTGATTATTACTCGTCTAGCTAGTCGCAAGTATAATGGAATCATCCGTATGATTATATATAAACGGTTGTAATCAATGTATTGGATGTTCAAATGACGTTGAAATTGGATAGTGTATCTGTGATCTTTCTGAAGTTGGAAGGCGTTGTAAAACAGGAAATATATTTAATAATTGGACCAAGGATATTTCTTAGGAGAAGAATATGTTTTGTATCTGCATAAAGGTTTGTATGTACAATCTACATCCGTTATGTCAAATTCCGCCCGACCGAACAAAATACTTCGACATAACCGAAGTTCGACATAATGAAATGCGATATAAACGGAGCCAGTTATATGTACAATGATAGTGTCTGAAATGGGACTTTTATCCGACTTCGAGATAACCGGAGAATTCGACAGAACCGACTTTGACATAGTGGATGTGACCCTCTTAAGTGTGTCCCAGTTGGATTTATTTATTTATTGAAATTCAAATTGTGGCCATGATGTTGGGTCAGCCCTGTGCATTCTAGTTAACCATTTCCCTTATAGAGATTTAAGTTAATATACTATTATATCTGCATACAAACGGCAGCCATTTAGCTATCATGCAGTGGATAAGTAGTCACCATATCTATCCTACCTCCATAGATATTACTGGGACTACATGAGATTTAGGTTAATATACTATTATATCTCCATACAAACGACAGCCATTTAGCTATCATGCAGTGGATAAGTAGTTGCCATATCTATCCCACCTCCATAGATATTACTGGGACTACATAGAGATTTAGGTTAATATACTATTATATCTCCATACAAACGACAGCCATTTAGCTATCATGCAGTGGATAAGTAGTCGCCATATCTATCCCACCTCCATAGATTTTTTAACTGGGACATCATAGAGATTTAAGTAATATACTATTATATCTACATACAAACAACAGCCATTTAGCTATCATGCAGTGGATAATTAGTCGCCATATCTATCCCACCTCCATAGATAATACTGGGACTACATGAGATTCTGGTCTTTATTTTGAACATTGGTTTGGCTACTACATTGTCAATGTATGTCGTATGGTAATGGCGTCAAGAGGTGCTTCTATGAGGGAACGGGTTTATGAACATTGGTTTGGCTACTACATTCTCAATGTATGTCGTATTGGTAATGGCGTCAAGATGTGCTTCTATGAGGAAAATGGTTTATGAACATTGGCTTGGCTACTACATTGTCAATGTATGTCGTATTGGTAAAGGCATCAAGAGGTGCTTCTATGAGGGAAAGGGTTTATGAACATTGGTTTGGCTACTACATTCTCAATGTATGTCGTATTGGTAATGGCGTCAAGAGGTGCTTCTATGAGGAAAATGGTTTATGAACATTGGCTTGGCTACTACATTGTCAATGTATGTCGTATTGGTAAAGGCGTCAAGAGTTGCTTCTATGAGGGAAAGGGTTTATGAACATTGGTTTGGCTACTACATTCTCAATGTATGTCGTATTGGTAAAGGCGTCAAGAGTTGCTTCTATGAGGGAAAGGGTTAAGTAAGGCTTTTCAATATTCCAATTATTTTTTTGTTCGGAATCTTGGAGCACTAGTACCTGTAGCAAGTAAACTTGAAATTTTAGCTTGCTTAGAATTGTATGTGCGACCAAGGCCCAATACAGTCCTTTAGTTTTATTTTCTAACAAACTGTTTCAGCTTGTTCCCATGCAGCACCCATTTCTATTTTCCAGTTTACTTTCATTTAGCGATTTGATGTTGTTTTTCTGCATTTCAGAAAGGTATGAATTGTCAGTTTCTTACACCTAGTTTGCATATAAACACCTTCGGTTTTTATGCAAATTAGGTGTAAAAACGTGACATTTCATACCTCAGAGAGCTTATGTTTTAAATACACGCATTGGACCGTATCAGGCCAATTAAGCAACACTGAGCCAAATGAGGCACTCACATTGGTTAGAATTTGGCAAGTAGCGAAAAACAATAATAAGAACAAAAAACAGGAAAGCTGTATTTTTTGGTTTCAATCTGCACAATCTGTATATACCTTCATTCTATTTCATTCCTGAGGACTATGGGGTAGTGTACCATATTATTGTACTAATTAGGCTCCAAAACCTGTGCATTAATTCATACCCAGTACCCAGTCTGTGAGTCAGAGATATACAGTTTACATCCGTTATGGCGAATTCCGTCGGACCGAACAAAATACTTCCGACATAACCGAAGTTTGACGTAACGAAATTCGATATAAACGTAGCCAGTTATATATACAATGATGGTGTCTGAAACGGGACTTTGATCTGACTTCGAGATAACCGACTTTGACATAACGGTTGTAGACAGTATATAGTTCTAAAAGAAAACATGACACAACAAACATAGATGACATACAAGCACATCGGTGTCGTATATAGGTTCTTTCGTAGCTCCTTCAGGATGCACCAAAACCCACAGACAAGCATCTACAAAAAATCATTTCCGATGAAGCATGTCCCCGATCCACACTAGAAGGTTCGTCCCCAGTTATTTTCAGCTTCTGTATATTGCTCAGCGTATTGAAACGTTTTTTCCCCGGTTTTAATTATAACTGCTTGAAATGCATGCAGATTGTTGGGTTGTTGGTGGGTTATAAGCATATTTTAAGCAATCAACTTTGGACAGGCCATAAACAGTTTTTGATCTTGTAATAAAATCTGAATGAACAAGTATTTGGCAAAGATTGTGCAGGCATGCGTGATGTTACCTCACAATGCATGTCTGTCATATGAGCAATAAATCACCAATCAAACTGCAGTATGTACTTTAATAAAGGACATTATTTTGTAATATGTTCCATGAAATTAACGAGCTGTCTGTCAATAAGGCCACTATTGCATGTTGATGAGTGATATTGTTATACCGTAGTGTCTCTAATGACGCACCAGGAAGCAGTGTTAGGGGCAGTGGGAGCACTGTCCTAAATGTATGCACCACCTTGTATTGTAAATAAGGGTTAGTCACTGGTCTCTCCAACTTAAAATCCATGATCCGGTCCTGGTACCCTAAACTTATGCACCATCTTGTATTGTAAATATTCGGGTTAGCACAGTGGTTAGCGCGCTAGCTTCTCACCAATCCTCGAACCGGGAAGTATGTGAGATGGTGGTCGCCAGATTCGACAGGTGGGATTTCTCCGGGTACTCCGGCTTTCATCCGCGCCAACGAGAGTGATTAAAGTTGCTAAAACTTGTTTCGCAATCGTTGTAAAATAAATAAAATTTAGACTAGACTAAATATTCGGGTTAATTAGTGGTCCTTCCAACTCAAAAATCCCTGAGTCGGCCCTGGTACCCTTGAATTAAAGCGATCCAACCAGTTTCCCCGAATATGTTCATTTAATGCCAGATGTTGGTGACGGTCACCTATGTTCTATATGTTGTATATAAATTGATTGTAACTTTATATATTTATATTGTTATTGCGCTCGCCATGATGGGGCCCCTTCCAATCTACTGCCCCATCCTATCTACTGCCCCTTCCAGTCTACTGCCCCTTCCAGTCTACTGCCCCTTCCAATCTACTGCCTCTTCCAATCTACTGCCCCATCCAATCTACTGCCCCTTCCAATCTACTGCCTCTTCCAATCTACTGCCCCATCCAATCTACTGCCCCATCCTATCTACTGCCCCTTCCAGTCTACTGCCCCTTCCAATCTACTGCCTCTTCCAATCTACTGCCCCATCCAATCTACTGCCCCATCTAATCTACTGTCCCTTCCAAATCTACTGCCCCTCCCAGTCTACTGCCCCTTCCAATATACTGCCCCTCCCAGTCTACTGCCCCTTCCAATCTACTGCCCCTCCCAGTCTACTGCCTCTTCCAATCTACTGCCCCTTCCAATCTACTGCCCCATCCAATCTACTGCCCCTTCCAATCTACTGCCCCTTCCAATCTACTGTCCCTTTACACTGCTTTACACTGTGCGCGTAAAAGAACCAGAGGAGACTCTGGAATGGGTCTCTGTCTGTATCATTGCACTATCCTCCAACAATCTAAAATGACTAATCTCTTCAGGAGGCGTCGCTCATATGGGCAACCAACCGGTAGCGACAATAAATAAACGTAAAACACACACGGCGTGGTTCATTAGTAATGTTGATGTTGCATTAATTGAAAGGAAACAACTTAACTCTTTCACCGCCAATGTCGCATAAAAGCGACTGTAAAAAAGTAGAGAACCCGATCGGACAGAACAGAACATGCCGTCTGATCAGGCTATATGCTGATTGCTCTTCAGACAGTGGGGCTGAAGCACCTGTCCAAATAGCAAACAACATAGATCCTGATCAGTAGCGGCGTTACGCCGCGGCTGATCTGGATCTATGTTGTTTGCACATGCTCTGAATTTATTCGGCGCTGAAAGAGTTAAATACAGGTGGAACACAACTTTTATACCATTTATTGGTTGTTTACAGGTCTTAAACGTTCAGAAAATGAAATGTAAATATAAGGAAGAGAACCAACCTGTGTTGCGTTTATTGAGGTATACAAATACATTTGTGTTGTTTAAAAGAGTATGGGGGCCATACTGTTGAGTACCAGAGTACTTTGTGCTCAATGTAAGGTGTTATAACTAATCCATATAGACTTCCTTCAACAATTTATTGACATAGCAACTCCACCGAAACTTACAGGTATAATTAAATGTTTCCCATTGGGGGATATATTGATTTTGTCCTTTCTGCCTGTCCATTTTTATATCTCTCAGTAGTATTTCACTTTATCAGACATTTTAAGGGGGCATAGCTTTTCAAATTGTGTGAAAAGTAGTACGGTATTGCCACGTTTTTGTCCTTTCTGCCTGTCAATTGTTATATCTCTCAGTAGTATTTCACTTTATCAGGCACTTTAAGGGGGCATGGCTTTTCAAATTGTGTGAAAAGTAGTATGGTATTGCCAAGTTTTTGTCCGTTCTGCCTGTCCATTTTTATATCTCTCAGTAGTATTTCACTTTATCAGACATTTTAAGGGGGCATAGCTTTTCAAATTGTGTGAAAAGTAGTATGGTATTGCCAAGTTTTTGTCCTTTCTGCCTGTCCATTGTTATATCTCTCAGTAGTATTTCACTTTATCAGGCACTTTAAGGGGGCATGGCTTTTCAAATTTTGTGAACAATAGTAGGGTATTGCCAAGTTTTTGTCCTTTCTGCCTGTCCATTTTTATATCTCTCAGTAGTATTTCACTGTATCAGACACTTTTAAGGGGGCATAGCTTTTCAAATTGTGTGAAAAGTGGGTGGGGTAGTGGGGTATTGCTTAATTAAAAGCTTTAATTCGAACAACTTTTGGACAATTATCATCTTCATCAAAACTAAAACACAATATTACGCAATGATTGAAAGAGTGATATGGTCTTAAAATTTTAAATAAATTATTTAAAAATACAAGTTTCTACCCCAAAAATTGATCATGTGAACTGTTTCGGTTCGGAGCAAGTACGGTGTATTAAAATACGGCATACTTGTAGTCCAAGTATAGTGCAAGATAATATAGGATAGTTTGTTGTGCTTTCACATGATATAAAAGAACACTGACCATTTAATAACATTCAATAATCTGCCATTTTCAATATTTACAAAAGTAGTGTTTGCAAAATAAATGGTGGTGTGTACAGTCCAATCTGTGATAGTGGTCACCTCCATTAAGCAGCCAACCTGTTTTTATATACAGTCAAACCTGTGTTAAGCAGTCAGCCAAGGACATCACAGAAAGTGGCTGCTTAGCACATGTGGCTGCTTAATAGAGTGCAATTGTATAATGAAACAACATATTGGGAATCTGGGTACTGGCTGCTTAATACAGGTTGGCTGCTTAATGGAGGTGACCACTAATACAAGTTTGACTGTATTATTCTAGTATTAACTGATTAACTAAGTCACTACATACAAAGCTTTTGAGTAGTATGTATAGAAAAAAGTATAAAGGGAGATAGTCAAAAATAAGAATAATTATTTACTTCGTATCTGAATAAATAACCCAAAAACAAAGAAATCATATTTTTTTCATGTCACAAAGGACATCATTTAGTTTAGTTTTAGTTTATACAAATTTATTTGAGCTCAAACTTATATTAATCACTCTCGAGACCTCATTCCTGATGGAGTCCATCGCCACGAGGGAGAGATAAGAGGCAACGTGGAATTTAAATGCTTTGCCTAAGGGCACACTCATAACTGCTTTGTTATATTTTCGAGGAAAACAGAAATTATCCGGCTAATGCATTGTCTTTAAGATTGTTATATAGATTGTTATATTTTCGAGGAAAACAGAAATTATCCGGCTAATGCATTGTCTTTAAGATTGTTATATAGATTGTTATATTTTCGAGGAAAACAGAAATTATCCGGCTAATGCATTGTCTTTAAGATTGTTATATAGATTGTTATATAGATTTGTTATATAGATTGTTATATAGATTGTTATAAAGATTGTTATATAACAATCTTAACGACAATGCATTAGCCGTATGATTTTGTTTTCCTTTTAAAAAGACTTTTTAAGCGGAAAATTCGGTTGTAGAGAGGACCATACCATATATATATAATAGCAGGAAAGTAAATTGGCTCACGGGAGATACAGAAATAACTAGTCCTGACCCTAACTTTGAAGCAAACAGCCATAACAAATAAATAAGACATGTGATGAATGTTCACTAAATACTGAATCACAGTACTTGACTTGTGTGTTGTATCCGAGAATCAAAGATCTGTGTATGGGAAAGTTTGAAAAATTCAAACAAATTTTGAAAATGTCAATCATTTTAATTTTGCACCACGATCTCTTTCAGTTGGCTTCCGATAGAAACGGCATTGCCGGTACGTCGAGAACTTTCCTTGTCATTTATATATATAAGTAGGGATGGCAACGAATATTCGAATATTCGCTCGAACGTCCGAATATTCAAATGCTATTACAGTATTCGAATATTCGGAAACAAATATTTTACTGTCTTCATAAATTCCACCTGCTCAGACACACGTTTGGAAATGCTTGACACGCTCTGAGAATAAGAAAACTGCTAGGTGTAATCTATGCAAATTGGATTTACCATTTTCGGGTACAATATCAATCTCAATAATCATTTGAAGAAGATGACGTTTACATACGCGTAAAACAGAAATTAGGTTAGTTTGGCAATTTTTATAAGAGTTTGATGAGTTTTTGATAGAATTCTATCGAATATTTGAATATTCGAATACCTTCCCGACTGAATATTCGAATAGTATAATCGCTATTCGTTGCCATCCCTAATTATAAATATTCATTTTGATCCCTCCATTCTAGAGTTTACAGTGTGGGTCCATTTTTTCCAGCAAGTATGATTTTCTTCCGTCCGATTGTTCTTGCTCGTTTCATACACAAAGAAGTTTAATTTCAAAGTACACGACCACAGTTAAACCAATTAATAGCACCTGTATCTATGAGCAAGATGTTATCATCTGCCTTTGTTAATTGGAGCCATAATTGCATTGTGTGTGAATGTTAATTGTTCGAAAACTAAACAAACAGCTATATGATTTAACTGAAATGTATTAAAATTTTATTTGAAAAAAATACAAAAATGCCAGTTTTTGTAGTCGAATACGATTTTGACATTAAAATATTCGGATATCCGAACATTCATTACCACAGCTAATAGATTTATATACATGTATGTAGATGAAAGGAACATTATAATATTTGATAATTATACTACTTATGATTGCTTTCCTCATGCTACATGATAAACTCACTTGTAATTGTTTCTACATAACTTTATGGGGGTTTATATATACCATATTGATCTTGACAATTAATAGATTATATCGATAACTCTGCCTGGGCCTCAATTTGTTACTAGTATTGACAGGTATCTTAACAATTAATTGATTATATTGATAACTCCTGCATGGGCCTCAATTTGTTACTAGTATTGACAGGTATCTTAACAATTAATAGATTATATTGATAACTCTGCCTGGGCCTCAATTTGTTGCTAGTATTGACAGGTATCTTAACAATTAATAGATTATATTGATAACTCCTGCATGGGCCTCAATTTGTTGCTAGTATTGACAGGTATCTTAACAATTAATTGATTATCAATAACTCTGCCTGGGCCTCAAATTGTTGCTAGTATTGACAGGTATCTTAACAATTAATAGATTATATTGATAACTCCTGCATGGGCCTCAATTTGTTGCTAGTATTGACAGGTATCTTAACAATTAATAGATTATATTGATAACTCCTGCATGGGCCTCAATTTGTTGCTAGTATTGACAGGTATCTTAACAATTAATAGATTATATTGATAACTCCTGCATGGGCCTCAATTTGTTGCTAGTATTGACAGGTATCTTAACAATTAATAGATTATATTGATAACTCCTGCATGGGCCTCAATTTGTTGCTAGTATTGACAGGTATCTTAACAATTAATAGATTATATTGATAACTCCTGCATGGGCCTCAATTTGTTGCTAGTATTGACAGGTATCTTAACAATTAATAGATTATATTGATAACTCCTGCATGGGCCTCAATTTGTTGCTAGTATTGACAGGTATCTTAACAATTAATAGATTATATTGATAACTCCTGCATGGGCCTCAATTTGTTGCTAGTATTGACAGGTATCTTAACAATTAATAGATTATATTGATAACTCCTGCATGGGCCTCAATTTGTTGCTAGTATTGACAGGTATCTTAACAATTAATAGATTATATTGATAACTCCTGCATGGGCCTCAATTTGTTGCTAGTATTGACAGGTATCTTAACAATTAATGGATTATATTGATAACTCTGCCTGGGCCTCAATTTGTTACTAGTATTGACAGGTATCTTAACAATTAATTGATTATCGATAACTCTGCCTGGGCCTCAATTTATTGCTAGTATTGACAGGTAATATAACAGTAAAACCCATGCATTGATGTAAGTTCACCAGCTAGACTTGTCCTTAATCTAGGTCGGGCCAATGTCTTTAAGCACTTTAATTATTTTACTTCGGTATCAGTTCACGTATAAGATCTTGCGGGGAAACCGTCTCCAGAATTATTTGTTATACAGTCAACCTTGTGTTAAGCAGCCAGCCAATGGAATCACAGAAAGTGGTTGCTTAGCACAGGTGGCTGCTTAATAGAGAGCAAATTTATAATAACACAGCATATTGGAAATCTGGAAACTGACTGCTTAATATAGGTTGGCTGCTTAATGGAGGTGGACCACAAGAACTGGTTCGACTGTAGATCAAATTTACATACATGAATTAGTCATTAACACAAAATAAATTAGTTGCAGATATTAACTGATTTATGGTATTTAGATATCTTTGGGTTCTTTGAAAACAAATTTAAATAAAAAAAAATATGGATTTGAACTGCAACGAAAGATTAGATAATATTTTTGTACAGCTATATTCCGGGATCAGCATGATGTGTGCATAGCTAACACCATGATAGATTAACCATGAGGCATGGTTATGCATTGATTGGTGTCTCGTTTCATTTTAATTTCTTTTTAATTACCTGTGCTATTACATTTCACAAGAGCTTTTACAAAATCTGATACACATGTAATCTAAAGATTTTTTTGTACATGATAACTATATGAATAAATTACGCTACAGCCATTATGTGAAACATGCTAGTTTGGATTAGTGTAGATTATGGCTATGCTGGATAATTGGACAAGGTAATATATCGATGTACTTAAAGTATTTGATTAAATAAATTTAACGCGTAAACTGCAGAATAAATTGGACGGAATGTGCAAACAATATGGATCCAGATCAGCCGAGGCGTAACGCCGCGTCTGATCGGGATCCATGTTGTTTGCTACATGTATTCCGCCAAGTGTTTTAGCTCCGCTATCCGTATAGCAAACAGCATAAAGCATGATCAGACTGCATGTTCTGTGCCTCACAGACGGATCTGTAGTCCAGTTGTAACACGCTGGACTAGTAATCCAGCGATCACAGGTTTGATCCCCCGTCTGACCCTAATAAAATTAACAGTCTTTCAGATGGGACTTTAGACCGAGGTCTCATGTCGGTGCTTTACTTGTGCACGTAAAAGAACCAAAGGAGACTCTGGAATGGGTCTCTGTCTGTATCATTGCACTATCCTCCAAAAATCTAAAATGACTAATCTCTTCAGGAGGTGTCGTTCATATGGGTAACCGGTAGCGAAGATAAATAAACGTACATAAAATACATACACACATTCTGTGCCATCTGATCTGGCTCTATGCTGTTTGCAAAAGCGACTTTAGTCGTGATTGGCAGGTTACGGATTAACGTATGAATAGTAGTTAAATCCAGTGTATGTACACAGTTAGAATCACTCCAACCTCTACCAGGGTGCCCGCTCGCACAATCTGAAAACAATGATTAAAAAGGTCTGACCGCCACCAAATAAACCTGGAAAGTCTACATGAGGGTTGCTGGTTGTTTAATGAGAGACATTTCTGAGTTATTGCCCCCTGAATACTCTCTAAGGAAGATACTGGTCCTCATAATTGATTTCCTCTGTTTTTGTTGTTGTTTCCTTTGCACAAGATGCAATCAATTTTCATTCGCATTCTCATATTATAATTATTAACTCATTGCATGTTGGGTAAAATAAAGGCTATAAATAGTTCAAATAATTGTAGCAGACGACAATTTATTAAATGTGTTTTTTCTTATTTGTACCTGAAAACTCCGGAAATATGCCATGGAATATCTTTAGAATTGGGTCGACACAATTCTAATGAAATTGGATGACATATTTGGCTGTTATTTTCAGCGCTATCGTGCAAAGAGTTAAATTACTACATCCCGGCAAATGTGCTACAGTGTCTTCAATTGATATTGTAAAAATTTGAGAAATAAATCTAGTTTGGACAGTATGTGAGATGGTACAGTTGTCACCAGATCGAACAGATCCGATTAGCGCAGTGGTTAGCACGCTCGCTTCTCACCAATGCAACCCGGGTTCGATCCTCGGACCGGGTAGTATGCGAGATGGTACGGTGGTCGCCAGATTGGACAGGTGGGTTTTCTCCGGGTACTCTGGTTTCCTCCCAAGCAAATGACCACATTTACGCTTTCATCCGCGCCAACGAGAGTGATTAATATAAGTTGTTAGAACTTGCTTCGCAATCGTTGTAAAATAAAATAAGTTTAAAAAAACAGGTGTGTGTTCTCCGACACAAATGACTATATATATATGATATACTATCATCTGTGCCATATATAAGTTTTATATTTCTCTTTTATATTTCTAATAATACAGTGCATTTACTAGAAGGTGGATGTTCCACAATACATTATGCTTATTAGGATAAATATTGTATTATTGCAGTAGAGAACAGCTTGGATAAATGAGCTATCTTCCTTCTTTGCAAACATCAAGATAGCCTTGTATAACACCAAACACTTATATATCAACTTCTTAAAAACCGCCTTTTAAAAACTTAAAATGTGTAAGATAGCAGAAGACGCATTGATTTTCAAGTTTTTCTGAAGTCTTTATCTTGGTTATGTGTGCTGGGAGTATGGGATTTATTTGAACAGTGTTTGTAATGTTTGCATTTCCATGCCTGATAAAAGTGTGTCAATAACATTTTCAAATCTGCCTAACATCACAGGCCCGCCAGCTCTCCTGTAGCAGGCTTTATACAGATTTTAGGCAGTATGGCTTGTTATATTATCAGGATCATCAATGTGGTGATTAGATCCAGAGATTTTTCTCTTTTGTTTAAAAGAAGGTAGGTATTAATGGAACATCTGTTGCCATTGCCTACAAAGCGTACTGGTATTGAATAATTGTTTATATATACTGGTAATACATGGATTTTGCATAAAAACTGATCAAGGATATTTGACATTACGTGGCATTTGTTCTCGAGAGGAGAGCGGAACCGCTGGATTCGAGTTAAAAACATGGTGTAATTGTTGAAGCAGGTACAGTGAACATTTCAAATTGGATTTACTATTTTGTTTATATTTGTGATTTGAAAAAGGTTTCGGTTTTGACTTTTATAATACAAGGAAATTGAATTTAGGTGTGGTATAATACAGGTAAATTATATTAAGGTTTGGTATTCTACAAGTAAATTAAATTAAGAGTTGGTATTCTACAGGTAAATTGAATTTAGGTGTGGTATTCTACAGGTAAATTGAATTTAGGTGTGGTATAATACAGGTAAATTAAATTAAGGTGTGGTATTCTACAGGTAAATTGAATTTAGGTGTGGTATAATACAGGTAAATTATATTAAGGTTTGGTATTCTACAAGTAAATTAAATTAAGAGTTGGTATTCTACAGGTAAATTGAATTTAGGTGTGGTATTCTACAGGTAAGTTGAATTTAGGTGTGGTATAATACAGGTAAATTAAATTAAGGTGTGGTATTCTACAGGTAAATTGAATTTAGGTGTGGTATAATACAGGTAAATTATATTAAGGTTTGGTATTCTACAAGTAAATTAAATTAAGAGTTGGTATTCTACAGGTAAATTGAATTTAGGTGTGGTATTCTACAGGTAAATTGAATTTAGGTGTGGTTTAATACAGGTAAATTAAATTAAGGTGTGGTATTCTACAGGTAAATTGAATTTAGGTGTGGTATAATACAGGTAAATTAAATTTAAGTTTGGTTTAATACAGGTAAATTGAATTCAGGTGTGGTATAATACAGGTAAATTAAATTTAAGTTTGGTTTGATACAGGTAAATTGAATTAAGGTTTGGTATAATACAGGTAGATTGTATTAAGGTTTGGCATTATACAGGTAGATTGAATTAAGGTTTGGTATAATACAGGTATATTGAATTAAGGTTTGGCATAATACAGGTAGATTGAATTAAGGTTTGGTATAATACAGGTAGATTGAATTAAGGTTTGGTATAATACAGGTATATTGAATTAAGGTTTGGCATAATACAGATAAATTGAATTAAGGTTTGGCATAATACAGGTAGATTGAATTAAGGTTTGGCATAATACAGGTAAATTGAATTAAGGTTTGGCATAATACAGGTAAATTGAATTAAGGTTTGGCATAATACAGGTAAATTGAATTAAGGTTTGGCATAATACAGGTAAATTGAATCAAGGTTTGGCATAATACAGGTAGATTGAATGAGTGGTATGTTCATAGAAGTATTGTAATTAATTTTAAAAGAAGTTCAAATTGGTACTGTATGGAACTGTTTAAAATTAATATTAATCTCTTGTTTTGCCTTCTTGAATGTCAGTGTGATGTTTTGCCTTCTTGAATGTCAATGTGATGTTTTGCATTCTTGAATGTCAATGTGATGTTTTGGCTTCTTGAATGTCAATGTGATGTTTTGCCTTCTTGAATGTCAGTGTGATGTTTTGCCTTCTTGAATGTCAGTGTGATGTTTTGCCTTCTTGAATGTCAATGTGATGTTTTGCATTCTTGAATGTCAATGTGATGTTTTGGCTTCTTGAATGTCAGTGTGATGTTTTGCCTTCTTGAATGTCAGTGTGATGTTTTGCCTTCTTGAATGTCAGTGTGATGTGTTGGCTTCTTGAATGTCAGTGTGATGTTTTGCATTCTTGAATGTCAGTGTGATGTTTTGCCTTCTTGAATGTCAGTGTGATGTTTTGGCTTCTTGAATGTCAATGTGATGTTTTGCCTTCTTGAATGTCAGTGTGATGTTTTGGCTTCTTGAATGTCAGCGTGATGTTTTGCATTCTTGAATATTAATGCCACCTGGGTTCGATCCTCAGACTGGGAAGTATGTGAGATGGTACAGTGGTCGCCAGATCGGACAGGTGGGTTTTCACCACATTTATGTTTTCATCCGCACCAACAAGTGTGATTAATATAAGTTGTTAAAGCTTGTTTCGCAATCATTGTAAAATAAATGAAGTTTAAACTAATGTTAATGTCATCTTTTGCCTTCTTTGATGTTAGTGTCATGTTTTGCCTTCTTTGATGTTAGTGTCATGTGTTGCCTTCTTTGATGTTAGTGTCATGTTTTGCCTTCTTTGATGTTAGTGTCATGTTTTGCCTTCTTTGATGTTAGTGTCATGTTTTGCCTTCTTTGATGTTAGTGTCATGTTTTGCCTTCTTTGATGTTAGTGTCATGTTTTGCCTTCTTTGATGTTAGTGTCATGTTTTGCCTTCTTTGATGTTAGTGCCATGTTTTGCCATCTTGGATGTTAGTGTCATGTTTTGCCCTCTTTGATGTTAGTGCCATGTTTTGCCATCTTTGATGTTAGTGTCATGTTTTGCCATCTTGGATGTTAGTGTCATGTTTTGCCTTCTTTGATGTTAGTGTCATGTTTTGCCTTCTTTGATGTTAGTGTCATGTTTTGCCTTCTTTGATGTTAGTGTCATGTTTTGCCATCTTGGATGTTAGTGTCATGTTTTGCCATCTTGGATGTTAGTGCCATGTTTTGCCCTCTTTGATGTTAGTGTCATGTTTTGCCTTCTTTGATGTTAGTACCATGTTTTGCCTTCTTTGATGTTAGTGTCATGTTTTGCCTTCTTTGATGTTAGTGCCATGTTTTGCCATCTTTGATGTTAGTGTCATGTTTTGCCTTCTTTGATGTTAGTGCCATGTTTTGCCTTCTTTGATGTTAGTGTCATGTTTTGCCTTCTTTGATGTTAGTGCCATGTTTTGCCTTCTTTGATGTTAGTGTCATGTTTTGCCATCTTTGATGTTAGTGTCATGTTTTGCCTTCTTTGATGTTAGTGTCATGTTTTGCCTTCTTTGATGTTAGTGTCATGTTTTGCCTTCTTTGATGTTAGTGCCATGTTTTGCCATCTTGGATGTTAGTGTCATGTTTTGCCCTCTTTGATGTTAGTGCCATGTTTTGCCATCTTTGATGTTAGTGTCATGTTTTGCCATCTTGGATGTTAGTGTCATGTTTTGCCTTCTTTGATGTTAGTGTCATGTTTTGCCTTCTTTGATGTTAGTGTCATGTTTTGCCTTCTTTGATGTTAGTGTCATGTTTTGCCATCTTGGATGTTAGTGTCATGTTTTGCCATCTTGGATGTTAGTGTCATGTTTTGCCATCTTGGATGTTAGTGCCATGTTTTGCCCTCTTTGATGTTAGTGTCATGGTTTGCCATCTTGGATGTTAGTGTCATGGTTTGCCCTCTTTGATGTTAGTGTCATGTTTTGCCATCTTGGATGTTAGTGCCATGTTTTGCCCTCTTTAATGTTAGTGTCATGTTTTGCCTTCTTTGATGTTAGTGCCATGTTTTGCCCTCTTTGATGTTAGTGCCATGTTTTGCCATCTTGGATGTTAGTGTCATGTTTTGCCTTCTTGGATGTTAGTGCCATGTTTTGCCATCTTTGATGTTAGTGCCATGTGTTGCCATCTTTGATGTTAGTGCCATGTTTTGCCATCTTTGATGTTAGTGTCATGTTTTGCCATCTTTGATGTTAGTGCCATGTTTTGCCATCTTTGATGTTAGTGCCATGTTTTGCCCTCTTTGATGTTAGTGCCATGTTTTGCCCTCTTTGATGTTAGTGTCATGGTTTGCCATCTTGGATGTTAGTGTCATGGTTTGCCCTCTTTGATGTTAGTGTCATGTTTTGCCATCTTGGATGTTAGTGCCATGTTTTGCCCTCTTTGATGTTAGTGTCATGTTTTGCCATCTTTGATGTTAGTGTCATGTTTTGCCATCTTTGATGTTAGTGTCATGTTTTGCCCTCTTTGATGTTAGTGCCATGTTTTGCCATCTTTGATGTTAGTGTGTCATGGTTTGCCATCGTTGATGTTAGTGCCATGTTTTGCCTTCTTTGATGTTAGTGCCATGTTTTGCCTTCTTTGATGTTAGTGTCATGTTTTGCCATCTTTGATGTTAGTGTCATGTTTTGCCATCTTTGATGTTAGTGTCATGTTTTGCCTTCTTTGATGTTAGTGTCATGTTTTGCCTTCTTTGATGTTAGTGTCATGTTTTGCCCTCTTTGATGTTAGTGTCATGTTTTGCCATCTTTGATGTTAGTGTGTCATGGTTTGCCATCTTTGATGTTAGTGCCATGTTTTGCCTTCTTTGATGTTAGTGTCATGTTTTGCCATCTTTGATGTTAGTGCCATGTTTTGCCATCTTTGATGTTAGTGTCATGTTTTGCCCTCTTTGATGTTAGTGCCATGTTTTGCCATCTTTGATGTTAGTGTGTCATGGTTTGCCATCTTTGATGTTAGTGCCATGTTTTGCCTTCTTTGATGTTAGTGTCATGGTTTGCCATCTTTGATGTTAGTGCCATGTTTTACCATCTTTGATGTTAGTGTCATGGTTTGCCATCTTTGATGTTAGTGCCATGTTTTGCCATCTTTGATGTTAGTGCCATGTTTTGCCTTCTTTGATGTTAGTGTCATGTTTTGCCATCTTTGATGTTAGTGTCATGTTTTGCCTTCTTTGATGTTAGTCTCATGTTTTGCCCTCTTTGATGTTAGTGTCATGTTTTGCCCTCGTTGATGTTAGTGTCATGTTTTGCCATCTTTGATGTTAGTGCCATGTTTTGCCATCTTTGATGTTAGTGTCATGGTTTGCCATCTTTGATGTTAGTGCCATGTTTTGCCATCTTTGATGTTAGTGTGTCATGGTTTGCCATCTTTGATGTTAGTGCCATGTTTTGCCTTCTTTGATGTTAGTGTCATGTTTTGCCATCTTTGATGTTAGTGCCATGTTTTGCCATCTTTGATGTTAGTGTCATGTTTTGCCATCTTTGATGTTAGTGTGTCATGGTTTGCCATCTTTGATG
This sequence comes from Archivesica marissinica, assembly GCA_014843695.1. Classification (NCBI taxonomy): domain Eukaryota; kingdom Metazoa; phylum Mollusca; class Bivalvia; order Venerida; family Vesicomyidae; genus Archivesica; species Archivesica marissinica. The sequence goes on from CM026404.1 coordinate 19,735,405, forward strand.
TTAGTGCCATGTTTTGCCTTCTTTGATGTTAGTGTCATGTTTTGCCATCTTTGATGTTAGTGCCATGTTTTGCCATCTTTGATGTTAGTGTGTCATGGTTTGCCATCTTTGATGTTAGTGCCATGTTTTGCCTTCTTTGATGTTAGTGTCATGGTTTGCCATCTTTGATGTTAGTGCCATGTTTTACCATCTTTGATGTTAGTGTCATGGTTTGCCATCTTTGATGTTAGTGCCATGTTTTGCCATCTTTGATGTTAGTGCCATGGTTTGCCATCTTTGATGTTAGTGCCATGTTTTGCCTTCTTTGATGTTAGTGTCATGTTTTGCCTTCTTTGATGTTAGTGTCATGTTTTGCCCTCTTTGATGTTAGTGTCATGTTTTGCCCTCTTTGATGTTAGTGTCATGTTTTGCCATCTTTGATGTTAGTGTCATGGTTTGCCATCTTTGATGTTAATGCCATGTTTTGCCTTCTTTGATGTTAGTGTCATGTTTTGCCCTATTTGAATGTTCGTGTCATGTTTTGCCCTCTTGAATGTTTGTGTCATGTTTTGCTGTTTTGCCTTCCTTAATGTTAATGCCATATTTTGCAGTATTCAGTGTCCAAACAGGCAATATGAATTAATCTGAATAATGACGCACAACCCAATGCACAGTTTATAAATTGTACTTTGATCTTGCTGCGTAATTTAATTTGATGGTTTGTGTAAAACACATCTATCATTTTCCCATGAATGGGTGTGTACATGTATTTGCATATGTCCATCAAACTAAATGAAATTTATGCACATGACATGTAGCAACTTTTAATGTATTCAGTAGATTGCTATCAACTTTGACAGTATATTTACGTGTGAAATGTTACACATGAATACAACATGTAGCAACCCAATGTAACCAATCAGCATTAAGTCCTTGCCAATTATCTTTCGTCTTCTTAATTTTAATTCCATGCAAATTGGATAGCAGGTTGCTGCAGTCAACTTCTAGTTTCCTCTACCTTAACCCTTTCCCTCATAGAAGCACCTCTTGACGCCATTACCAATACAACATACATTGACAATGTAGTAGCCAAACCAATGTTCATAAACCCTTTCCCTCATAGACGCACCTCTTGACGCCATTACCAATACAACATACATTGACAATGTAGTAGCCAAACCAATGTTCATAAACCCTTTCACTCATAGAAGCACCTCTTGACGCCATTACCAATACAACATACATTGACAATGTAGTAGCCAAACCAATGTTCATAAACCCTTTCCCTCATAGAAGCACCTCTTGACGCCATTACCAATACAACATACATTGACAATGTAGTAGCCGAACCAATGTTCATAAACCCTTTCCCTCATAGAAGAACCTCTTGACGCCATTGCCAATACGACATACATTGACAATGTAGTAGTCAAACCAATGTTCATAATAAAGGCCAGAATCTCATGTAGTACCAGTAATATCTATGGAGGTGGGATAGATATGGCGACTACTTATTCACTGCATGATAGCTAAATGGCTGTCGTTTGTATGCAGATATAATAGTATATTAACCTAAATCTCAATGAAGGAAAGGGTTAAGTCCCTTATTATTGCGAGGTCACATTTCAGTTACCTCTAATATTTAGGTATCTTTCACATGTTAACTCTGCATGCTGGGTAAAACAAAGGCTATAAATAGTTCAAATAATTATAGCAGACGACAATTCATTACTGTAGTTTTCTTACTTGTAGCTGAAAACTCTGGAAATATGTCCTGGAATTTCATTAGAATTGTGTCGTTACTGTGCAACTCTAAATGAAATTCCATGACATATGAAAATGCCACGACATATTTTACTGTTATTTTCACCAGTAGCGTGCAAGGAGTTAATGAGAGACATCGCTGTTTTTTTTCTATTTCCTCCCTTAGCAGATCAAATGTGATTTATCTCGCAAACGTATATTGGTCCTTTTAGTTGGAATCCTTTGTGTTATTCTCTAACCAGATGTTAAAGGGATTCAAATAAGTTACTATGTAACTTTTTTCCCCAATCCTAAACTTTTTTTTTTTACATCTATTCCTGTGTTATATGTTATTCGTGAATAAAATATTGTTTAAACTAACCAGATGCTGCAGTATAATAAATGTGATTTATCAAAATCCTTTTAATTAATTGATAACAGTTTTTGATCGGATAGTTTTCATTTTATTTCACTGATAAATTTCTATACTGGTATTTCATTGAGAAACCATAAAATAAAATAATTGTTTTAGAAAAATATAATAAAATCGTACACATCAAAACGCCATTTGCACATTGAACTATGCACAGTTGAACATACAATTTGTATTAGTATTTTGTCTGGTATGAAGCAGAAATATTCATGTATTCAGATTGGTAAAGACAGTTCCAAGTTAATTTCACGCAAATGGTGTTTTGTCATGTATTATGACAACGACCGTACTCGATGTAGAAATACACCAGATTCATCGTTTTAACAAATGCAATATTTTAATGATTGAATGTCACTCAAGTGTCAAATCACTTTGGCTTGATTATATTATTCCAGTTTCTTTCTTCAATGGGAAACTGTACATCAGATGCTTGTGTATCACATGACTGTTAATTGTGGAGAATGACTGTAAAGTCACTGTTTGCAAAGTAACAACAAAGGGAGATAATTTGTTAATAATCTCTTGGTTCAAACCAATTAATTATTGCAGGGACCTCCGTGGCTGAGTAGTTACGGTAGTTGACTTCAAATCACTTGCCCCTCACTGCTGTAGGTTCAAATCCCACTGGGGGTGTCATATAATTTGTAAATAATCCCTTGGTTCAAACCAATTAATTATTGCAGGGGCCTCCGTGGCTGAGTAGTTAAGGTCGTTGACTTCAAATCACTTGCCCCTCACTGCTGTAGGTTCAAATCCCACTGGGGGTGTCATATAATTTGTAAATAATCCCTTGGTTCAAACCAATTAATTATTGCAGGGGCCTCCGTGGCTGAGTAGTTAAGGTCGTTGACTTCAAATCACTTGCCCCTCACTGCTGTAGGTTCAAATCCCACTGGGGGTGTCATATAATTTGTAAATAATCCCTTGGTTCAAACCAATTAATTATTGCAGGGGCCTCCGTGGCTGAGTAGTTAAGGTCGTTGACTTCAAATCACTTGCCCCTCACTGCTGTAGGTTTGAATCCCACTGGGGTGTCAAATTCTTGAGGAAGCTATCCAGCTGGCTTGCCATAGGTCGGTGGTTCTTCCCGGGTGTCCGTCAGTGACTGCAGTACTAATCGGAAGGAGCATCCGGGGTCTACCTCCATCACTAATAACTGGAGAGTCGCCATATGACCTAAGCTGTTGTTGCGACATTAAACAAGAAAAAGAAACAAACACAAACAATTCATTATTGCACTAATAAGTGTTCCAAATTAAATACATCTAAAACATGTTTGAGAAATGGAAATATTAAGTGAAATAAAGTCAGTGTGTTTTACGTTTATTTATCGTCTCTACAGGTTGCCCATATGAGTGATGCCTCCTGAAGAGATTAGTCATTTTAGATTTTGGAGGATAGTGCAATGATACAGAATCTCCTCTGGTTCTTTTACGTGTACTGTGTACAGCACCGACACGAGACCTCGGTTTAATATCCCATCTGAAAGATGGTTAATTTTATTAGGGTCAGACGGGGGATCGAACCTGCGATCCCTGGATTACCAGTCCAGCATGTTACCACTGGACTACAGATCCGTCTGTAATAAAGTCAACAAGCATATGTGGCTTTATATATGTGTCGTTATACAACACAGTCTATCCGACTCCGTGGTCGAGTGGTTAAGGTCGCTGACTTGTATACCACTGTAACCTATCATTACTGATGGTCACTGGTTCGAGCCCCGCTCAGACCGTGTCTCATTTATATGAAAAAGTTGGCAGTTTCTTACGGAGGTTGGCGCACCTAAGTACTGGTTAACCACTGGAGCCTGCCCAGGAAAGGTGTTGTTAGGTAAACTGCCCGCCGGCGATATAGCCCAAATTGGTGCTGATGCAGGCGTAAAACCCGAAATATAACATATTACAACACAGTCTAACTATATTTTGTCACATATGACCTACTAATCTGTTGGTATGACTATAAACTAATTAACTAACACATTTTTGTAGATTAATATAGTGTTTGATTGTTTTTTATAGTGTCACCCCTATTTAAAGGGCCAGCCATTTCTGACTTATGAGACACCCCTTTTTTTTGTGAACATCAGTACTTCCCGAATCCTATGCTTGTATGCCCGACGCAGGCTGGTAGGCAATTGGTAACCATTATTTAACTAGCTGGCGGCTCACCAACTGGCCATATCAGAACGGACCCCTGATGAGGTTCGAACCTTCGACCTCCCGCTCCGTAGGCGGACACCTTAACCACTAGGCCACGGAGACGTCCTATGTATTTTGTTCTTTCATTCATGATCATTTTGATTAAATGTAATTGGTGGAACATACACAGTGCAATCTATGACAAGTACACATTATACACTCACAAATATGTAGTGGAAGTCGTGATAGCGCAGCGGTAGTGCGTTCGGTGCGATAGGCCCGGAGTTCGAGCCCCCACTTGAGCCGTTACGATTGTGCCCTTAGCCAAGGAATTTAAATTCCACGTTGCCGCTTCTCTCTCCCTCGTGGCGATGGATTCCATCAGGAATGAGGTCTCAAGAATGATTAATATAAGTTGTGAGAACTTGTTTCGCAATCGAGCTAAAATAAATTTGCATACACTATAGACTGTAAAATGAATGCTAATTAGCTTGTGGCTTTAAAGTTTCAAATGTCTAGTTTGTTACAGCTAATTTATGTATTGTCATGTCTTCAAAATTCATGATTATATCTGTATACAGTTTGAAAAAACCCCACTCTTGATCAAGAATGTTGCTCTGTAATTTGGTATGATTATTTTTACTTGTGTTCGCCATTGACAGAATGGCAATGCGCCATTACATGGTGTCAGTGTTTGTGTATACTTGAGTCTGCGTAGACGATGGCTAACAAACTGAGGGTCATCAATCTGTTTAACTCTTTCAGCTCCGAATAAATTCAAAGCAATGTGCAACAACATAGATCCAGATCAGCCGCGGCGTAACGCCGTGTCTGATCAGGATCTATGTTGTTTGCTATTTGGAGAGGTGCTTCAGCTCCACTATCTGAAGAGCAATCAGTATAGAGGCTGATCAGATGGCACGTTCTCTACTGTCTGATCGGGTTCTTGGCTGTTTGCAAAGGTGCTTTTAGGCGACATTGGTGGTGAAGAGTAAAATAAAAATGATACGAGTAAAATAGGCAAGGTACTAGATACAAGAAACGTTGGTTTGAGCGGATTGTACAACAACAATAACAAAGATACATAACGTATGAGTAAAACAAACACCTGTGGGATAAAACATGGAGTAAACAAACACCTGTGGGATAAAACATGGAGTAAACAAACACCTGTGGGATAAAACATGGAGTAAACAAACACCTGTGGGATAAAACATGGAGTAAACAAACACCTGTGGGATAAAACATGAATTAAACAAACACCTGTGGGATAAAAACATGGAGTAAACAAACAAATGTGGGATAAAAACATGGAGTAAACAAACACCTGTGGGATAAAACATGAATTAAACAAACACCTGTGGGATAAAAACATGGAGTAAACAAACAAATGTGGGATAAAAACATGGAGTAAACAAACACCTGTGGGATAAAACATGGAGTAAACAAACACCTGTGGGATAAAAACATATTATGCAAATGTTCAATAATTTAAACCTAAACTTATCTTGGTAATAGTAATATAGTGGTGGAGTAAAACATATTAAGGCAGCCGAGATCTCTACAATGATAAATAATTATTTGATTTAAAAGTGTAAAGGGTTAAATATGAGTCACCGTTGTTAAGAATGTGATATTTCTATGGGATGGTTCCATGTACAATGAAGGGGGATAATAAATATTACACATCTATATGTAGAAAGTATATACAGACTGATCTGTAGTCCAGTGGTAACACGCTGGACTGGTAATCCAGGGATCGATCCCCCGTCTGACCATAATAAAATTAACAGTCGTTCAGATGGGACGTTAAACCGAGGTCTCGTGTCGGTGCTGTACACTGTGCACATAAAAGAACCAGAGGAGACTCTGGAATGGGTCTCTGTCTGTATCATTGCACTATCCTCCAAAAATCTAAAATGACTGATCTGTTCAGGAGGGCAACCGGTAGTGACTAATAATAAACGTAAAACACACAAATAGAAAGTATATTAAATTATGTGTCCGCCTCCGTGGTCGAGTGGTTAAGGTCGCTGACTTGTATACCACTGCAACCTATCATCACTGATGGTCACGGGATCGAGCCCCGCTCAGGCCGTGTCTCATTTATATGAAAAAGTTGGCAGTTTCTTACGGAGGTTGGTGCACCCAAGTACTGGTTAACAGCTGGAGCCTGCCCAGGAAAGGTGTTGTTAGGTAAACTGCCACGCCGGCGATAGAGCCCAAAAATGGTGCTGATGCAGGCGTAAAACCCGAAATATAACATAACATAATATTAAATTATGTACAACAATACTACATATAGTTGAGAACAATCTCATGCTCTATATAAAAGATACTGGTATACGCAACAAACAAAAATAAGCATACAAATACCTACAACTAATCAGTGCATAGTACCGAATGGCTTCAACAAGTCCTGAGGTCCGGAGTTCGAGCCCTGCTGGAGCCGTTACGATTGTACCCTTAGGCAAGGCATTTAAATTCCACGTTGCCTCTTCTCTCTCCCTTGTGGCGATGGATTCCATCAGGAATGAGGTCTTGAGAGTGATTAATATAAGTTGAAAGGAGTTGTTTCGCAATCGAGCTAAAATAAATTTGTATAAACTAACAAGTCCTGAATCAAGGGAAGTAAGTCAGTATAGAAATAGCGCACCGTTGATCAAGATCTGAACAAATACCCCCAGAGTTCTCGAAAATGAAAGTAGATGATTGGAAACCATTAAATATTTATGTAAACTGATTTAAACTTTGTTAGCAAATAGTGTAATATTAATATTATTTGCATTTCATTATTCATGCGATATGTACATTTTTATAAACTTATCGAGTTCTATTGAGTGTTTTTGTTGAGTATTGATGTGAATTCTTCATGCAGCGCGGGACATTACAATTGTTCTGTTACAAAGTGTTTGTGGAGGACTCTCTCCGTATTGAACGACTATTGAAACTGGCTATGTACACTTTACCTCACTTATTGAATTTCAATTAAAAATTTCGAACGTTCTGTGCTGAAAAGAAGAAAGATGAATATGCGCATAGTCCCAGAGCTGTTGTATTGAGTGTCATTCTGAAAGACAACAGCCATTAACGAAATGAGGATATTATAATGAAGTTAATAATTGCTGTGAATGCTGTATGCCTGTGTTAAATGATAAAGTTCCAAGAGATTTCAGCCGATTGTTGCCACTGTAAGTATCCTGACTAATATAATGTAATTATTTAGAATATTAACCCATTCAACCCCAAGTAACTGACATGGACTGGTGCAGGATATTAACCCATTCAACCCCAAGTAACTGACATGGACTGGTGCAGGATATTTAACCCATTCAACCCCAAGTAACTGACATGGACTGGTGCAGGATATTAACCCATTCAACCCCAAGTAACCGACATGGACTGGTGCAGGATATTAACCCATTCAACCCCAAGTAACCGACATGGACTGGTGCAGGATATTAACCCATTCAACCCCAAGTAACCGACATGGACTGGTCCATGATATTAACCCATTCAACACCAAGTAACTGACATGGACTGGTCCATGATATTTAACCCATTCAACCACAAGTAACTGACATGGACTGGTCCATGATATATAACCCATTCAACCCCAAGTAACTGACATGGACTGGTGCAGGATATTAACCCATTCAACCCCAAGTAACTGACATGGACTGGTCCATGATATATAACCCATTCAACACCAAGTAACTGACATGGACTGGTCCATGATATATAACCCATTCAACACCAAGTAACTGACATGTACTGGTCCATGATATATAACCCATTCAACACCAAGTAACTGACATGGACTGGTCCATGATATTTAACCCATTCAACCCCAAGTAACTGACATGGACTGGTCCATGATATTTAACCCATTCAACACCAAGTAACTGACATGGACTGGTCCATGATATGCTTAACCCATTCAACCCCAAGTAACTGACATGGACTGGTCCATGATATTAACCCATTCAACCCCAAGTAACTGACATGGACTGGTCCATGATATTAACCCATTCAACCCCAAGTAACTGACATGGACTGGTCCATGATATTAACCCATTCAACCCCAAGTAACTGACATGGACTGGTCCATGATATTTAACCCATTCAACCCCAAGTAACTGACATGGACTGGTTCATGATATTTAACCCATTCAACCCCAAGTAACTGACATGGACTGGTTCATGATATTTAACCCATTCAACCCCAAGTAACTGATATGGACTGGTTCATGATATTTAACCCATTCAACCCCAAGTAACTGACATGGACTGGTCCATGATATTTAACCCATTCAACCCCAAGTAACTGACATGGACTGGTCCATGATATTTAACCCATTCAACCCCAAGTAACTGACATGGACTGGTCCATGATATTTAACCCATTCAACACCAAGTAACTGACATGGACTGGTCCATGATATTTAACCCATTCAACCCCAAGTAACTGACATGGACTGGTCCATGATATTTAACCCATTCAACCCCAAGTAACTGACATGGACTGGTCCATGATATTTAACCCATTCAACCCCAAGTAACTGACATGGACTGGTCCATGATATTTAACCCATTCAACACCAAGTAACTGACATGGACTGGTCCATGATATTTAACCCATTCAACACCAAGTAACTGACATGGACTGGTCCATGATATTTAACCCATTCAACCCCAAGTAACTGACATGGACTGGTCCATGATATTTAACCCATTCAACCCCAAGTAACTGACATGGACTGGCCATGATATTAACCCATTCAACCCCAAGTAACTGACATGGACTGGTGCATGATATTAACCCATTCAACCCCAAGTAACTGACATGGACTGGTGCATGATATTAACCCATTCAACCCCAAGTAACTGACATGGACTGGTCCATGATATTTAACCCATTCAACCCCAAGTAACTGACATGGACTGGTCCATGATATTAACCCATTCAACCCCAAGTAACTGACATGGACTGGTCCATGATATAACCCATTCAACCCCAAGTAACTGACATGGACTGGTCCATGATATTTAACCCATTCAACCCCAAGTAACTGACATGGACTGGTCCATGATATTTAACCCATTCAACCCCAAGTAACTGACATGGACTGGTCCATGATATTTAACCCATTCAACCCCAAGTAACTGACATGGACTGGTCCATGATATTTAACCCATTCAACCCCAAGTAACTGACATGGACTGGTCCATGATATTTAACCCATTCAACCCCAAGTAACTGACATGGACTGGTCCATGATATTTAACCCATTCAACCCCAAGTAACTGACATGGACTGGTCCATGATATTTAACCCATTCAACCCCAAGTAACTGACATGGACTGGTCCATGATTTAACCCATTCAACCCCAAGTAACTGACATGGACTGGTCCATGATATTTAACCATTCAACCCCAAGTAACTGACATGGACTGGTCCATGATATTTAACCCATTCAACACCAAGTAACTGACATGGACTGGTCCATGATATGCTTAACCCATTCAACCCCAAGTAACTGACATGGACTGGTCCATGATATTAACCCATTCAACCCCAAGTAACTGATATGGACTGGTCCATGATATTAACCCATTCAACCCCAAGTAACTGACATGGACTGGTCCATGATATTTAACCCATTCAACCCCAAGTAACTGACATGGACTGGTCCATGATATTTAACCCATTCAACCCCAAGTAACTGACATGGACTGGTTCATGATATTTAACCCATTCAACCCCAAGTAACTGACATGGACTGGTCCATGATATTTAACCCATTCAACCCCAAGTAACTGACATGGACTGGTCCATGATATTTAACCCATTCAACCCCAAGTAACTGACATGGACTGGTCCATGATATTTAACCCATTCAACCCCAAGTAACTGACATGGACTGGTCCATGATATTTACCCATTCAACCCCAAGTAACTGACATGGACTGGTCCATGATATTTAACCCATTCAACCCCAAGTAACTGACATGGACTGGTCCATGATATTTAACCCATTCAACCCCAAGTAACTGACATGGACTGGTCCATGATATTTAACCCATTCAACCCCAAGTAACTGACATGGACTGGTCCATGATATTTAACCCATTCAACCCCAAGTAACTGACATGGACTGGTCCATGATATTTAACCCATTCAACCCCAAGTAACTGACATGGACTGGTGCATGATATTTAACCCATTCAACCCCAAGTAACTGACATGGACTGGTGCATGATATTTAACCCATTCAACCCCAAGTAACTGACATGGACTGGTGCATGATATTTAACCCATTCAACCCCAAGTAACTGACATGGACTGGTCCATGATATTAACCCATTCAACACCAAGTAACTGACATGGACTGGTCCATGATATTTAACCCATTCAACACCAAGTAACTGACATGGACTGGTGCATGATATTAACCCATTCAACACCAAGTAACTGACATGGACTGGTGCATGATATTAACCCATTCAACCCCAAGTAACTGACATGGACTGGTGCATGATATTTAACCCATTCAACCCCAAGTAACTGACATGGACTGGTCCATGATATTAACCCATTCAACCCCAAGTAACTGACATGGACTGGTCCATGATATTAACCCATTCAACCCCAAGTAACTGACATGGACTGGTCCATGATATTAACCCATTCAACACCAAGTAACTGACATGGACTGGTCCATGATATTTAACCCATTCAACCCCAAGTAACTGACATGGACTGGTTCATGATATTTAACCCATTCAACACCAAGTAACTGACATGGACTGGTTCATGATATTTAACCCATTCAACACCAAGTAACTGACATGGACTGGTGCATGATATTTAACCCATTCAACACCAAGTAACTGACATGGACTGGTACATGATATTAACCCATTCAACACCAAGTAACTGACATGGACTGGTGCATGATATTTACCCATTCAACCCCAAGTAACTGACATGGACTGGTGCATGATATTTAACCCATTCAACCCAAGTAACTGACATGGACGTTCATGATATTTAACCCATTCAACCCCAAGTAACTGACATGGACTGGTCCATGATATTTAACCCATCAAACCAAGAACTGACATGGATGGTGCATGATATTAACCCATTCAACACCAAGTAACGACATGACTGTCCATGATATTAACCCATTCAACAACAAGTAACTGACATGTACTGGTGAATACTATTTAACCCATTCAACCCAAGTAACTGACATGGACTGGTGCATGATATTAACCCATTCAACACCAAGTAACTGACATGGACTGGTGCATGATATTTAACCCATTCAACACCAAGTAACTGACATGGACTGGTGCATGATATTTAACCCATTCAACACAAAGTAACTGACATGGACTGGTGCATGATATTTAACCCATTCAACACCAAGTAACTGACATGGACTGGTGCATGATATTAACCCTTTCAACACCAAGTAACTGACATGGACTGGTGCATGATATTAACCCATTCAACACCAAGTAACTGACATGGACTGGTGCATGATATTTAACCCATTCAACACCAAGTAACTGACATGGACTGGTGCATGATATTAACCCATTCAACACCAAGTAACTGAAATGGACTGGTGCATGATATTTAACCCATTCAACACCAAGTAACTGACATGGACTGGTGCAGGATATTTAACCCATTCAACACCAAGTAACTGACATGGACTGGTGCATGATATTTAACCCATTCAACACCAAGTAACTGACATGGACTGGTGCAGGATATTTAACCCATTCAACACCAAGTAACTGACATGGACTGGTGCAGGATATTTAACCCATTCAACACCAAGTAACTGACATGGAATGGTGCAGGATATTTAACCCATTCAACACCAAGTAACTGACATGGACTGGTGCATGATATTTAACCCATTCAACACCAAGTAAC